>VZRV01005924.1:238152-459704 GCA_013398115.1 Falcunculus frontatus | reverse complement strand
GAAAGGAAAGGAAAGGAAAGGAAAGGAAAGGAAAGGAAAGGAAAGGAAAGGAAAGGAAAGGAAAGGAAAGGAAAGGAAAGGAAAGGAAAGGAAAGGAAAGGAAAGGAAAGGAAAAGCTCTGCAGATCTAAGCTTGATTAGTCTTAATCCTCCTCGGAAACACCCAGATCCTTCCAACATTTGCTTTTTTCCCCTTCCCTATCATCCTTGCTATTGCTTGTCTTGGTGATTTGCTAGAAAATGTATTAGACAACTCCATATCTTTCACTGTTAGGAGCATGAAAATAGAGGATAGGTACTATTATCCACTAAGCAACACTCCCACAGTTAGCACAGTCCTCCAGAGAGACCTGCCAGATAATGGCTTTTGAGAGGAGCTTAGAGACATCTGGAGTAGCCATTTTCCCTCATTGTACATGGAAAATAAAGATTAGCTAGGGCACGGGAAGGGGGGGGCTAAGAATATAATGAAGGGCAATGGACAAACCAATGTCACATTGCCCATCTGTGTGACTGGCTTCAGGTCTACTCCTGCAAAATGATTCGTGCAGATGCCCCTGAAATCCATGGATTTCTGTGCAGGTGGAGAAGTTCCCCATTGGCTTGCAGGTCTGGGGTCTCACATCACAGGCTCTTCGGGGTGGATTTTGTCTATAAAGCAGCTGATCCTTTCTGAGTGGCAGATGCAGAAATAATTTTTTTCTTTTTTCTTTTTTTTTTTTTTTGAATAAGTCTTTTCAAGGGTTTTCTTTTCTTTGTATGACCTGGTTTTCTTTTAAAATTTTGATCGTTTTCATGCAAAAGACTTATTCCAACCAATTCTGCATCAAGAGCCACTAGAGTTTGGGACTGAGCTCAGTTGTCACTCTCTGGGCTGCAAATCCCATGTGACTGTAAAAGCTCCAGCACTTGTAATCAGAGATGCTCACGGGGACTGCAGAGATGATGGTCACGTTTAAAGCATCAATGGCATACTGAGGATGACATTCCTAGATATGGTGCCTGCCTAAAAAGGTATTTGTGGATTTTGTAGTGTGGTTAGAGAAGAGATGCTCTGGAGCACAAAGCCAAAACTCACAACCCTTAGGGCGAGGGTTCGGCCCCGCAGCAGGAATTGCCCAAACCACATTACAACGTAAAACCATGCAAAAATCGCATTCGCGCGGGCTGCGCCCGGGGTGGGGAAAGGGCGAGACAGGGAGGTTTGGGAAATGCCTTCATTTTCCCCGAACACCCCCAGCCCCCGCCGGGAGCGGGGCCACAACAGCACCGCGTCGTGTGCGCTCCCTCTGCTGGCCCCGCCGCGCCCCCGCACCCCGGGAGGGGACAGACCCTCCCCAGGGTCCCCGGCGCTCCGCTGCGGCAAACGGGAACACAGCGCACCCAGGCAGTTCCTCCCGGCAAGGATGGACATCCCCAGCGCAGGGCTGCTGCTGGAGCGGCCAGTGTGACAGCCAAAGGTGGAGGAGGATGGGAGCCGTGGGGACGCACTCCCTGCATCCCCCGCATCCAGGCATTCTAGGAAAAAAAAGAGCGTTTGAGCCTTTTTCCAAAATCTATATTGCAATGAACTCGTACAGACACGTCGCCGCCCAAAACCGCTGAGCATCCACTTGGAAAAAGAGAGCAGAGCAACAAACGTGCAAGGTCGCACCATATGTTACTGCCATCTCACCTCCCAGTTTTGGGGAACAAGCCTAAAGGCAGTGAGGGGAGGACAAGCAGAGGCACTGACAACATTTTCTCATGTGCTGCTGTGTTTCTGGGCGAAGAGGTGTGTGAGGAGTCCCACTTCTGCTCCTGTCATGAAGAACTTAACCTTGAGCATGAAATGAAGCTGCTACTCTAGACTCGTTAAACGGGGCTGTGGAGATAACCCTTGCAGTCTCTGGTTATAAGGGAAGAGACAGAGGTAGAAAAGGGGCAACAAATTCTATTTGGAACACCTGTCCAAAGCCACCCACCAGGAGCTAAAGTCACTTTTTCAACCCCATTGAGATACAACTCATGGGATGCTTAACGCAGCAGGTTTTACCAATACCTGCAAGATGCTGAGTGTGTAAAGGGGCAGCTAATCATGCTGGAGTGAGAAAATAGAAATGCTTGTACTGCTCCTTTTCTCACAGCAGCTGGACTTCTCAAACAAGGTGGTTGTCAGTGGAACAGTTTGTATCTGACACCTTTCTAATGCAGCACTTCAGAACCACCCTGGTTTTGAGATAAAGGGAGCAAATTGCATTGACTTTAAAAATACCAGTTGAGATCCTCAGGTGCACTTCCAAAACCTTGACAGTTTTGTCTGCCTTTTTAGACCAATGAAAGCAATAATAAAGTCCTGACTCATTTGTTATTTATCCATGTGGTTAGGCTAGAAGGTTTGATTTGTTAAAGCTTTATTTCTATTTCACCGAAACATGTTCGTGTATTTCATGTGTGAATTAAAGTTTGACCCTTGTTGCCATGCTGCTTCCCACCTGCTCCACTCTTCCCAAACTCACCCAGACCCAGACTCCAATTTGACTGCTGCAATTAGAATAGAAATCACAGAGCAAATGTTCTAATTGGCCACAGAGCACACGGCCCATTTAAATCTCTAGTGATAACACAGAGAACATAATGAGTAACCCTGATGATTTTTAAGACAAGTACATACACTTTTAATTTTATTGCACAAAAACACCTGAAGTGATTTTAAAATGAGGGTAACGCTTTTTCACAATAGCCAGGTGAGTGATAGCAAAATTAAAGTACTTAAATGTTGATTTTTGGATAGATTTTAAAAACTCCAAGTGTCATGTTAGATAATGTTTCTTTAATAACTGGTGTATGTGTAATTTGGCCAAAGAAAGGTGGCAGAGTTGTTCCAGGAGCAAAATCTACAATTATGCAAAATCAAAGGCAGTATTTTTAAGAGGATATTTAGTAAAAAGAAGAGGTAACAAAACATACAGAATCCCAGAGTGACAAGTGGACGAAAAAGGGACAGGAGTAATATTCAAACAGAGGGGATAAGGCCCAAATCTTAACAAATGCTGTTTGAATAAACACATTAGAGGTGCAAAAAAATATAGGACAACTAGTGAGGCAAACACTAAGAGTGTAAAGAGAAAAAAAAAAAGGTTTAATCAAAATAGTGAAGAACTAAATGGTAGGATTGTGACTGTACTTGGAAAATATTGTTTCCTCATGGTGGAGATCTCAACTGGTCCACAGTTTGGGCTGGCTGGTGCTTTGTTCTTGCCAGAATCCATCTTCAGGAGGGTTCAGGCTGGGTTCATTGAAACAGAGGGACCTTACCTTGCTGATTAGGTATAGGAAACTCACCTTAACATATTTTTGTGCAGTTGAGTATGGAAAAGGAGGAAAACTAAGCAAATGAAATTGCAGTGAATGGATCTGTGAGAGGGGGAGCATTCCCAGGGTAAGTGGGGAGCCTTGAGATGGAGAAAGGAGCACACAGGTGGATAGATTTGGGATCAAGACATTGCACTGTGAAGAAGGATATGCTAAAAACCTGGCCCAGTCTGATCTGCCCTGGCTCCTTCCTAGAGGACCCTGAGCTGAGCAACTGCTGAGACCCCAAGAGCTGAAATGATTCTCCATTAGTAGCATTTATACACCTGCCAGATGGGACATTGCATGGTACAGTACCTGTACAGTATACCTGCTTAAACCCTAGCTGTGTACCTGAGGGGAACACCACAGATGATGGGGCATTTTTGGCAGCTCAGTGCATGTTCTCTGTTCTTAATCTTCTCCTGATAAATGGCGTAGAGGAAGTTTCTTTACTAGAGGCAAACCTACTTAGCTAACAACTCCAAAACATACTGCAAAAACCCCCCAAAAAAACAACAAAACCCAAAAAAACCCCAACCAAAACAAAAAACCCCCACTATCCTAAGCTTTCCTTACTTGTGTTTAACAGAGAAAGGAGATGATGAAGCATTTTCTTGACTCCTCTATAGATAAACACAGAAAGATTAAAACATCACCCCTAGGTAGGTGCCCCTCCATCCTCCTTGGGAACACACTGGTATCACTACTCACCTAGGACACAGTCTTTTCCAAGGCTCTCTGCCGAGGGAATTAGGTAACAAGGGCAGCAAAGAGCCAGCAGGGAGGAGTTTTATTCATGGGGTTATTCCTGCTTGGCTGCCCCACACCTGTGAACATCATGGATCTGGCAGAGGGCACAGCAGTGCTCAGAGGCTGCAAGCTGAAATCAATTATGTGCCAGGTGCATACAAACCAGGTTTTGTCCACTTCCAGGATGCTTTGCAATCTGATCACATTTCCCAGCTCTACCCCCTCAAATAAAGAGCTAAAAAGCTCCTTTTTGTAACAAAGAAACCCAGAAACTTTTGGGTAATCCTGTGTGTTCAGAAGCTGAAACTCAGAAGACAAATCACCAGATCATCATTGGTGAAGTAATGGCAAAGCTGCTGTTTTAAGCCACTGTCTTCCCTGTTCATAGCCTAAATGCCATTCATTTCAAGCCACAGTGTGACATCTAGCAGCAAATTGCTGTGGCAGGCTGGTTTCCTGGGAGACATCCACCTTCATCCTATGGTCTGTGTAATTTCCTGGGAGACATCCACCTTCATCCTATGGTCTGTGTAATTTCCTGGGAGACATCCACCTTCATCCTATGGTCTGTGTAACCAGGAGAGGGCTAAGCCTGGCTCAGCTCCCACTGCATCCCCTAACAGTATTTTCACGAGCTCCAGCCAGAGGTAGTCAGGCCTGGAGGAACAGTGCATTTATGCAATCTCAATGATTCCTCATTTCGATGATGGCAAAAATTGCCTTCTTATTTGACCTGTAAGCAGTGAATCTGCTGGAGAGGAGGCACAAGGCAGCTGGAGAAAAAACAGGCGTTGTTTTGCAATATAAACATGTTGGGAGTTCCTAACTTTCTCTCCTAACCTTTGAGGCAGGGTAAAGCTCAAAGTGCCACCACTATTCCCAGGTCCATAGGGAACTACCAGCTGGATGGTCCCCATCTGGTGTTTTCTCAGCACGCTTGGTAAATACCAACACTTTTTGCCTATGTTTGAGATAAGTGTGTGACAAAAAGCCCATCTCTTATATTTGGTTTTGTAAAATATGTGGAGTCTTTTCAGGTGAAAGAAGAGCTGCTGAGAGGAGCTATTGACATCCACCTCACCCTTTGTGGAGGACAGGAACGATGCAGTCGCTGACCCTGCTGCATAAAGTTTTGAAGAAATATAAATTTCTCTCCTGATAAATCTGCATTTTTCCAGGCACAACTGGCTTTGAAGGAATCTACCCCTATCAGCTGCTTACTTGTCAACTTCTCAAGAACCCAAAACAGTCTATAAAACATTTTCTTGTGCTCTTCTCCTGATGGCAAGAGCTTAGAAGAGGAGGGACTGGACACTTCTATTCTGAGTTCAGTTCAGTTGCTAGATTATTCTTCTGAACATGTGAAAGGGCATTAACCAACATAGAAATAAGAAATTCTAACAGACAGCTTTCTCCAGTTGGAAACTGTATGGTTTTGTATGGTTTCCCCTTCCTCCCCAAATATAAGCCATTTTCTCCCACAGAGATGATGGACAGCAGTCTGACCCCTCCTGGTTGTTACTGTTTGCCTTTAGAGAGGTTTTGAAGGCTGGAGCCTGATCCATTCACCATCAGATGCCGGGTTTTATACTGTATTAGATATTTTCTTTAGCAGAGATTTACTTACACAAGCTTCATTGGCACAGGGAAACTGTTGCCATACATTTCAAACTGAAAACAGTTTCCAGAAATCATCCCTTCAAGTAATTTTGCTGCTAGAACAGTCTTGTAGAGCTGTCTTCCCTCATGCTCCCTTTCAAAAGGAAGCCAAACTCGTGTTGTTGTAACCCATCCCAAACCGTGATGCACTTCAGACCTGTCCAGTGGGTTTATCTCACAGTGCACATGATTCGTGTCTGCTGCCTTCTTAAAAATCCTTTCCATTGCTGGAATTGTGATGTGAACTCCACCCTTTCCTGGAATACCTGTGTTGGTAGGCTTATCCAACAAACTTTAAATAAATGCTGTCATTTTGATTGCTAACTGACTCCTCCCCAGCAGAGCAAATTCCATCCCTTTTTCAGTTGTTTTACTTCTTTAGGTGTATGGGTTACCTTGTCATAACTTGTTTAGTTACTGACAACTCACCACAACCAGAGCAAAACCATCCTTCTCCTCTTGGGCATATTAATTTAAGGCAGGCTTTTGACCAGTACTTTAGGCAGAACAAGCACTGAACAGCTTCTGCAGGCCAAGGGCAGGAGCTTGCAGAGATTGGGAGTTCAGTAGGGGGCTGAACTCCTCCTGCAGGTAAAATCTCTCCCAAACTCTATCTCACACTGCACTGGTAAACAGAACTACACTAAATGCAAAAAATCCAAGCTAAAACAGTGTGAAGGCTTTCAAAATTCAGAATAGATTTCAGTCTCAATGTTTGATTTCCAGTTTTGGCTGCACACTTTCTAAAGCAATAGAAAACACTGGTTCTGCATGTCTCCCTTTTTGTTCCTATGTTTCCTTGCCCGGATCACACAGATCTAGAATCCCTTGGCCCAGATTCCTCCCTTGACCCCGAAAAGACTTTTTACAAGTTACATAATTCGGGCTCTTGTTTTTCCCCTGTAGGTTACATGGTGGTGTTATTGTGTCAGCACTGACACCGCCATGGTCCGGCAGTGGAAACACACGTATCATAAAGGGTTAGTTACTACTTACCAAACATTTCCTCTCCCTGCCTCCTCTTTTCCCCCATCTGCTGCTCATTTTCTTATCCAGCCTGGCTCCTATCTTGCAAATGGCATCCCATTTGGTGGGACACACACTCAGAGTCAAGCCAGACACGTTTGCCCAGTCACGCAGACTTTACAAAAGCATCCATAGTGATGCAATAATATAATAATTAAAAATAATGTTTACAAGCTCAGTCCAAAGCTTCCATGATGGGAGGGGAGCTGATGCCAATAATCTGCATGTGACAATGTGTAATTAAAGAGTAAGAGGATGATGGTTGCAGCTGTGGACTTGACAAGGCTGATGCAATTCAGGCTGTTGATTTTCTTTCCACAGACCTAGAGACGAGATTTTGGAGAAACTGTCCCATTTTGCAGGATTCTCTGGTGGTTCTGCAAAAATGTCCTCCATTAACTGCCACAAGAATGTCCCCCACAGATTCCCTCTTGCAGATAACTGTTGCACACAGGTTCTGACAGCATCTGTGTGGGCTTTGAAGGACCTAAACATGTCACCTGGCACATGGATAGCATGGACTAGAGAGTGATCAACTATGGTATAAACTAGAGATCAGAGCCTGGCCTGGAGCGCAGCTGGAAATGGTGACAGTGGCATTTCTGTGCTGTTTTACAGACTGGAGGTGCTGTTTTGTGCAGACATTGTCTGTAGTAAAACACGCACAAATTGTGTGTTACGAATGTTGCTGGATTTAAAAGTTTCCTGGAGAAGCAGTGCAAGTTTGCAAATCCAGAAAGAATATTACTGGGACTTGTTGAAGTGCTCAATATAAACTGTAACACACAAGCCATTAAAATGAGGATATTTGGCATTCAGAGTCACACATATGGGCCTTTCAAAACCATTCTTCTCGTTTGGCAGCTCCTACGGTCCTTGAATGATGCACAACCTCCTTTTATATGTTCCTGTAAGATGCTTCAGCAAAGTTGGCATTTTTTAAAACAAATTGTGGAGGAGAAATCTGACTAAGAAACACAGATCTGGTCTAAGGGAAACTTTGGAAAACTACTTCATTTGCATGATTACTTTTGCAAATCCTAGCTGATATTCTGTGCTTTGTGCTCGGTTTTTCGTTTGGCTGCTTCTAGACGTGCAAATCTGGAAGCCTACTTGTTCGAAGCAGGCATGAGCCGGGCTTTGCAAGCAAAATGTCAGCGCTGTCTGAGGCTGGGGACACTTTCTGTGCTGATAAGCAGCTCCTCTGAGTGGCCAAACTGATCCATCTCCCGCTCTGACAGTGCCATTGTCTAACCTGACTGTTGAGCGAGGCTTTAAGGCTAAGCAAAGGATAAAACCCTACAATTGACCATGTCCAATGACTGCCTCCATCATGTGACATTTCCTCCACCTACATAAAGGCATAATTGACACTTTGGACCTTGCAGATGTTTTGCAATTCATTTGGTTCCCACAAAGATACCAGAAAGTAAGTCTCGTGAACTGGCAATACTGTGTTTTCCTCTGAACATGTTCTTATCTCTAAAAGGTATTTAGATGCAAATTGCATCATGTCTCACGGCCCCACTTGTTTTGTTTTGCTTTTTCCTCTAAACAGACTGTGCCATGATTTTTTTTTTTTTATAGTATGAAAGTATTCAGATGTTCCTGGAAAAACTGAGTACCTTTGACTTCTTAGATCACACGCAAACAGCAGTATATTCTTTTGCCCTCTGCCCATGGCACTCTGATTTATGCTTCTTAATTTAATTTGCTTTTCTGACTTTTCAGTGATCCTTTCCAAATAGAAACCTCTTTGCTAAGAGGCCATTTGCTATGCTGTCAATGAAACAGATTATATGAAATACTGGTTGGCTTCATCTGGCTCTCGGAGGTTTGGACAAAGGCAGAGCAGCACGATCAAGTGTGGCCCTCAAACAGTATAGAGATATCTTAGTAATATCCTAGAAAAATGATCACTTCCTCATGTAATCGAGCAAAGCTTTTTACTCTGTGTCTTGTCCTCCCTCTATGTAAAATGGGAAAGATGAAGGTTCCCTCCTGGTTCAGCTGAGATTTTTCCTGTAAGCAGCCTTTGCTTTCACAGATGGAGACGTCTTAGGCTTTCTTTTCACCCCTATTTGCTCCTAATTAGCTCCCCTAAAGTGACAAGACAGTAAAGGCAGGGATATTGTAATATGCAGTAACTACCTGGGTCACCTTCCTCACTCTGGATTGATCAGAGGCAAGAAAATGGCACTTCCTCTTTTCCACAAGGGAAATAAAAGCAGCTCCTTTGGACAAACCCTCCTAGGCTGAAGTCTGCAGGCAAGAATATCTTCTAGCAATGAATGAGTTGTCTCATCTGCTTCCATACTGCATGTATCACTTGCCTTCACTTTTCTTTGAACAGTGATCAAAAATCAGATATATATAAATATAGACATATATATATAGAATGTTTCTTTCTCTGGTGATGGTAAGATTATGCCTAAGTCAGACAAATTGCTGGGCTCAGCAAAGAGTAACTGGTTGAGATCTATGGCCTGTATCATACAGAAATTCAGACCAGATGATCTAATGGGCTCTTCTGCCTTTAAAACATGAAATACTGGAGAGGGAGAGATGTCCTGAGTCACGAGGACCAGCTCCCTGCCTTTGCAGGCAATCACAAGCTATCATCTCTTTCACATCTTGTCACGTCTTAAAGCTTGAAAGTTTGGCTCCCAATATTTTCACCGGAGTGCTATTGCAGAAAGCCCCTTCCCTGATGTTTAGAAACCTTCCAAAAATCCGTTTGTGGACAACTTACATATTTTTTCTCATGGCAACATTGCCCTTTGGGTGAAACAGAAATTCTCCTTCCTGTATGTTTATGGAAACCAACCTTAGCCTTTTTTTTCATTGGGTTAGACAGAAAAACTCATAATACAGGCCCTTAATTCCTCTGACCACCCTCGTCACCCTTCTTCTGCTCTACGCCTTTCAGGAAATCAAGTAACCAGACTGCTACACAGTGCTCCAGCTGAAGGCTTGGCAGCTTTCACAGTTCCTAAAGAAATACCTCACCTTGTACCACACGGAGAGAAATGCACCTTTTGCAGGAGGGGATGGCCTGCTCTGGTTCACTTTCGTTTATTCTCATGTCCTGAAGCCGGAGAGATGCTGAGGCACCTCAGAGCTGCAGCTCCCCAGCCCTGAAGCCGGGACAGTGCAAGTGGGAGGGCTGTGAGAAGTGGCAAAAGGCGGCACAGCTGAGGCCCCTTTTGCAGTCTGTGTGACAGACCTGGGTGTATGGACCTTCCCTGAGCATCTGCTAACACCTGAAGCCCAGGTGATTCTCCCACACCTTCCCAGCTGGCCCTGCCTGGTGGGCTAAGGGGAGGGGTTTGCACCTACAGAGGTAACACAGAGGCCTCTGCTGGAGCAAACTGCTGGCAACTTTCAACACTTAAGACAGGAAAACAGGAACTCAGTCCCTTCCTCCTCACTGTTGAACGCTGCCAAGCAAAACACAGCTAAACAAGGCTTGCCCACGATCAGCTCTTTCTCCTCCTGCACCTGCACCCTAGTGTGGTCTCTGTTTTGTGATCACATGCCATCTCAAGCGGGGGATGAAGCAAGTGCACGTACTGTGGCGAACCTCACGAGCAGGTCAGGGGCAGAACATGCTGCAACTCAAAACTGAATTTCATTAGAATATTTAAAACCAGCCTCAAGGTTGCATCTTGTTGTTATTTTCTGCCACAGGCTCTGAGGTCTACAAAAAAGATGTTGTTTCATGAGGGGAAAACCCTAAAATTTTTTCCTCTTTTCCTCACAGTAGATCTGAAACATTTTAGGCAAATGATTAAAAAATTGCCTTTAAGGTCATATATCTGTACTTTACAAGTGTTACTTTGAAAGTAAAATCTCCATTTATAAATGTGTGAAAATAATGTATCAGATTTGATGTTATGGCAAACTTATCACAATATCAATATATATAGTTGTTATTATTTGATACATGTATATAGAACCTCTCTTAACTGTTATTGCTGGTTCTCTAATACCTGACCTGAACCTGAGATGCAATGGAGTATTTTAAAGTTACTCATACCTTGACTAAGGCCTGCAGTAAACCAAATTTTTCTTAGACATCAGTGGTACTTTCTTAGTTGTGTGTTTTTAATGCTTAAACCTCATGCTTGATGTTTTACATTTTTGGCCAGGTATTGTTATTTCCTTGAATGAACAGTCTACTTCTTGCGGATATAAGAAGAATTTGGGGGGATTTTGTCCTGCTGTGACAATTACAGATATGTGAGGAAGGTAACACTGCTGGTATAATTGTTCTGTAGCAGAGTAAATGATTCAGTGAGGCACATGTCTTTTATTGGTGGAGAAAACATCTACTACTTCATTTTGCTGATTTCAGCTTTCTGAAACAGAATTTTAGAGTACTGTGCATAGTGCTTGGTCATGGTTATAAGCCAGGCTTTGGCTCTTTAAATAAGTGGAGAATATGAGCACTCACACCCCAAAGTCGCTTTAAAACAAACCCCACAGAAAATTAAAAGGAAGGAGAACCCCTCTTTTTTTTTTTTTTTTTTCCCCAATCCCAAATAGTTTCCCACAAGGAAACATCCAGAGACCTCCAGTCAATGAACAGAGCTACTTCTTCAGAGCTGACTTCTCTACAGAAGCTTTAAGCTTTTTTTTGGGTCTGGATTAAAAGATGTGAGCACCTAAAAAAACCTGAAACACAGAAATAAATAAAGTCACCTCAGTGCTTCATGGCTATCCTGCCTCTTGCAAACGCTTGTCCAACCACAACCTAAATAATTCAAACCATCGTTGTCAGGCAGCAGCACAGCTCTCCTCAATAGGCACTTGCCTTATCACTCTACAGCAGATGCTTCAGTCAACCATTGGATATTGAAAACATAAATAATGAAACAAAATTTGGACACAATGGTTTCTGGGCCGGGGACAAAATACTGATGGATATTGTCAGTCTCGGTGTAACCAAGCAGCAAAAGCTCAAGTGACAACAATAGGGAGGAGAAGAATAGGGACAAGTGAGGAGCCCTGAATCTCAATAAGGCCTGGAGCTGCACATGCTGCTGTTACCCTAGAAACTAACCTCTCCCCTGAAGAGGTTTGCTGGGGCATTGTCCGGGGGACACAAGATGTGTCATACACCAGATGGTCGTGTGCTGTATAACTCAGTTATCTGAGCGCTGGAGTGGAGGAATGCACGCTGCCGAGCGCTCCGGAGGGCCGCCCAGGGCACCATCTGTTCTTTCAGACCCAAGGCACTGCTTTGGCGTTGGCTTTTTCTTTTTTTTTTTCCTCCTTCCAAGAAAGGAGGGGAAAACAAAATTTAAATGATTCACCATTCAGCAGGGAAGGGAGAGAGAGAGAAAAAAAAAGCAGCTTAATACAGTTGCCATATCTTGCTTTCATTTAGCTAATTTTATCCCTGGGTTTTATGTCAGGTGAATTGCTTTTTTACGCCCGGGAGAGCAGCAATTATTTCTCTCTCAGGAGTCTATCATTTATAAATAAAACCCCTTTGAGACCTCATCGGTCATTTACCATCTGAAAACCCCCAAATGCTTTTAGCCATATGTTCTCCAAAGTCTACTCTCTCCTCCCCAGAGCTCCCTGCAAAGGTTTCAGCGATGCAGGGGAAAGAGCATTTTTCTTTTCCAGGAATTGTTCTCCCCTTTGGCTGGGAAGGGGGGAAGGAGGAAAACAAAAAGTCAGAGTTGAAGCGGCGGCGTGAAGGACTGGCGCAGGAAGGAAATGCTAATCATGGGCTATGCCGTGCCAGGAGCAGTGACTAACGTGCCTGAGAGGGGCAGGCACCGGCAAACATCCCGGGGCTCCAGCTCCAGTGCCACCAGAGCCAGCCAAAAAGCTTCCTGCCTTCTGCTGGCTTTGGACTGAGACCCGAGTCAAGCTGTGGAAGTGGGAGAACCAGATGGAAATTAAGGTTCAGGACACTTCAGGGTATTTCAAAGGTGTGTTAAGGCACTTAATACGTTTGGGTGCAAGAAGATCAAGCCAGGGCAGTAAAAGTGATGCTCAGGCTGCAAGAAACAGGGACTGAAATATGTGTGCTTGGGGCAGTACATTTTGCTTAGTGGCAAGACCTGTCTTTTGATGCACCTTTCTGCTCCCCTGCTTCTGGTTTCTATCTTGCAGCTGCAGAGTATTCTCTCACTTCTCAACACAGGAGAGAAAATAAATGGAAAATAAAGTACTGGCTTGATTGCCAATGAAATAACAGGGAAACATTTGCAACCGTTTAAGCAAAGGCACTATTTCAAATCTGATCTATAATGGCTGCAAGTGAGCACACATGGTGATGGCTGTGAGTCTGCAGCTCCTGCAGCACACAGGCAGAGGAGAGATTCAGCAGGGGAAGCACATCTTCTGTCATTCCAGCTTTACAAGACAAATTATGACTAAAAAGACATTGTGGCTTGCAGAAGAATCCCTGGTGACCAGTCCTCATGGGGCTAACTCTTACCCGATGGTTCCCAAAAGCGATCTGAAGGGCATGCATCCCTCTGCCAATCAAACCCACATACAGTGTTTCAGTGAACAGAAGGAACTACGAAAAGGGACGTAATCAAAGCAAATTTACAGGCAGCCTAACAGCCAAAGACGCAAAAGGAGTAAAACCTGAATCACATTTACATTTAGGTTCGGTGTATAGACAGTCCAGTTAAAAACCCAATTAGGCCTCCGTTAGGACTAACTAATTACTAGGCAATGGTTAAACAACAGATGATAGCATCTCACAGACTGCTTGTAACCCTAATCCTTCACACGTGGTTATCATTCTTACAGCACTGCTACTGCTTGTATCAACTCTAACCTATTAATGTTTAAAAATTAATGATCAATATAATCCTAAGGACATAACATATAGCAGAACTGAAAACGGAATTTATTTTCATCCTCGGCTTCTTGTTTTTTATTTCCCTGTAAGATTGCCTGCACAGAAAGCAGCAGTGATGAATTTCAGCACAGCTGGCTTTAAAGGTTGTGTGAAACGCGCTGGGGGCTCGGTGTGTGACGCTCCCAGACTCGGGAAATTATGGCAAGAAAATCTCTATAGATTTGTCTGCACACCCCTGCTGGGAATTTGGCCGTCTCTGATCCAAGACAGTTCACTGAGGGCTGCCTAGCCCACTTTCTGCACCTGGCTGAGAGATTGACCAGCAACTCGATGGGGTCATGGAAGCTTTATTCCCTTTGTTCCATGGGTGTCTGCCATGGAGAGCCAAGCTTGGATTAATCGAGCCTAAATCCCTGGGCAGCCTGCCAGAGCAACGCTAGCTCTGAAGCAAACGTAGCTCCAAGATGGTTTCAAGACTGGCTTTATAGATCAGCTCTTCTTAGGTGCAAATCCACAGGCAGAGAGCACAATGCCTCATGTCAGATCCCCAGGAAGTCTCTCCCCAGAGGCAGCAGTTGCCAGCTCATGTGGGAGCGATGTGAACTCGGACAATGCCAATCTTTCGGGCCAGCCCTTCCCCAGCAGTGCTCCCCTGCCAGCGATAGCATCTCACAAACTGCAGCAGTCTCTCTCTGGACACCACGCTGTGTTACAGTAACACTCATGGACATGGTTCATAAAGTGCCCATCCAGCACCTGCATGTGTTCTTCATTGCAGCACCAAGAATTTTGATGTTTTAACCCACTGTCATTGGGAGCAATGTGAGGAAAAAGCTATTTTCCAGCATCTTTCCATAGCTGATCCAAAGGCAAGGTGCATCAAGCCTTGCAGGAGCCAACAACCCCCAAGAACATGTCTCCTGCATGTCTTCTCCTCACCCCAGGAGTTAGCAGTGGTCTTCTACTCCAAACTGAGGGGTTACACTTCTTCCAGACCTCTGTGTTTGGGCAGGGAGAGAGAGGACTTTCAGCCCAGTTCCTGTGAAAACAAGGTTAATGCACTCATGCTGTGTTTGTTTTGCCTCCCCCTAATAACTTTTGAACCTGTTGGTCTTGTTCAATTCAACTTGACAGAAGGATAGAGGTCTAGAAAATAATTAAGTTCTCATAAGTTTTGTGAAAACAGGCACTGATGTAGAAGACAGAGGGGCCTGGTGTCAACATCCTCACTGAGGAGAGGCTGAACACAAACGCACATCTCGTTGGGCATCAGGGGAATGACACAGAAAACAAACCAGCAATCACAAAAGAAAAGCTCCAGCTGAAATTCACACTTCTTAGACATCAAAGTCAGACCACAGGCAAGACCAGAAAAGTCAGTGTTTACAGAAGTCGTTGCTAGTTTCAACCTAAACTCAACACCTTCTGGCTATTCCGTGGGATTGAAAACTTGTTGGGATGTAGCTAAGTGTCACCCCAACATCATACTGGCGTAACAACTTGCTGCCTTCATCACAGCTGCTGCTGCTGCTGCTCAGGAGACCAAAGACACAAAACCTTACAGAAGCTATTTCAAACAAAACTGGAGGGCATTTTAAAGCCCTTTGCTCTGTGTTGTGTGTGTGAAGTAGGTAAAGAAATTCCTATCACTGAACTGTAAAGAAATACCTCTAAATGTTGTGGCTTGAAAACACGAGTGGCATGCAGGAATATTAGAAACTAATGATTTGAAAACAGAAATGGGAAGCAGAAACTTGTGAATTCACGTGGTTTTGTGGCTCTGTGACCATGAAGAAAGCAACGCTCCCTACACAACTGAGCCCAGCTTCCACTAAAGGCCACGGAAAGGCATCTTTACTGTACATTTTCAACTTGCAAAGGCTTACACTGACCTGCATGGGCTGAGCAGTCCCACTGCAGGCAATATTCAACTGCAAGTTAACATAAATCAAGTGCACAAGTACATTTTCATGGGAGCTGCATCAAACCTTCAGTCTTTACCCTTTTCTTCTCAACGCCTCTCCTCTTCTCCAACCACCACCCCAGCAGTAAAACCCATCTCAGCAGGGCACAGGAGGATTAGCTTAAAACTGTTTTTACCTTTTCTCCTTTAAACTCCTAGAAAAGAAAATCTTCCTGTGTTTTACTTTTTCATTTTTCAAAAAGCAGCTTGTTTCTTGCCCAGACCTCTACAGCTTGGTGGCCTAGAATATTTCCATCTTCCTTTTTCCATCTTCCTCAGAACTTCCATTCCTCAGAACTGATGGGTGCTAAGTCAGGCCAGAGACATCTGCTAGAAACAACCAACCTTAATTTGCTGTGGTAAAATGTCTATTTAATCCACTGACATCCAAAGATTTCTGCCTTAGCTAGTGCTTGAGCATAGCAGTGGCCCATCGTGTTATTTGAAATCAACCTGCTTTAAAGCAGAAGAATGAAAATGAGCGATGGCCGGGCTTCTGATTTCCTTTTGTAAGATACTGTGTGGAAGGGGACCTAAAACCCTGCCTCCTCTACCTGTTGGCTTGGCAGCAGGCACTTCCAACTGAAACTCCTTGGGCTCAGAATAATTAAGGGTTTGCCTGTAGAAGGACTCCAGGGTGGGTAATTATTTATCTGAGAGTGGTACCTCCAGTCCCCAGAGGGCAGGTCCCTTTGTGTAGGCACTGAGCAAACACACAGAAAGGGGCCCTCCCTGTCCTGAGGAATTTGTGGTCTAAACAAACAAGAGGGCTGAGTGCAGGAGAGGGGGCAGCAGATGTGGCCAGGCAGGTGAAATGACTCGCCCTGAGGTCACACTGATGATTAACACTGATGCCAGGCAGTGCTTCTGTCTCTTGAATCCCCAACACAGTCCCCTCACCAGGAGCCCAGGCTTTTGCTCATGGACTAAACCTCCTGCCCTGAACAAATCCTCTCCACCTCCTGTGAATCTTCCTTTTTACAAACTTGCACATCGCCTGTGTCTGCTGTGGGCTGAGGCAGGGTAAGATTTCATCACCTCCTTCAGCTGGGCAGTCCCATGTTTTGCCTCCTCCCCTTTTCCCTGGCTTCCTACCTTCCTTTTCTGGCATACATCAGGCATCCCCCTGGCAGGCTAGGGAAGCTGAGCCAGCTAACATTTTTTTAGATGAGTTTTTTTTTTAACTGACTTTTATTTTTTTTAGGCAGGGATGAGGGTCTAGGCCTAACTTACACCAGTCTTGAAATGCGAACTGCTATTGAGCTGCTCTAAGAAAGAGGCTTCTTTTGCAGACTCATATTTATTTTAACACAGTTCACAAAAATAGGGTAGAATTATAAAATCAAACATTACAGTTTCCTTTGCTCCCCTTCAAGATATTTACAAACATTTCATACCCACTTAAAAAACCCCCACTCTGGACAGTTTGGCTGAACAGCAGACACAAGTAAAAAGTGTTTTAGCAGAAACACATACTCACTGCATGCTGGTTATTTGAGGCTGCTCCAGTGCTGGACTGCTCAGCTCATCTTCCCTCTGCTGCTGTTCCACAGTGCTCTGTGCAAGAAAGATGCTGAGGCACCTGCTTCCAGGAGAAGTCATTGAAGTATGAGGCCCCAGCAGGGCAGATAATTCCAGTCAGTCCTCCAAGCAGAGAGGTCAGATCTGTCTCTGGTGAGCTCTTGGGGATGGCTGGCTCCAGGCAGCTGCATGGCAAATTTGGATAATTTTATAATATCCCTCTTCAACAGGGAAAATCAATCATCTTCTTTTCCTTAGGGTGAGGTGGATTATCAGGTTTGAAGCAGCAGGTCTCAGAGCTTTGTACTTTCTAAAAAGGATCAGCTGGACTTAGGTGAGGAATCACTGACCTCACAACTGGCCACCAGCCTCAAAAACCTGTAAAATCCGGTGATTCTGATGATTCTGGTAATGGCGACTTTCAGATGGTTATAGACCAACTGACAAGAAAGGGAAATTATGTTTTGCATTCAGTGTTTGCTGTGCCAGACTGTTATCATCAAGATTAGATGTCAAACAGAGAATGGAGGTATGGTCTTGGGAAAAAACAGGCAGGAATGGACACATTTTCTGCTTAAAACAATGCCCCTAGAAATGCACTGAACTATCTGCTTTCAGCCAGGGCTTTGTGACACACCTTTCTCTCCAGTCATCCCAGCTGATAGAAATCCTGATTTTCTTTTATTATATTTAGTGAAGAACCAGCAGAAAGTTTACAGTCCTGCATTGCAAATAAGGCATATTTACACTGTACAGTGGGCTAATAGAGAGAAAAGGGAAGAAAAGCCATCTGCTTTCTTGTGTCTATCAGGTGTCTGGATTTTAGAATAACCAAAAGACCATGGCACTCTTGTCCTGTATTTTATTAGGAAATTAACAGGCTGATTGATAACCTGAAATTACATAGTGAATCTCATTTAAAAAATGTTCAAAATCATGAGAATAATTTTGATTTCTACGAAAACATAATGCCCAGATACAATTCTTCTTTATGCTTGTAAATTTCTACACCCTTAACATTTATCTACTGTACAACAGAGAGGCTGGATAATTGTAACAGACTCTGTAAATTTAAATACAGGATACTTTCCTCAGCAGTCCAAGTGGAAGAGACGAAATGTTGGAAAGAAAGCCCAGAATGTGAGCAGCACTATAAGAAGGTTCCCTGTGATCTCACTCACTATGCATCAGTATTTCAGATTGCTCAGAGAAAATACAGACTGGTAGTATTAACTGCTGTGCCAAGATATGAAGCTTTAGGGCACCAGTTTTCCAGGAGAGGGAGGGAGACCACTGTGGGGTGCAGGGTCTGCAGGGAGAGGAATAGGGTGCACTGGGTGTGTAGGATGCTCAAAGTGCAAGAGCTGATAAATCTGTCTCTCTTCCCCAGCAGCATGAGCTACCACTACCACCATGTTGCACTACAGAGCTCTTCCTGAGGCTGTCAGCTTTAATGACTGATATGATTCAGGTGCTGACTCTCTGCAAGGGCTTAGGAATTTCAGCCTTAGTAATCAAAGCTCAACTCCCGCTCACGTTGTGTATGTGAGAACTCACACTGAGCCAACACTGTTGGTTTCACTGCAGTCATCATGTGGGCCACTGTGGTTCAGCCCCACGGGCTATAGCCAAGGCCCTGAATTCTCTAAATAAAGAATTGTCACTTGTCAATACCAACTGACTCTTGTAGGAAATTGAATTTCTCAATGCATTATTCATGAAAACATTAAAATTGTCATATGTGCTGTGTGGATTAGAGATGCTTTCCTGAGTGAAGCCTCTGTTCCTGCAAGGATTATGGATGTTCTGTAAGTGGCCAGCTCAAGCACTCGACCAGTGAAGTACTATTCTTGGTGTCTGTAAGTTAAAATCCAGTAGATTTAAGAAGCAGAAAGCCTTCCTTTTAAAATGCTATGTCAGGACAAGTACATTCAGACCACGGTGTTTACTATTTATATATAAATTCTTTGGCAACAATTTTCTAGAAAGCAGAATGATTTTTTGCTATATAATACTTTATTGTCTCCCCATGAAAAACTGATATCTTAGAAAATCTATAGCACTTTCCACTATAAACAGTATTGTTCCAGATTAAGGATTAGTTCCTCCCTGAAGAAAAACAGATTTTAAAAATCTGGTCATTATCTGATAACTGTTTATGTAGCAACACTAAAATAAAACAGAAGAAGAAAATCATTCAGTATGTGGTTTGTTATTGTCTAGAATGTTAGTGTGTGTTTATACAATAAAAACAACATAAGTTATCCTAGTTTGTTTTAAAAACCTTAGTAGTAGAAATAAATTGCTATCTGCAGATTCATAAACAGAATGCATTTTTTTCCATCTAAGTTCAAGTATTATTAGAATATTATTATTACTATTATTATTATTTATTATTATTATTATTATTACAGGAGCTCTAAACCCTTGCCATTTTGCCTGTCTTTACATCATTTTGGTCTTTTTGAGAAATAACGAGTCATGATCATTTGTTCAGGAGCAAAATCAATGTGGAGCTTCCGGAAGTTTTGCCCGGTGGAAGACAGCCTGGCAATCCTTTGGCTACTGTGGGTAACTTTAGAAGAGCATGTTTGAGACTAGCGGTGTAGATACAGTAGTTGCACAATTTCATGGTTGGCTGATGAACTCCGTTTCTCCCAGGTTCTCAAAACTCGGTCCCATTTAGAGGAGAAAGGCAGGAAGAACCCAACCCAGACTGGCACCACATCAGGATATGTCGTCTTCATTTCTTCCTGGTACTGTCAGCTGCTCATAGGTGGGCAGGGTGTTGTTGGGGAGGAAGAGGTCTGAACTGACGTTGCTGTTGCCTTTCTGAGATGATCTGTTGTTCCCCTGATCCCCCTGCTGACGGGAAACCAGATGATGCAGCATGTCTGTGATGAGGTTCAGCTTCTGGTCCATTTGTGTCACCTACAGAGGCAAAGGGGAGAGTTGTTTAATAGCAGCATGCAAGGAAATTGCAACAAACCAGGTAATAAACCTGTAATATTAATTAGGAGCACAACAGAGTCACAGTTCATCAAATATATCCTTAGAAATGTAATGCAATAGGTCAGGGTTGAATGAGGACAAGCTTGTTAATATTCACCTCTGGTACGTGCTTTGACACTCATTTTATATCTGGGTGAACACACGACAAATGGGATGTGCTGGAATAGGGAACTAAGAGAACTAAGTCCCATTAGATGAGTTCTGTGGGTTTGGGTTTGGTTATTTATTTATTTATTTATTTATCTATTTATTTAGTTATCTATTTATTTGGTTATTATTTTGTCCATATTTTTTTAAAAAAAACAGGATAAACTTCCTTAATAATACCAATATGCTTTAGTGAATAACTACTTGATTTGCAGTGATCTAATCAACTCTTAAGCTGGGACTGAGTGATGCTCTTTGTCACACTTGGGCTCAAATAACAGCTCAGGCCACAAAATGCCCATAGTGGTTTTTTTGCTGCCATGAGTGAATAGCAGCTGGGAGTGGGACATGAATCAGTTTCATGCTCTCAAAACCCAGTGACACAGCAATCCCTAGGATTGCCATCTGAATGACATGATCTCCAGCAAGACAGAAACCAAGAATTCCAAGATGGCTGAAAATTAATTTCTTGACTGGGGGACTCCAGGGATTCAGCCTGTATCCGTAATGCTCATTTTCTTCTTTAGACAGAAGCTCCTTAAACTATTTAACTTCTCTCTCTTTTTTCCCCTTTTTTCTGCTCTTTCTTCTACTCTTTAGGAGAAAATACAATGAAAAATCTGATACCTAAGAGAGGTTAGGTTATGTCTGGTTTTTGCATATATTTGTGGTACTCAGAGGAAAATCGAGAATTCTAGGAGCACCACAGATCCAAGTCTCTGGTTTCTTGCATCTCCCAGTCAAGAAGTAACCATTGTCACCCCTTTTATGTGGGGAGCCTCCTATCTGCACTGAATCCAAAGTACTGAGCAAGATATCTGAAGGGGAAGATGGGCACTTCCAGCTTCAAAGTCCTGCCCACTCTTTAACCCTTGGCATGGCAAAAGCATTGAAATTGGGCAGTAAGACTCTGCCTTATGGCCTCCCACTCCCTTCTTCAAGCATAATAAAAAGGCCTCAATTTTGTCATTGCAGTCCCTGACCCATTGATCCACAGGGATCCTAAAACACTGAGTAAATTCTAGGCAAAAAGATGTAATACGTTTTAGAAAGGGAAAAGAAAGCAAGCAGAAAAAAGACGTGATAGGAATAAATTGTTGCCTAAAATATCTGCTAGAAAGTAGTGAAAGGCACATAAAACTGCCAGAGAGAGCATGAGTGGGAGCAATTTATATGTGCCTGGCTGTCATCCAAGTATCACACAGGATAGTAAAAGACAGTAAGGCTGAGCAGAACATCAACAAACCTGGAGGATTTCAGCAGAGACTAAAATGTTTTTCCACCATAGAGAAAATGCTGGTTTTTTTCAAATACTTTGTACAACTGGTAGGGAAGCAGATACAGTGATTTAAAAATATGAGGTGCCAGAGATTTATACTTTGCAGCTGGTTTTGAAAACATGAGGCAAAGCACCCTAGATGGTACATGAAACACTAGTAATTCTGGATGGAAATGGCTGTTGAAAGATGAGATTCTACGAAATGAGGAAGTTGAAGAACAGATAAGTTCAAGCTTTCTAGAAGGAAATACAGATGGAAAACTGAGCAGATCATCAGGTTCTCATTTCAGCACTATTTATTCCCTCCCTTAAAAAAAAGACACATTTTGCCCAAATGGTGCCCATTACAGATGGCAAACTCGTGATGCTCCAAGTGTCACAGTACAAACCAGCGGTAGTGAAACCTACAAAAACACCTCATTCCTGCATCCCCCACTGCCCAGGTAATGTTTGCTTTGAGACAACTGTGCTGGAAGGACTGCAGTGAAAGCCTGCAGACAAACATCTATCTTCAGAGTCTGAAGGACAACTTTTCCCTCTACAAGAAATATCTTTTTGCTAACTCTTCTAAATGAACTGGGGGGCTTTCTATATGTACGTATTTCTTAATTTGTGATTCCAGGCAGGGATTACCAGAGGAAACACAGACTGGAGACATATCTGGAAAACGTGCACTCATGAAACTCTCGCAGTGATGAACTATTGAACATGACAGTAGGTTGGACTGAGATCTGGATAGTCCTTCAACAGCTGTGCATCTTGGTGATGAAGTACTGGGGAGAAGTGAGAAGTGAATATTCTTGCTGGGAAATAAATTCCCAGAGATAATTGTCTAATTTTTTCTAGGCAACAAGGTCTGGCTGCTGCAGCTGTGGAGTGCAGGAGGCCCACAGAAGCAGAGGCAGAAGCTAATTGCTATTGAGCTGAGTCATATGAGATTAAAAGTAAAGACCTTAGTTGTCCATGTTCCTTCTTGCTGGGGTAGGGCTCTAAAGCCACAAAGCTTTCGTGGAGGGAGGTTGAGAAAGCTGCTTGTGTTTAGTTGTTGTTTAATCAGTTTTGCTTTCCATTTCCCAGGGGGTTCTGTGCTCATGAAGGGCTTGCTCCAAGACACACCGAATTCAGTGGTAGATCTTGGCAATCACAGACTCCCAGTGACTTCAGTGGGCTCTGTACCAATCTCGGACTGAATCATCAGTCCCAAAGAGTAACATATTCTTTGGATATCACAAGAGAAGGAGCAGTCTGGATTTCTGTACATGGACCTTCTGCTTCCTGGGGCTCTATCAGAAAAGATGATATTTGCAAATGAGGCAGCAGTGGGACAATGGGCCCCCATCCTTGATTCTGCCAAAGCAGTATCTGCTTAAACTATGAGATATTTTAAAAAGAGAAGTAAAAGCCACCAGAAGGCAACTTCTACTGTCATCACAGGCCTCTGATGTACCAGAAAAAGAGGCTTGCTGGTGAACAGCCTGGTTTATTATCGTGCCCAATCTGCCTGTCATCATCCAAACACACATCCTGAAATACATCATTCACTTGTTTGCTGCAGAGATAATTATACCCACTAGAAAAATGTCATTGTGTGCAATACCCTTTTCATTAAGCCAGCTTTACGCACTTAGCATGGAGAAATGTATCATCTCCCCTGAATCATACTTTCAAACACATTTACTTGATTAGAAATTAGCTCTGATGCCAGAATGAATAAAAGTAAAGCAAACAGAAAAAATGCTGATGTTGCTCTAATCTTAACCGCTTTGAACAACTCTGATCTCTCTACTTAAAACAGCAAACACTGTTAATTACATAGAAAAATAACTCAGACTGATTTGTTTCCTTTAGGAAAAACTAAGCGAGCTCTTTGTAGCTGATTTATGTTTCATTAGAAGCATGATGTTTGGATGATCAGATTCTTTATATGCAAATAATTTCCTTTGTATTTCACAGTTGTTGGGAAGAGGAAGCAGTGTTTGAAACTTCAGAAATTACACACCACAGTTATTCCTAAGTCTTACCGAAATATTGTATGAATAAAAATTTTTTCCATCCTCTCAGTTAAGTTTAAAAAAAAATAAAAATCCAAGGATCATAGATTGAGCACAGATGGAGAGAAGAAGATTTAAACAAGTTTTGAATCTAGCTCCTGGAAATGAATAAAATCCCATCCGTGCAGTGCACTGAGAAAAAATCCAACCCCAAACCAAAGAGTTCTTCACAAAGGCTGAAAAGTTAGCACACAAATCTTAAATGGCACATCACGAGGAAAAGTTACGACATGCTGTTATAACAGTCTCTTTCCATCTTTCCTGTAGGCTCCCTTCAGGTACTGGAAGGCCTGAAGTAGGTTACTCCAAAGCCTTTTCTTTTCCAGTCTGAACAATCCCAATTCTTGTAGCCTTAGTGACATGCATTTATAAAGGTAATAATATTTGTGAAGGGGTCAAAAGCATTCCAGGAAGTGCTACTGAACAAGACAGAGACTGTTCTTGCTGAGAAAACAAAATAATTTTCAATTAAAATTGTCTATTATTTTTATCTATTAAAATTCCACAAATCTTCACGCTATAGTAACTTGAAACACTTTGTAATTTTAAGCTTTCATTACAAGTTCATGGTATGATCTGGAACATAATATGTAACAGTGAATTTATTTCCTTGCTTTTAAAAACAAAACAAACAAAACAAAACAAAACAAAACACAAAAGCCTGGTTGTCTCCAGGGACAGATGGGTAATGGTCTCTTTTAAGCTCCCCAGTAATGGAGAACTGAAGGGTAGCACTTTGGAGACCTACTCCCAAAACTAATTATAGGAATTTACCGGGAGAAGGCAATGACAGACACAATTACAGAGCTGAGTGGAACAGCATTTTCAGCCATGGGAAGCTGAAGGACAAAATTTTGAGTTTGGCATAATTTCGGCCACAAAGACCACAAATTACTGATAGGTTATTCCAAATATTGCTCCATGCTCTGGAGAGATCAAGGTTGATTAATGCTGTTGATTAAAGCTGTCTCATCTGCCCTTCATTCTCATCCTCAGAGATTTTAGAAATAAATATTATTATGGGTAAAAATCATATTCCCTTTGAACAGAATGGTGTTTTATAACTACCTGCGTTCTTAACACGGTCGACTGATTAAACAGATTATTTGTCCACAATGAAGAGAATTTTTATCAGCACATTGCTCACTCAATGGGTTTTGGGGGGCTGTCCTTGTTCTCAGTAAAGAAAGCCAAGCTTGAAGCTGCTAATGGAGAAGAGGGAAACCAGGATGCGAGCAATGCCTGGCTGAATGAAAATGTGAAAAAGGAAAATTTCAGCTGCTTTTCCAACACTAAACTCCCAAGTCTGCTGCCCTAACTTAAATAGCAGTCATTCCTGAGGGTGCAGCTTTTCAGCTCAAAGTGAACCAACTCTTTAAGGCACTTTTTCAAAATAACCAAAGAGGATTGGGGAGACCTTCATGTATTTATCACTCCTGGTGGCCTGTTGGTAAGGAGGACCCTATTGCTCTGCAGTGTAGCAAACTTCTAGGGGAAAAAAATCGATGCTTTGTTTGAGCATCTCTCCATATTGTATCACATCCCTAACGTGCTTGCTGTTCAATACCACACTCAGTAATAAGTTATTTTTATCTTTCATAAAAACACACAAAAAAGTCCTTTCTGCTAACAAAATCATCACCAGGCACGCCAATGACTCAGCTGGAGAGAAGATGAAAGGCAAAAAATATTCCAGAACTTATGATACCTGTTAATGGCAATGTTATGAAGGAATGTATCAGTATCCAGTGGTACTTAACAACACTGAATCTGTTCTGGAAGAAAATGTGTGGTTATAAATCATGTTTGTCTTTGGTGGGATTCTTCCTATTTAAGTTCTTCAGAATATTTGAGGAGGCTTCAGAGAGCAGCTTCCCTGGCTTCTCTTCTTGCTAAGTCCTCTCACATGCTGGCATCTCAACATTTCTAAAAGTTAATGCTTTATTTTGGAGGGGCCTGCGGACAGGAACAGGTACAATGTTAGGAGTGGCTTTCTAGAGGAGCACAGGGAAAATGGAGCTCTTCCATTTGGAAATGGAAATCTTCCCAGAGAATTTATTTTAAACATTTCTCTATAAGAGTGGCAGGAGGGACCAATGATTTCAGTATTATGAAGGAACGTTTCTTTCTTCAGGTGCACGATTCTTCAAAAATCACAGAATGTACCTTCCTTCCATTTGCAACACCCAAGATCCCAGATTCTTGCAAAACCCCCTATCAGAACTTCTGCCTTTGATGTGTTTATTTTGCTGCCTGAGATGAGGAAGTAGTTTTGCTGGAGGTTATATTCCCACCACTGAGGTGTTTAAAGGAGAATGTAATCTGCATGAAGGAAGATTTGTTCTCCAGGCTGTCTGCACTTTCTCTAGAGCTGGCCAAAAAAGAAAGTATGTGTATGGTGTCCAGGGGAAGGATAGAAGAAGTGGAGCCAGTGAAAAAACACTCTACTGTAAGATTGATCATTGCTCGGAAAACATGAGAGCTGAGCTTCTGAGGAACAAAATCAACAGGATTTGAAGGTTACATGGACAAGTCTCTTTCTAGTCAATGAAAATATTATATGAACGCTGTAACCACTATCTTAACTGACAACTAAAATGGATAACTTTCAGACAAAAAGCATCTTTGGAAAGAAAGGCACTTGCTACACCCTGAGTTCTAAAATCAGCTCTCTTGCATAAAGCTATCAGTGACGATCTCTGCTTTGAGATACTAAAAATTGTCCTGTTTTTTCAATAAACTGAGACTGCTGATGCTCTCGTCTTGCTGTGTATTTTTATAGTAAAAGATTTATCTTACACTTCTCAAAAGCGTAAAAAAGCACTGATTTTTTGTAGTAAGAGCCCTTGAACAGCTGCTGAGAATTCACCATTGATCTGGGTGCGCCACTTGTGCATTCAACAGAGGGTGATGACCCTGGGGAGAAAATTCTGAGTCTCTGAGTGAGGATCAGAGCTCAGCAACAACCAGGATTTATAAACCACCTGCTGGCTCTGATTCTCCAGAAGTTATCTTGATATCAGTGAACTATTACAAAGGGCTTGACTTGTACAGTAAATTCCCAATGCATTGTATAGAAACTCAGTTTTGTCACACATTTTTTTGAAACCGTTTTGTGAATTAAAACAAACTGGCAACACCAGCATGTGGCCATTTGATGACTGACTGTAACACTTGTGGCACTTTAAAGTAATTTTTTGTTTGTTTGAAGAATTTTGTCCTGGTTGTGCAGCACAAGATCTTGGGTAGCAAATGCTCAAGCTATAGGAAATGGGAGAAATTACATGGTTTATTTATGCATCCGTTCTTTCCATTAGGATTGGGAAAGCAATTTTGATAAGCAAGTAACCAAACTGCAGAGAATTATATTTCTTTTCCAAATGTTCCTTTTCTCAAAGAAAAGGATGTTTTTCTGAAAGCTTCCTCAGAGTTTCTGGAAATATGACATCTCTGGTTAACTATTCACTCAGCTCCATTTCTTTCATGGTTCTTAGAAGAGTGTAGGTTACAACTTTCAGATGAGGTGTCTCCCCTGAACTGTATTTGAAACCAATGGTAGAAAGAGACATGCTCTGATGGGTCAAAACCCAAAAAACTGATATGAAAAAGCCACTTCAGTAATACGTGATGGAAAAAATAATATAAAATACAGCAGACGAAATACAGAATATTAGCAGCATGTTATCAAAGCTGTCTCTTCTATGGTACTGACATTTTTCCCTACAAAGAAACAAGTGGCAACAGCAGAAGTTGTGCTTATGTAAGAGAGCAATTCCTTTAAGATGTTAAAAGTTATGAGGGATAAGTAGAAATCAAAAGTTACAAACAAGTTGGTTTGTTTTTTACAGGTCACCTTCATAAGATTATTTGTCTATAACTTGCTGCTTGACTGACAGAAGCAAGATAAGATGAATACAAACCACTCCTTCTAACAAGGAGGTTGGTTAGGGGTTTTTTGCTGGCAAATGGGAGAATTAAACTACAGGAGACTGAAGTGCATTTGGTCATGCACTGTTAAGGAGTACAAGACCTCAAAAAGTGGGAAGATTTTGGGACAGCACTTCTTTTAAGCACTTTTTTTTTTTTCTGGGTTCAAACCAGAAGAGGGGAAATTTTAACTAGGTATAAGTAAGAAGCTCTTTGCTGTGAGGCTGGTGAGGCACTGGAACAAGTTGCACAGAGCTGTTACGGATGCCTCATCCCTGGAAGTGTTTGAGGCCAGGTTGGATGGGTCTCTGAGCAGCCTGGTCTAGTGGAAGGTGTCCCCACAGCAGGGGGCTGGAACTGGGTGATCTTTAAGGTCCCTTCCAACCCAGGCCATTCTATGATTTTATGAATCTTTTAGAAGTGGAAAGGATTCAGAAAGGCTTGAGGGTAAAAATGTTGGAAAGGGATGACCTAAAATGCTAGCAAGTCAAGACAGAAATGAGGACAATGATGGATGTGGCTGCAGGAGATGGTCAGAAGCAGAGACTGGAAACAGCTGCCACTTGAGAAGGGAGAGCAGAGAACTGTGGTCTTGGTTCAGTGCTTTTGTTGCTGTTATTAACAACTTGCAAAAATATTTGGCTTGTTTAAAGCACCCAAACTGCTGGAAATCAGCTTTTCCTGAGAGCCTTTCATTAGCTCTAGGTGTAGTTTTGGGCCACAAGGCCCCTCTGCTTGCTCACCACTCCCCAGGCTCCCAGGCCAGTCCTGCTGGCCTTCCAGCTCCCAGTCCATGCCCAGATGTGTGCAACGCTCGCAGATCTATCTGGCATCCAGAAGGCTATAGCCAAGCAGTTAAAATTTGTGGTTGACTCTTGTTTTAGATAAATCAGACGAGACTTAAAACACATGGAAATTTTCAAGTTAGAACAGCATCCAAAATCTACAGTCTTTGGCCCAGCACTGCCTCAGGATACAGCATTTTTTTTTTCGCTAAAATATGACAAAGGTCAGATATTTATTTTTTTAACCCTTTCCTCTAAATTAACAGTGTATCAGTAGATAAACAAGGGAGCTTGGAATATTTTTCTCTCCTTGCATGAAGCCAGGAAAGTGAAGTCGAGGATCTTGTCTCTAAATATAACTTTTATCTGAAACTACTAAAGTTTATCAAGTCCCCCATCCTATTAACTGAATACTCCGATATCTTCAAGAATTAGCTTATCTTCATTAACTATAGCCCCACCTTCAGGAAACAGTATCTCTTTGACCAGACACAACTTTCCTCCGTATCTGTTTAAAAATAAGACATGAGTTGGCAAGAAGGGAGGGATTCTTTCTTTACAAGTGGATCAACGATACCAGAAGAATTAGAAGTTAATGTATCTACAAAAATTGCTGGATATCTATCCAGCACCATAATCATAAACAGCTTCCCAAATCACGCTTAAGTTGAAATCCATCCTTATGGAGGACAGGAAGCAGGCTTGAGATAATCAGAAATATAGTGTAAATATTGATCAAAGAAATCAGGAAAAAAAGCCCCTTATCTTTGTGCAACAATTTGCATAGAGTTCTAGAATAAATGGCGGTCATGTGCAGGGCCAGGAGTTGGACTTTGATGACACTTATGGGTCCCTTCCAACTCAGGATATTCTGTGATTCCATGATCAGTGCATCCACAGCGCTGTGCAAGCCTGGGTGCACCTGAGCACAGCAGATAAGTCCTGTTATTGCCAGCACAACGTGGGGGAAACTGAGGCAGCACAGTCACTGGCCCACCTTCAGATACAATAAACATTCTTAATGTCAGCTTGGATCAGCTCTGAAAAAACCTTAAAAATATTTTCCCTGTCCTGGGCACATCTTCCAATCCCAAGGAAAACTTCCCAGCACTTTTCTGGTTTTTATTATCAAGACAGAAGGTTGGAAAACAGGTTGCTTTCTCATTCTCAGTCACATTCTTGTTCAGCAAAACGTTTCTCCGTGGGCTCCTTCAGGCTGAGCACCCCGGTACCCATCTGCAGAGGAGAGAAAGGCTCTCTGTTTTAGCTAACAGGCACTTGTATTTCAGATGCTTCAGTTCCACAGATGTGAAGAAAACTCCCCGTGGTTCTTGTCTCTGGAGGACCCTTTCTGCTGGCTTAACTGCGGCAGTACAGCCTCTGAATATCACTCCATATTTTCCTTGTCAGAAGTTTGGCTGTCAGACAGCAGCTTTCCCCTAGCTGTAGATTCCTGTTCCCGGTGTGGAACAGTGGCATATTTACAACACTTTAGGGTTAAAAAGCAAAGAGTACAAGACCCAACTGGCATAAAAATATGTCCAAAACTCTTCTCCACAACAAAATAACCCCCAAATCAACCCAACCCCCACTGTCCCCCTCCCCCCATTAAAGAAAACAAAAGTGACTAATCTTGACCTCTCTCCAAAGGGGATTGTTTTGCTTCTTGAATCCTTGGCTCTGGCTCTTGTATGATACTGGGACTATGACTAATAACCTCTTGCCAGAGTACTGCTGATAATTTCACCATTGAGTAGCTGTTCTCATTCTGGACCATCATAGTATGCACTTAAGTTTCCAAGATTTTTATTTTTTAAAAAAACAAAGAATAAGATATACACTCATAATCCCCAGTGTTAGAAATACATTTTTCAGCTTTAACTGTAAGGTTTTGCCTGACAATTTTTCCTCCTTCCTCCAAACTGTTATTTTTCAGATGCCTGCTATGGAATGGTTCCCTTTTTCCTTTCTTTCCCTCAAACACTTTTTCTAATTCAAAGCAGATTTGAGACTGCTGCTCTTTTTAAAGCAAATCTGCCATGTATCATGTCGTGTTAGGTCAGCACTGCTTATGCTATGTTTTGCACTTCACCCAAATGAGGCATCCATGCTGCTTTTCAAAGGGAATAAAACCAGACTAGGTGCAGTGGCTTTTATGGCTGGAATGGATCCACAGGTTATGGATCTGATCTCACAGCATGGCACAGGGAAGGACACTACGATCTGCCTTTTTGCTTAAAAAGTTAAAAACCAAGATAACTTCAACTGTTACCTCAAAAAAAAGTAGTTTTTTGCCAGCTCCTTTTCCAGCATCCATAATCTACTAATTATTTATAATTTGATAGTTAATATATGGGCAAAAAAGGGCATAAACCCCTTTGTACCTAAAATCAGCTTAAAAAATTAATAACCACATGATGACTTCTGCAGCAATCAAAAATGGAAGGGGAAAAAGAGTGGGGGAGAGAAAAGGAGAGAAGCAATTATAACAACAGTGAGTTTTGAGTGAGTTTTCCCTGAGGGCTGCTGGTAATTAAACTAACGGCAACATGAATCTCTGTTTGATGTGGTCATGAATTTGTTTTCAAAAGAAAAATCTTTAAAAAGACTCTTTCAAGAGAAATTTTTAGAGAACAAGCTCAGCATGAATAATTAGACCAGAAATACTATGATAAATATTATTATGGAGAAGTCATTTATGGGCCATGGCATCTGAAGGTTAGAAATCCCGGTGATAAATAAGGTGGCACGTTTGCACCCATTTTGAACACACAAAACCAGGGCTGTGTTCTTGTTTGCTTGAGCCTGCTCCTCAGAAAGGAGGCGGCCTCTTGTTTTGCCGTTGCGTTGAGCTTTACAAAGACACAGATGCAAGAGAGAAAATTTCAGTGGGAAAGATCAGTGGAACGAAAGAAAACCACACACAATTCCAAAGGCACTTTTCATTCCCAGGGGCTGCACAGAGATCAGAGGTGAAATTCAGTGGTGATAAAAAGTCTGTGAGACCAATCTACTCCCCCAGCCTTTCCAACCATCATTCAGTTCTGCTGAAATCATATCCCTGGAAATATCTCCTTCAGAATCCTCTGAAAATAAAACCACTTGCATTTTGTAGCAATTTAGGCATCCAGCAAACCCCACTGAAATCCAGAGAAGATGCAGGTGCTCTGCACCCTCTAACATCAACTTGCCTTGGACATCCCCAAACCACATTTCATCTGTTTACTGAGCACTTCAAAAAGTGGAGGCAGATACAATCAATCACAAGCCAGCAAATAACCAACGAGTGAAGAAGAATGTAATATATTTACCAGTGGAAACTCATGTTTGCAAGGAAAAGAAACCGCTTGTTGGCTGTCATGGTATTATTCATAAAGGCAAACCAGGAGATCTTATGGATACCAGGAGCAAAACTACAACAAAGGCAACCAACTGCTAATGAAGAAGGGTTTTCAGTCAAATTTCATGGGTCATACAAAGTCATTACCATGCCTGCAGGAGTTCAACAGCTCTGCCAGTTGAATTCAGGGGGAATTAAGTGATTATTTTGTTACGGATTTTGTAGTTTTAGACATTTTTCTTTAAATTTCAAGTTCTGAAGCCAACCAGCTATGCAAGAATATCAGCTTCAATTTCCAGAGTTAGCTTCTGATCAACTTTATTTCATAGGATACCTTCAAAAACAGGTCTTCTGTATACACCAAGGTCTCAGAAAGTAGATTTTAAAGACTCATATGTGTTCCCTTTTTTTCCTACTTGTTAAATACAACCTTACGGTGTTAAGCCAATTTCCCAACACTTTGGAGGCTTAAACATTTTGAAAGCTAAGAGACAGATCATTTGGCAGCTACTGGTAACAAGTTCTGCATGGGTTAACTTTCCCACTTGCTCCCACTGCAGGTTTCCCTCTGGTTTTGAGTCAGTTAAAGTATCAAGGCTCTTTTCCATAACATTTTAAGCTATAATGTCTTCAAAAGTAAGCAAATGTTTCTGATAAAAATAACATGCTTGAAAAATTTAATGGATGACAAAGATAACAAAAAATCCTTAGTGCTTTTCTTTGTCAGTAACTTCTTCTAGGAATACAGCCAGGCTGGGCATTTGTTTGGACTGGTAAACCATGACTTGAAAGTGGATCTCTTGGCAGCATAAGCAACTGCTTCATGGTGGAAGCAAAAGGCTCACAGTCTTTCCTAGCTGATTAATCATTATGACAGGCTTAAAGACTAAATGATCTGCCCAGCTCCAGATGTTAGATGTGCATCCACCTCTTATTCTTCTGATTCTTAGGCAGTAGCCTGAATTGTTCATTCTGAAGATAACGATGACCATTTACTGTTCAAAACTAAAAAGGGCTTTGGGCTTTGTAATATTATATTATGACAAAGGAGGCTACTACACAAGATCACACAGCACATAGGGTCTAGACATGATGAAACGCTGGAAGACTCTTCAGGCAGAGGTGGTGACAGTCTTGAGCATAAAGCTTTGTGACGTTTCCCTTCTCCATTTCCACCTCCGACCAGAACTGTTACCAATTGCAGAAAGGCGGAGCAGGAGCATGAGGCTGGCTCTCTCCCACCAGGCCCCTGCCATCGAGGGCTGCACTAACCCTTGTTAAATCAACAACAAAATGTAGCTTCTCAGTGATGGGAGGCAGCATCTGTTTCACAGCACAGGGTAACTCTCCTCAGCATTTACAGACAGGAAAAAAAAGCAGTGATACAATGAAAGCAGGGGAGAACATTGCAGTGGCAGAAAGAAGGTACTGAACCCTGTCTGAGACAGCCAGAGAGTGCTACAGGATCTTCAGTGGCTGCGAGTCATGAGAGACACCACTTTAATTGTCATGTAAAGGGTGGTCCTCCACAGAGGGACCAAGTTTGTCTTGGGCATCTGCCAGGAAGGACTTCATTGACAGTGGCACTCCAGGAATGGAACTCCAGAGAATCAGCACCCTGTGCCTGAGGAAAGCTGAGCCTGCTCCTCCCAGAGACTGATCACAGGTGTTCACAGAGGCCACACCATGCTTTACTTGGAAGATCTGGGTATCACCACACGAACTGGCTTAGCTGCAGGCATTTCCTATTTTCCCTCTGCATATTTTCCTTGAATGAGTGAAAGAGGCTACTCTGGAGTAATTTATTCTCTTTTTTCTGCTAATCTCTTCTGTTAAGTAGTATTTTTGCACCAGTCCAATGGAGAGAGCAATCATCTACTGAGGAGAAATTCATTTACCCCTAATCAGGCAACCTTTGAAAAACAGTTGTCACACAGTACCTACTAAGGACTTTGCAGATTAAAATGCTAACTTAGTTCTGAATTAATAAAGATTTTTTTATCCATTTTCATGGATGGCTTTATGTGATTTGACTAACAGCTTTAGCTCTGACACATCTGCTCTGAAATGTGAAAGGGCTTTACTTCAGTTTTAAACACCACAGCTCCTTTCAGGTGTAAGATGCTGCTGTTTATTGTACCTGAATTGCTGATTTATATTTTCATGGAACCACAGAATGTCCTGGGTTGGAAGGGACCCTAAATATCATCTAGTTCCAACACCCCTGCCATGGGCAGAGACACCTTTCTCTAGACCAGGTTGCTCAGAACCCCATCCAGCCTGAACTTGAACAATACCAGGGCCATCAAGAAATAGACTTCTCAAGTTGTATCTAAGTTTTAAGATAAATCCAGAACAGCAGTGGGAATAACAAAAATCATAAAAATAACGAAGTGCTTCTGTTTTCATTTTTGACCTCCAAGCCTCAAAATGCTCTACCATACACAGTACTCATGGCTGGGGAAATGGAAACAATAGAAAGTGAAATGACTTGCCTCAGGTTTCTGCAGAAAACGATGTCTGAGCCAGGAATGGCACTCACACTGCCTGAAACCCCCACAGTAACCACATCAGTGCATCCTTCTAGAAGGGACATGGACTGTCCCAATGACACAAGTGTCTGACACTGCCTTTTAAAAGCTGATTTTCAGGGAGGACAGAGCAGGTCTGGTTGCACTTACTCCTCTCTGGCTCAGGGAGTACTCAATGTGTACATGTGCAAGTGAGTAGGCCATGTGTGACCAGCTCTGATATGCATTATTTACACAACAGTTCTACTGACTTAAAAACTAATAAATCCACAGCCTGCAGATGATGTGCAGACACACAGACACATCATCACAAATATAACTTTATCTTGATTCTTTGTGTTTTTTCCCCCTGCTGCTGCACAACAGAGCATCTAGTACAATAGCAAAACAAGCCTCTGGCTAAAGCGTAATCTTGCTTAAATCCCAGCGTTTCTCCAAGGCAACTGACGCATAGAAATAAGTGCCATTTTCCAGGGAACCATTTCTACAGGAATATTTCACACAGAGGAAACGCTGTCAAACTTGTTTGCAATGCAGTGCTGCAAAATGCTCCACACTTCCCTTACTCTCTGAGTGCCCTCGACTCCTGGTGAGCTTTTCACTGAGGAAGATCCATGTATTTGGGTAGAAGTGAAATACATAGTCTGTAGCTTTGCACAATACAAGTGAAAGCACAATACCAGAGGTCAAAACGAGGTTTCTCTCCTTATGTATTGTAATTATGGTCTGTTTATAATTCTACAGTTAATTTAGGGCTTGTATGTCCCTGCTGGACAAAGCAGCTTGCCCTGTGTGGAAAATGACATTAACTCAATCTTTGCAGACTGTCCCTGAGTCTACAAATGCTTTTGTTAGTACAGTGAACACCTGTACTAATTACGCACTTCACTCACTCGGGGGTCACTGCTCATGGCAAAGGTTTTAAATCAGCCACCCCAGGAGACAGACATCATTATATTTCTGGAGCAGTCATTCCAGTGCTGCAAAACTAGGCAACCCTGGAAACAGATTCACACTCTGAAGCCTCTAAAGGTGAAAGACCAGGATACCCCATTGCTGGACACAGAATATTGGAATGAACAGAGTAAATGAAGAGAGTAATCAGAAACTCAAAACAAATCAAAGTTGTTGAAATCTTAACTTTAGCAGTATTTTTAGTGATTCTGTGATTCTTCTGACATTCATGTAAATAATACTTTTTTCCCATCTCTGACTGTATAGCAATACCTGACTCAGCAGGACTTGTAAGCATGTGAGAAACGTAAAATAATTTAATTTTATTCACTTTGTGGTTCGCATGTGCTATTTATGCACCTACAGTTATGCTGTAACTCAAACGCCAAGGTCAGCATTCATTTCTTTCACTGATGTAGTTCCCCATGAAGTCATGCTCAGTTCTTCCCAGAGAGTCCCTTGTTCACACTGATGCTAATCAGTGCTGGTACTTCCCTTAGCTCAATATGCAAAACTTGCAGAATCAATGGCATATTATGTGAAAACCAGCATCTAAGTGGCTGTAGGGGGCAGAGATATCTGCATTTCACATTACTCTTCTCCTAAGCACTGCGTGTAAAAGCTGTCAGCAGGTTTGTCACTGGGAAATCACAGAGCAGAAGGTTACTTTGGGTGGGTGCTGCCTTCAATTAAACACACCCCAAGGTGTCATGCTGTCCTCAGCATACAAGTAACAGCATCTACCAAAGGCAAGGAGCACTGAGGGCACGGGCAGAGCTCTCCATCCAGGTTTTTGCAGCTGCTCTGCGCCCCAGTGCCCTAAGTGGGGTAAATAAAAGGGAAGCAGAGGCAGGATTTGTTCAGAAATAGCAAAGAACAGGAGCCAGGGCAGAAAAATAATGGAGCCAGGGCAGAGAAGGGATCCTTGAAGTATTTGGCATTTTCACAACTGCCTCCTATGTGAATGCTAAAAAGGTTTTCAAGGATGCAAATGACCAAATACACAAATTCTTCCTAAAGTGCCTAGGAACTCTAACATTCAAGCTAAAGGCAATGAATCAATATATTTTCTATCAAATTATCTCCAAACTCTTTAATCTGTACTTCATCTTTACAAGCACACAGCATAAATTTTCATGGACATGTAGATGCAAATTTTTTCTACCATTTGTGAGACTCTTTTCAGTCAGATTCATTAGGCAACGTTAGAAAAACAATAATGCCTTGAGCTCTGTGTACTGCACGAACCTCTCTCTCTCCCTCCGCTGACTCAGGAATGGGACATGTTTTGCAACAATGTCGCCTAAATATACAATAGTCCCAGTTCACTCCTCTTTCACTCCAGAGTAAATGAGGAGTAAACTTATTGATGTCAATGGGATTAAGGTAATATAAATGCCCTGAAAAGATGGATCACAGTTAGCACTCAGAAGAGCACACTCCGAAGGTTTGTCCACTTGCACGCAACATATCCACTACAGTAATAGAATATAGTAAATGACACATATCACTGCAAAGAACTCCTGTGACTAAATGGTGCATTGTGCAAAGCAGACCTTTCTTCAGTGCACAGAGACAGTCTTTTCTTTCACTTTTTAAAACCCAACCCTGTCATGCAAATTCCAGCCAAGCCTTCACTGTTCTGTTATTTAAATTTCTTAAAACTTCACAGCTTCATAGAAAACATACTATTAAAAAAAAAAAAATCCAACTTTAACAGAAAACACCAAACTTGGCAGGGTATATCCAGACAAGCTATAGTTTTGGAAAAGAAATGGCAAGGTTTCTAGCATACACTGTAAAAGTAATGAAAACCAAAAGGTTATCTGAAGTGTAATTTAAAGAAATGTGTTTGCATTGTTTTCAGATAAAACAATCCTGAGGCCATGCGTAAAAGTCCTGGACTGCAGGACAGTAATGAGTTTGTGAATCAGGACTGTAAATTCCCTTGCTGCGAATGTGGGAGCCATCAGGAGCACACAGGATTGAGTCAGCAGTTACCAAGGCACATACATACAGCACAGGCCACTCAAGTCTCCAAACTGCCATTTATCATTTCCTGACAGAACAGTTTCTTGGCAAGCCTCCTCTAAAAACAATTTTTTTCCAAAACAACCAACCATTCCAGCAGGCTATGAATACCACTATAATTTGGTCTATTTTTCATATCAAGTAGACTATGGGCTCTGGTTTTCAGTTAATTAAAGAAACCTTCTTTTCAGATTTCCAAACGTTGTTTGCAGCAGGGTAGAACCCACAGTGAGCCAGCCCTAAAACAGTGCCAGTTGCAGACCGAACCATATGGAAATGGAAGGAAAACCCCCCGAAACATAAATAAACCCAGGATTTGAAGTTGCAAAGCCCAGCTTACATAACACCAAATTTAGTCGCCCTGCCAAACTGTTAAATTTGGTCTCGGATGAAAATTGCTGTCTTGGGCTTGACTGTGTTTCATTCTCCTGAATGTGCAATGGCTCTGAGCTGTCTGTCAGAATTTGAACTCCATATGTTGTTGTTGTTATTATTATTATTATTCCTACTACACACTGGAGCACTTTAGGAGCCTTGTCTGAGGTCCTCACACACACACAGAGAAACAGCCCCTGCCTTGAAAAATGCATGATCTAAAGAGATGAGATAAAAACAAGGGGTGGGACAAAGATCAGATTTTCATTCCTGTTTTATACATATGCAGCTGAGATATGGAGGGATTAAATGTCTTTCCTGTGCTCACACACAAAATATCTGGGGCTAAACCTAGGAACTGAATGAATGTTTTTCAGTTCAAATCAACTTCATCTTCTTTCATTAACCTTTTACTTACTAACTACAAGTCTACTCCAGCCTGTGTTTATAAGCTGAGATCTCAGAGATGAGTTCAGCCTGTGGACACACAGGCTCCAAGCACAGGAGGGGAACAGCACCCCTCTAACCTCCTGCAAGAATACATATGCTCATATAGCAGTAGTTACTCAGTACTTGAAGCTTTAGAAAAATCCAACTTAGGAAATAAAGTCCCATCTTTTGATTTCCTATTTGGTGAAGGAAAGCTGGATTCTGCTGTTTCTCTGCAGAGTCCTCCGTGCACACAGCCACAGGAACAACAAACTGTGCCATGCTTCAGGGAAAAAGTAAATAACCACTTAAGGGATTTCTCTAAACATCTGACTTGCAGCTCACACATTCTTACTAAAAAAAGAGAAAGGAAAGAAAGAGTAGTTATGCATGTTTTAGTAAATAATTGTACTACTTTGTCTTCAGAAGAGTTTTGTCAGGATTGGTGCTGTGACCATTTAGCTGGGGAGCCTGTTCCAGTGCCCAACCACCCCCTGGGTGAAGAACCTTTTCCTGATGTCCCACTTGAACTTCCCCTGATGCAGCTTCATTCCATTTCCTTGTGTTCTGACACTGGTGGCCAGAGAGAGGTGATCAGCACCTCCTCATCTGCTGCCCCCCTTGCCCTAAGAATGTGTGATTTTAGAGGCTCTTACTTTGGTCAAATAAAAAGCCAAGGTTTTGTTTTGTTGTTGGTTGGTCGTTTTGTTTGAGTATTTTTTAACAGAAAGAATAAATATACCTGAGATTTAACTTCCAGGTGAATTTCAAGTCTTCATTCCAAAACATGGGTATAGGAGAGCATCACAAAACACTTACTAGGCTTAAAAATAACCACAATAATATGGAAAAAACTATGCATCTCTTCCTATCTTTCTGCTTGGAATGGCTGAAGCTTTTCAGCTGAAACATAAATTTTAGTCAGAGATGCCCAAAATGGAAAACTTCAGGTCAGCTGGCTAAATATGCACACAATTAAAATGAAGTCTTACAGTGGGCAATGTCTTACAAAGTTTTGGTAAGGCTCCAAAGCACTCCTGATGGCCAAAACCAAGAGGTGTGTATGTACAATAAATCCCAAAATACAGTTATTGGAAGACAAACTGTGCTTCACCACTTGGCTTCTGTGCCACACTTTTGGCTAGTTTTACAGAAAAAAGGGCTGCCGTTACTTGCCTTGGTCAGAAAATAGAATTTCTGTTGTATGGAAAATTACGGCATATCACAATTTTTTTAACCTCTAAAAATACTGAGATATTTCAAGGAATGGAATTGGCAAACTATTTTAATTTGGAAACACATAAATGGCTTTAGCTTAAAAATGAATGCTGACAGTACTGAAACATTTCATTAAAAAAGTAAAAACTCTATCACTTTTCCAAAGGGCCTGAAAGGAACAAAAAGACAACAAAACAGACTAAGTGCAGCCTTTCAATGTCCTTGGATTAAAAAGTTGATCACAATGAAAAAGTCTAAACCAATGATTCCAAGAAGGTTTGATGGAAAACGTTATCCAAGCAGTCTTCACATAAGACAGCACAGAGGTTTGGAATGGCACTTATTTTCCCAAAAAGGCTGATTTTTGTCATCTCTAACTAAAATAAGGTGCGTAGGACTTCCTACTATTTGAATACCATCCCCTCTCCATGACAAAGCTCACCCATTTCTCAGTCCTTACCTGCCACCAGCTTGCTCTCCTGAGATGTTGCCCCAAGTGCCTGCACACTGGGGAAGTGCTTTGGAGAGGTCTCTGAAGAACCCTGTGCCACGAGGGCTATCAATTTTAAAATACTTTATAAAACTGCAGAATTTAATGTTTCTCTAAGTGGCTCTAACTATCTCTTTCCAGCAGAAATCCCTGGGGGGACAGATTGGTTTTCCCTGTACAGAACTGCAACTGCTAATGCTGCAGAGTAATAGGATTGCCAAAAACCTTTGTATGGTTTTTGGGTGGTTGAAGTGCGCATTTCGATCTCCAGCTTTGTTCAAGGTGAATAGGTAGCATGTTCTATTTGGGAGTCTTACATGCAGACTGTGTTTTGGGATCCCTCTATGAAAATACAGTGGGATGGAGGTCCTCTAAAGCTAGCCAGACATTTGCCATTGACTTTAAAAGCAGCAGAAGCACAGTCAAGAATAATTATTTTTTATCAACAACCCCCTTACTTTAGGATTACTCCCAGGAGCATTCAGGTCAGCGCTGACCCTGGGGGTGCTTCAGTCTGCACAGTCAATTAGTGTCAGTGCTAGTCTACTTTTAAAATTTTGACTAAAAAAGTCTCTCCAAGACTTTTAGTTGTAGAAATGGACGGAAAATATAAATCCATCCCATGATTAGAGGTGAAAATTTTCCATTAATCTCTGGTCTTACTCAGTTTCAGCGATACAAGAAACCATCTTGACCCTATAGCCCAATTTGTTAAGCCAGTTCTTGTACACATTGATCTGATTACCAGGAAAAAATACAGAGGGAAAAGAAAACAGTAAGAGCTGGTCATGTGGTTTTATGAGACATGGATCAAAAATCTTAGCCCTGGTTGTCTCTTGAGGACGGTAAGAAACTTGGGTTTATGAAGGATATCCCCTGAAGAAGGAATGCAGAGAGGTCTGCAGGCTGCACAGGGAAACTCCACGCTCCTGATGCACCTGGCAGTACCAATGGAGAATCTCAAGCTCTCCTGACAAGACCAATGTACCACCAGAAACACCATGTAAAAAGAATTTAACATAGGCAAGGAAGATGCTGAGGATCACTGCTTGGAAAATCCAGCTGCACAGGGTAATTCTGGAAAACATGGAGGGGTATCGATCGCCCTTTGAAGCAATCTTGCTCAGGTTCCAGCAGGTTCTGGGCAATTCCCAGGAATACTTGCACCTTGATTTGCATTCAGAGTTAATAAGGATAATACCTATTTCCTAGAAATCAGGGTGTGCCTGCTAACTATCTGAAGTGCTTTCTTAATGAAACCTTAACCTCTGCTTCCAGCAGGACTCTTGTACCAGGCCACTGACCTGGCTGCTGGAGACCCTCCTCAACCATCCACAGGAATCTCCCTCTTTGGCTATAAAGATTTCTGTATGCTTTTTAAAATCCAGTTTTCTAGACAGGCTCTCTACTCTGTGTAATTATGACACTGCTTCTGATACGAATGCTTCTCCTTGCCACCAACCTCCTCCCTGCCTTTCCCCCAAAATAAAAAATCCTGGTTGAAAACCAAAACAAATAGTAGATTTTTATCATGCAGAATTTGTTAATAATACTTTCCCTGAAATAGTTCCCAGGCCTTTTTAAATGCTCAAATAAAGGCCCAAACATTTACAGCCAGCACTCTAAGCCAACTAATAATTTATTTGAGCCATACTGAAAAGCTCAAGAGGGGTTTTGAATGAAAAATCTAGTGAATAAACTGATAGCCAAATACTGCCTTGGAGTCCTGCCACTGTAATACACAGGATGCACGGAGCTCTGTCGGTGACAGAGACATACACTGAAAACCAGTCAATGGGATGACAGTTAAGTCTTGTCAATCTAAAGCAGAAAAGATAATGTCTTTAAGCAAACCATGAGCTTTAGCATCTCCCAACTTCAGTGGCACACAGATGATTAGGTGTTAAACTCCTAATGCCTTAAAAACTTAAAAGAAAAAAAAATATATTTAATCATTTGACAGTAAGCTAAGAAAGGCAAAACTCTGCTTTCAGAACTTCACGGGAAACTTAATACATGGAGAATTCCCAAAGATTCTACTGAGTGTTACAGAATCTGCATGTGTAGACCAGGATTAAAGCTCACAGAATTAGAAAAAAAGGCAGAATTTTTTTCAAAGTCATTTCAGAACTATAAAATTGCTTTGAAGTGTCTAAGCCAAGCTGATTTTCAGGACTCAGCTGCCATCTTGCCAAAAGTAAAATAAAATATATATCAAGAAGTAAAGAATTTTAGGGCATGTAAAGAAATGATCTTCTCAAGTTATTAGTTTGCAACGTGAACTTAAGAACATGAAACAATTTATTCTGTAACTGAAAAAGTGTTTCCTTCCTCCTTTTGTTTTGTCTCAGATTTTTCACCCGACTTCATAGCTGAAAGAAAATGAATTCATATAAGAGTAGCAACACGAAAAAATAGTCTTCACAATTTACTGCACAGTAGTTTGTTTCCAGTATTGCAATAGATGGGAGTTTGAAGCACCCTGTGGCTTTGGCTGGAGCAAGAGCACTGGTTTAGCCTTGATTTGAACCTGCTGTTTACAACACACTGTAAGCCCTTCCCATATGGCTGACTTTTAGTGAGGTTTATGTGAAAAAAATCCCCACTGCCAACCGAAAGCAGGAAAAAGGAAAATACTTTGCATGTGTAGATTTATTTTTACAATTACCTTGGAGTGCAAAATGAATGAATTTATATTACAGAAAATGTACATTTTACTCTGACAAAATAATTGTGCTGCTCTTTTCCTTGTTATTTGGCTTGCATGTAACATACAAAAGATGTGGGAAGTTCCAGTTGCAGCCTCTGAAGAGACTGGATGTCCAAACTGCTGCGGTTTCTGCAGCTTTTCTGAACTGGGCTCCTGGTGCCTTTTAAACATTTTGCCCCATTAACCACCTTGGGGATATTCTGTGCATGTGAGTATGCACATGAGTGTATTTAGTTGATTGTTTCACCTTCTGAACTACTCAGAGATCTGGAAATTACTTTCAACGAGCAAACAAACCGTTGGAATAATCTCTGGAACTTATCTCAACCTCTGGAGACTCCAACGTTGAGCTAAATACACCAGGAAGCCTGGATTTGTATTTCAGCACTTCTGTTTCCAGCTACGACCCAGAATCAGAGATGAAATTTAAGAGGAAAAACAATTTATAGCTAGAAACAACTCAAAGCTAATTTAGCAAGGCTCACTTGGATAGCATTTCATGTGTCCCAACTGTCCCTTTGCTGCACATGCTTAAGCCCTAACCAAGACTTATGGCTGTGAGCAAATGCATGCACTGAGAACATTCCTCATCCCCTTCAATAGCACTTCTCAGGGAGCAGAGGGACAAGCACAAAGATATGTCTTGGTGATGCCTGGGCTCTAGAGCTCACTCCATCTCACAGCTGCAAAACAACCCAAAGAAAAAGATGCTGTCATAATTAAAAGTATACAGCGTGGGCTCATGAGATTTGGGTCTTGAGTGGATTGCTTGAGAGAGAGAGCTCTGAAGTATGTAAAGAATTTAACTACTAGTCTCATGGTTTCTCTTCCATTTTTCACCCCTAACTGTGCACGTTTTCCCTGTTGCCACAGCTCCCAAAGTGTAACACACCTCTCTGACTCACAGTGACACTGTCACGGACACAAACGCATCTTCACACAAGGCCCACAGACTCCAGCCAGCTACAGAGCTGGGAGGACAACAGATTTACAATTGCAGAAGTGGAATCGAGCCTCCCAAATAGAAATGAAGGGGATGCAAACTTCTGAACTTTGGGGAAGTTTAAATCTGTCTTTTCTCAACTCACAGCACTCTGACTCAATACTCATCTCAATGTCTCACTGCAGTTTGGGGAGACAGGGAATAATATTTTTATTATTTCCATTCTACAGATGGTCGAGCTGAAGCACTGCAAGGTTTATTGACTTACTCAGAGTTGCACAGCATGCTTGAATAGAAGCAGAACCCCAGCTGGCCTGATTCCCACTCCCGGGCTTTTAGCCGTTACACTCTCCTGTATTTGCTCCTTTTAACATCTGATTATTTTACTGCTCTAATCAGCTCCCTATTTTATACTCAAATTATTTCCTTAGGTTACATTAAACCCTTTTGTCACATTACCCAGACAAGGCTATAGATATTTTTTTCCAGCCATGCACGGGCAGAAATTTAGTTTCTTTTGTCTGAACGCAAACGTGCACAGAGTCAGTGAAAGGATCCAGGCTCTGAGAAATTATTCTTCTGCTCATTTTCATGTTCCCAACAACAATTACATTAGGAGCAGAAATTAGTCATTAGCATCTCCCTGTATTTGCTGAAAAACTAATAAAACATCACATTTTAAATGCTTGTTACTGCATACTTTTGTTAACATATCACCTCTCCCAGCACCAATGACTAAACAACTGACATAGCTGGATCTTGGCTGAGGCTGCTGCAGAACAGCAGGAACACTGGTGAAGCATCTTCCAAAAGTGAGTTATTTATCTGGCCAGGGAGGTTTTTTTTTCCCCCCTTTCTCTCTCTCTTTCTGTGCACGCTCATGAACCTGACCCAACACGTTTCCAGAAGAGACTCTGCGGTTGTTGTTGCCAGACAATGCCTGCAATCATTTTTCTCCAGCCGTACATCCAAACTAGGGGGAGGGCGGCGGGGGGGGGAGGAAGAGAGAAAAGCTCTTTTGTTCGGAAGTGTGAAGAGCTCTGTCGAAACACGTCTCTTCAGGGTAGTTTTAAGTTGCAGAACTGATAAGAAAAAAAATCCAACATAATGATTTCCTTCTGCTTGCTGTGCCTACCCTTCGAGCATTCCTCTCTGCTTCTGGTGCCCATTAGAAATGAGATAACTCGTGAAGAAATGACCCTCCCTGTAGGAATACATTCACTACACTTTTTTTTTTCCCCCTAATTTTTCATAGAATCATAGAACCCTTTGGGTTGGAAGATGACCTCTAAGATCATTGAGTCCAACAGAAATCTGGTCTCTGTAATTCTCCCCCCACACCACCACCAGGTACTCCCAAAGGGGCTTCTGTCTCCACATTAAATTGATGGAGTGTCCCAATGTAGCTGACAATCTCTGCTGATCAGGCTGTTGTGCTCAAAACTGATGGACTGTGGGGCTCCCAGAGGGGAGGGCCAGTGCTTATTTGGAGGCTCTCTTCCATGCAAAATATGAAACTTATGAGCTGGGGAAACTGCCTCTGGCCAGAACCCAGTCCAGGGAAGTTTTAAGTGAAAAAAAAAAAAGTCTCTTAATGGCTTAGCAATAAAACCATGGGATCTGCTAGAGCATCTGACAGTCAGAGAGAGTTAGTTTACTCATGATTTAACTTGGTTCACAAAATTGAAGGGAAGGCACCATGCATTAGCTTAAAGTAGGTTGCAAAAGTGGTATGTGAGAAGCAACGGAGCATCCAGCAGGGAAAACTCTTGATTGTAAGGAGAGCAGGAAAACAAGCCAAACTGTTCTTTTCACACTAATTAATTAAATAAACAATATTCCTGCCAAAAAGTTGCCAACCGCCTTCAAACTGAAGAGCAACGTGTTCACACTGGATTAGCCCAGGAACGTAGCAGTTCCTGTCCATTCCTGCTTACAAATTTTTCAATTTTTTTTTTTAATAGAATAAAAAAGGTGCCTTTGCTTTGGAAAGAATTTTTTAATGTGTTACTACTGTAATGCAGACTAAAGCAGCCTGCTTAATCTTTTTATGAAAGATGAACAAAATAGATTGGTCTTTGTTCAAGTTTGTTCTAGAAACAAGCTGGACTTAATCCTTTCAATAACAATCCTTGAATCTGTTCATATACTACTTTAGACATTTTTCCAAGGAAAAAATACATACCTAATCTCCAAGGTACCCATACTGCTGATCTGGATTCTGCTATGCTAGGCTACTCTGTTACATCAGATTTCTTTTCTCTTTAAGACATAACAGAAGAGAAGAAAAAAACCAAAAACAACCAGAGGAAAACTACAGTTAGCTTGGGGAAAAAGGGAATTTTCCAGTATAAATGGATGTGCAGCCAATAATAAGCATAAGCTGTTTATGCAATGAGCTTCATCATTTTACCGTGCCTCTGCCAGGTTGCACTGTCTCACTGTCTAAAATTGAAATTCACTGTGCATGTGTGTTACTCTGTCTCTCTGGTAAGGTGAAAGAAGAATATGTTCAGATCTTCTCTGCTCTTTACCTCAAGGAGAGAGTTTTGCACTTCTACGTGGTGAAAACCAGGTATGAGGCAGTCTTCAGCATTCCTCATGGTAGGGAGGAAAATATACTTAGAAAACATATCTCTCACCCATCCTAATCAAATTAATCAGTTACTTCTGTGGATTTGTAATTTAAGGAAAAACAGGCAGGCTGAGATAGGGCCTCATACACAAAATTATCTACCATATAATGAAGAAACTTCACACATTCTTCCTTTACAAAATATGTCCCAATAGTCTGGGGCCATGTGGAAATTCACATACTCCTTTTGAAAAGCTTTTACTTTCATTTCCTTCAAAATTACTAACAATTCTTATGTGCCTTTTTTTTTGTTTTCTTTCCCAACTCATTAAAAAACCCATCCAAAACCCAGAAAAAAAATTCATGGCTTTAAGGAACAGCCTTATACAACTTCAGGGGCTTTTTTTGGACATCTGATGCACACAGACCTTTCTCCACAGAGACAGTGATGGTAACAAGGACCTTTGGCACTGATCATAGAATCATAGATTGGTTTGGGTTGGAAGGGACATTGAAGATCATCCAGTTCCAGCCCCCTGCCATGGGCAGGGAACCTTCCACTTAGGCCAGGTTGCTCCAGAGCCCCATACAGCTTGGCCTTGAAAATTGCCAGGGATGGGGCATCCACAATTTCTCTGGGCAACCTGTTCCAGTGTCTCACAGTAAACAATTTCTCCCTAATATCTACTCTAAACCTACTCTCCGTCAGTTTGAGGCCATTCCCTCTTGTCCTGTCACTACACGCTCTTGTTAAATAGTCCCTCTACATCTTTCTCGTAGGCTCCTTTCAGGTTCTGGAAGGCCATAATTAGGTTTCTCTGGAGCCTTCTCTTTTCCAGGCAGAGAAATTCCAACTCTCTTAGCCTTTCCTCATAGGAGAGGTGCTCTATCTCTGTAATCATCTTGGTGGCCTCCTCTGCACTTGTTCCAGGAGGTTGATGTCCTTTCTGTGCTGGGGACCCCAGAGCTGGATGCAGTGCTCCAGAGGGATCTCAGCAGAACAGAGTAGAGGGGCAGAGGAGTAGAGGGGCAGAGTCCCCTCCCTCACCCTGGTGCCCACACTGCTTTGGATGCAGCCCAGGATACAGCTGGCTTTTCGAGCTGCGAGTGCACATTGCTGGCTCATGTTCAGCTGGAGCCAAAGGAATGCATCAGTTTGTACTGCTGCTGATAGCAGCTTCCTGTTCACAACTTCTGTAAAGAATATGGGAGAGGATTAATGTCCCTATCCCTTTATGCTGATCCAACGAGCAGGTCAGACAGTATGCAGCTGACAAACATTTCTTGAGGGCGGGGAAGATTGCTTTTGTTTCCACACACAGCCCAGGGTCCTGGCTTCTGACCAGACCTCCCCCCTGTGACATCTCTTGGGCCAGCAGACTCCTTGCTTACCTAGATATGATTCAGAGGCAGAACTCAACTAGAGATCAATATTTTATTATTCTTAAGCTTTCTGGGAAAAATTGTTCAACAGCTTTGTATATTGGGCTGTGCAGATGTGTCAGCCTGCTGCTGTTTTTACACAACATGTTTTTACACAACACGCAATCATAAATCATTGACCCCAAACAAGCCTCCGTCCTTCACAGAAGTTTCCTGCTCTGAAAGCCCTCCTGTGCCTGATAGGTTCATCATCTGCTGGAGAGATTGTGAATAAAGTGTTCTTTATTTATGACATGCTGTTCACTTCTACAGACATGAGTCCTGCTTCGTTTTACAGCTGTAGAAATCCTTCAGCAAACAGATTACTGTTTAATCATAGCACAGGACAAAAGGGTCAGAAAATGCTGCGACTCCAGGAGCAGAGAAGTGACTGATACAGGGGCTGAGTCCTGGGGCTCATAGACTCTATACCAGCTCAAACAGTGCTCATGTATTTCACACCAAATACTGCCCTCGACATAACTTGCATGCCATGAACAAGCCACTGTGCAAATTTGTGCATTAACTAAATACAAGAGTGGGAAATAACACTGTAAGTTCCCTGCTCACGTAGCTAATGGCTAGACATTATGAAGGGAGTTACTCAGATAAGTAATAGCCTCCAGCCAATCTTTTCCTGGAATCATACAGAAGGCAATAACCTCGTACAAGCCTGAGTGTGCTGTCCCTTCCACTTACATCTTCAACTTGCCTGACAGTAAATTTATTTTTCCTTTAATCAAAGAACCCCTGACTGACCATTTTTAGGGTCTAATCCAGCTTCCAGTGAAGTAAATGTAAATTGAATTGTAGCTCCACAACACTTAGAGAAGGAAACTAAAATTAATAATTGAAACCCCCATGGAGGCAGAAAACTTTGCAGTGAGTACATACATTAAACAATGTAACAGGCACATACAACAGGGTATATAATTTCTAAAGGACAGAGAGACAAGTTCAGAAGTTGTTCTGGTTCCACAAGATAGCTCAAACCAAAGGTACATTTACTTTCATCTTAGTTAAAAGACACAGAGGAAAACCCCTTCTTAATCATAAGTGATAATTACAAGATGCTGTCAGTGACAAATATTTTAGATTTCAAATACTTTCTTAGAAGTTAATTTCACATGTATGACTATGTGTCAACATCTAACCTAGCTCTCTTTTGAACTTAGTTTCTAGTGACTGCAATGACCCCTTATTTTGGCAGGCCTGCTCCCAACAGCAGTAAACCTGGAGAAGCTGAAGAAGCCACAGAAAAAGTGCTGTATGGAAACACAGTGTGAGTGTACGCTGGAGGAGTGCTTTACACACTTATACCACATGCATGAGCAACAACAACCATTATAACCCCTTGGATGAGGTATTCATGACCACAGCTCCAGGAAAGACTAATCTGATCAGGATTTAAGGTGTGAATACTCCATACTAAAAAGGGAAAGAGAACAAGGGAAAAGAGAGACCCTGTTTCAGGTGTCTTCTAGTCCAAGGATTATAGAGTGACAACAAATAGATGGGGGACAAGAAGGACACAATAGGGAGCATGATGGGTACTTTATCCTGGAATGAGTTTTACAGAAGGATCTGAAAGAGCAGAAGACCTTTAAGGTATTTATGGAGACCCACTCTGAGCAGATACACACGTATATATGTGTATATATATATATATATTATAGAGTGTGGGATGAAGTACAAATGGGCTTCTCTAGGAAGCAGGTGATGCAAGATGGTGTGAGCAGTGAACCAAGGGCAAGGTGACAGATGAAGGAGAAGATGAAAGATCTTTGAAATTAATCTAAAGGCCATACACTCAATATGATGGCATAAGTCTTAGAAGGATGCAAAGAAAATGATGAAACCTCATAGCTGAGGGCTTGGAAATCTGGAAAGAGCAACAGATACTTCAGTGAATTAAGGCAGGGTAAAATTTTTGCATTTATCATCAGGTAAAATAATGTTGCAATAACGGAAATTTTGATGGCATCAGCCTAAACAAATCTTAATATTAATTAAGAAGAATAATCAATACGGTTTTACCCAAGTGAAAACATAACTCCAAAACACTATTTCCACCGAATAATGGTGTAACAGCTATAACCTGTGTCCTCACAGGTTATAAAATATAAAAATATAATAAAATATAAAATAAGAACATTTCAGAAAAAGTATCAAGCTTTTGAAGAAGTTACTCTGTCTTGCTTGGAAGTGGACAGGCCGAGTACGCTTTTAGCATCGTGAAAGAGAAGTCAATGAGTTTCTATGCTATTACTCAGTTTTGCAGTATTAAGTTCTGTACTATAAAAACATACTCTTTAAAGATTACAAATTCTGGCATCCCATGTCTATAACTCATGTTACAAATGTTTACAATTACAGCTGTATTTACTTTTCGTCTTTTTTTTCCTTACAGTGAAACTGATTTATGTTAGCACTGACAATAACACATAGAAAGAAAAATAAAATTTTCATCATCTTTAGTTTATCCAGTTTGTGATGGCTATTAGTAAGGGAGATGAAAGCATGAAAGAATCACCCATGGATTCTTCATAATGAACTGGATTGTAATAGGAAATGGCACAGGTACTCTCTAGTTACCTGAAAGCTCAGTTCTAAAAGATTTGAAGCTCTGAAGAAGAGTTCACCATCTTCTTCATGGCTTGTGCTTTGTGACTGGTTAAGCACAGTCTTTAAAATCATCTACACTTGTGTTTCAGGACAACATATTCCATAAGAAAGACTGGATTTAATACATCGAATTAAATAGTGAATTAGTATTGGGTTTTAAAGGCATGTTTTAACCAATATTTGTGTCCACATGCGGTATTTAATGTTTTAAGAAATATCTATTTTACATTAAACAATTACAAAATGTATCCTTTTTCATACTTAGAAAACACCTATAGTCAAACCAAATCAACTGAAAAAGCTCCACAGGCAAAATCGCTATTAAAAACTCCAAACATTATGTTTTTGAAATGCAGAACAAATTTCATCCATCCAAACTTTACAGACTAGCAATTAAGTTATGGAGACTCACACATCCCATAAAGCCTTACTTTTCAATTCTGAGAAACACTTCTCGCCCCACATACTCAAATTCTTTAGATCTTTACACCAGAGACTAAAGCAAATTTTGGAGCTGAGCAACACAGAGATTTCTTGAATTTAGGGCTCTAGAGTCAAATGTTACTCACAGCTCTTAGCTACATCATATCTCAACTGATTCCCAAATTCTGAGAGAGTTCAAGACCGAGTTTGGCTTGTCACCAATTCATACTTTAAAAAAGAGCATTTATTAAAATCATTGAAGATCTCTCCTTTGACTTCAATGAATTTTGAGTCAGACCTATAATCCATCAATCTCTGGTCTTCTCCCAATCGCAAAATTACCTGCAGGAATACATTTTTGCATTACAGGCCTCAGTTTAGCAGAGCACTGGCATGGTTCCACAAAGCTCACCTCAGAGATTATACAAGTTCTTATCTTTTTCCATCCTTTTATGTTAGAAGAGAAACACATTACTGAGCTCATGGCCCTCAGAGTAAGAGCTATGACAAAAAATGACAGTATATTTACTTTTGGTATTGTAGACACTTTGAGTGTTAGACTGTGAGAGAGACTGGGAGTGGGAGAGGGAAAGAGAAAAAAACCTCCAATGGCTTGAAATACATGAAAAAATACAATATTAAGAGTGGGCTCTGAAAGTTAGTGTCTAGTCATTGTGGAAAAGTCTAAAGGTTATGTATTTACAGAGATATTAAAAAAAAAAAAAGGTTGTTTTTTGACGCTTTGGGGTTTTTTTGGAATCTGTGAAAAGCTGGATTTGACAATCAGTCAGTCAATACAAGTGAATTGAGTTTCTGAAGTCAAACAGGCTGTGTCAGTACTGCACCATCTTTGTGCAATAAACCATTACCAAATCTGTCACATTACATGTCACAAACCAAAAGCCAAAGCAAACTCTTGGGTAAAAGGGACTTTTCTTCAGTTGTGTTTTGTGCTAAGATTCTCCTCCTTTCTGGAAACATCAGTTAAGCCATATAAACATACCAGAGCAGAAAGAGCTGCAATTAATTCCTGGGAAATGGGGATCTGCATCATTAATTCTTTTAATGGCACAAACATACTAAATGCTTTCCTACACCTCATATGAATATATAACAACAGTCAATTACACCACAACAGACAGGCACCACAGCTTATTTTGGAGGATTTCATTCCTGTTTATCTGTCTCTCAAGACTCCTGCTTTGGGGGCTGGAAAACAGTGCTCTGTTATCTTTACGTTACTTGACAATTTAGTTTTCATTTCACCTGTTTCTTCCCAGAGTTACAGCTGCAGGCTGGCAAAATTGTCTGAGCCTGGAGAGATAAAATCAAAAATCAAAACCCAAAACAAACAACTCCTCCATCTTTGCCTCATCCTGAAGTATCTCAGTTTGATAATAATGCAAATAAAGGGAGATAAATGTCTCCCATGAATAATTTTTTTCTTTTCTCTCTGTGCAAATATTGGCAGTAGTGACAGATTTTATTAAACTGTGTCTTACAAAATTCAGTGAACAAAGTGACTTGGGCATCACTGCAGCTGAAGGTTTTGAGTCTTTTCATAGAATCATAAAGGTTGGAAAAGGTCCTCAAGATCTTTGAACCTAACTTTTGACTGAACAGCATCGTATCAGCTAAACTATGGCACTCACATCCAGTCCTTTCTTGAACATTTCCAGGGATGGTGAATCCACCACTTCCCTTGGCAGGCTGTTCCAACCCTCGACAACCCTTTCCGTGGAGAAATGCAGTTAATAAGCATGCTTTCCTCTAGGCAAGAAGGAACAGATGTGGAATCCTCTTCCTTCTGCTCCTGAAGAAATGCCAGATCCGAGGTAGGAAATGAGCTCAGTTCTGCACCGGCATGCTCCACCTAAGTCCAGACACTAACCTCCTTTGTGACTGCAACCCCTGAAGTTGAAAAGTTTCATTTCAACCATAGTAGCCATTCCAGTTGTCATAAAATTCAGGGCACTGACTCATTCAAGCAACCGATGGCAGCTTCATGTGGCAACATATGGCTCTTGGTTTTGGAAAGGAAATTTTAACATTATGACCCTCATGAGGGAAATCAGTCTGGCAGTCGAGAGCACCATTTCCTATCATTATGGGGTTAAGGACATACTAAGTGGGTCTCATGATCTATAGAAATCTCATTAAGTGGACATAGACGTAAACATAGTGGTAATGAAATACTTTTGGTGGAAATGTGACAGCTCCAAGCCACCCTACGTTTCTGCACTGATTGTGATCTTGGAAAGAAACACCTGCTTGTCAAAGAAACCTCTTCCAAGAAAAGTGGAATAAAAGCATAGAAATAATTTAGTAATTCAGTGGTTTGATTAATACAGCAATCACCATCACCAGTCATTGCCCCACCTGGTATGTCAGACAAAAAGCTCAAACACAGTAGTTTCATGACTAAATGTAGACTTCCCACAATCAATTTGTTTCAGTCCTTTGGATGATATAATTTCCAACAAAAAATGGGGAATTACTAAAGAGAAGCCAAGAACAATTTGACTTATAGCAGGGTATATTTTAAAATTTCTAGTGTAAAGAAATAATCAAATTCACAAGATTTCAGAATATTTCATCCTGACAGAATTAAATCCTGGAGCAGCGGTGCATACTTGCTTGCTGCTTGCAGCATTCCTTGTCCAGCTGAAGGATTCCCTTTCTCTAGGAGAGTCCTGGGAGGTGCAGAAAGTTGGCATAGCTGATTATATCACTACAGGGAAGTGCTGTGTGGACAAAGCACAACCAAAATCTAATTATCTGTGGAGCAAACAGTTCCATACTGCTGCTGCAGCTGAGGTTGGACAAGGGTGCCCGATGGCTGCTCTGTGTGATGCCCCAAGCTCCAGGGCACAAAGCATCTTCATGCTGCTGCCTTTCCACATTTCCAGCCGGATCAGAGGAAGTACCAGCCCCAAAGGAGAAGTGCTAACTGGTTAACATCACAAAAGATGTTACAGGAGTTGTTTAAAAGCAACAGAGTACCCACTTATTAGAGGATATACAAAGACAGTAAGAAATTACTCTGCTTTCTGAAGGAGCTGGGCAGCAAATGTCTTTCTTATCTGTTCAGGACATAAAATATCTTTTCTGTTTTCCTTTCTGCTGAGGACAACCTCAAAACCTTGCAAGTTTGTGAATGTAAAGCCACAGAGAGAATCTCAATCACTTTCTCCTTGGGACAGCAGAGTCTACTGGTGAAGACATTATCAAGAAGTGGGGAAGCCAGCCCCCATCTGTGCTCTGTGCAGTCCCAACAAAGAACCAACCTTTTTGCACCCCAGGTGATGGCCCCAGTCATTGTGACATCACCTAGTAGCACAAGCTTGTCTTCATGCAAAATTTTTGCTGGAGCAGAGATTTCAATGACAGCCTCCTCCAGTGCATGAGAATAGTACTGGCTTCTCTAGAGGAGGTGAGATGAGGAGGTCACTTGCTTTCTGTTTTTCCAGGAATTCCAATCTGGGCTGCTGAATCATCTTCCCAGTAAAGCTTTGTCAAAAGCTGGCATGCTCTTGGTTTTTTGTTTTTTGGTTTTTTTTTTTCTCGTTATTTTCAGTTTTTACTAATTTGACACTCTCTAAGGAAGAAAAATCAACAGTAAGTTGCTGGAAAATTTTTAAACAGCTCTCGTTACAAAGCACGGCGGTGCCAAAGCCAGGAGCAGGACCTGGGCAGGCTCATGAATGGTCACAGCTCTAATCACTCAGCTGTGTGCTTTCCTACTACAAATTTGTCATAGGAAAACACATGGTGATGATGATGAACGGGGCCAGATTCTTACACCTCTTCAACATTTACAACTTGCATTGCAACAGCATCTTTAGAACCTCAGGAAGCCCAGGGCCCTGTTATGTTAGGCACTGTACAAACAGAGAGTATGATACAGCCTCTGCTCTTAGGAGCTTCCTGAGAGACTTAAATAGACATGACAGATAAAGGAGGGAGAAAAAGCGGAGAAGTGATTTGCCCAAGGTCACATAGGAAGACCTTGCAGAGCTCGGAGTAGGCCTCAGATCACAGGTCAGTATATTTCCACTTGTCCAAACCCTGTCTGCAAACAAACAGCTGTGACCATTAAATCACTTGCTGAGCCTCCAACAACTTCAGCACAACTCCCTGCTTCGTAACTACTCTGTGCATGTTTTCACACAAAGGTCTCAGGAGGAGTTCACCAGCGCGGCACAGATGGGTGTCATTGCTGCTGTCCTCACCAAGGGCATAATCAATCCCAGGGAAGCAGAAAAATGCTGTGTAAAGGGTTTTTTTTTCTCACATCAGAACAGCTTTGGATAGAAAGTTACATTAAAACACACTGACACCGAGGACTAGAGAAAATGCCTGCTTCCAGCAGACCCCAAATACTGTATAAACTCATCTGGCCAAAGGCTGAGGCACCGTTTGCCTTGTGTTTGCTCTTATACCAGATCCACTGGAGAGGCCAAATGCACTTTAACCCTTTCTATATTATGCATTCATAAAAATACTCAGCAGATGCAGGAGCGTGTGCACAAAGCTTCCATCTTTTAAAGATTAAAAGAACTGTTTTACAATTAAGCATTATTTTTCATGTGGAACAACTGAGCTGTAATCTGATGTGAAGCCACAAATTCCAAGCTGCAAGGATGTCCATTGTATTCTAGGATACATGTGTTCTACTCAGGCTGACAAAAATTATTATTTTACATCAGAATTTTAGCAGAGGTCATTTAACAACTGCTTTTCCAGAACCTCAAGAAAAATTACATACATTCTAATGAATTCAAGTGTAGTTCAAATGTTTCACTGCAGGCTTGCTCTGTTCCACGCCGCTCACTGCTGCGGACAGGGCAGTCAGCTGGATGGATTTCCTTCCTGATTAATCCATCCTCTCTCATGTCTCAGGATAAAAAGGGACCTAAGAAATGGTGGCACCAAGGCCTGGACTCATCCTACCTGGAAATGGAATTGGTTTAGATGCCCTGTGTGGTCAACGACCTGACAAAACAAGACAAAGATATGCTCACCCCTTCTCTCTTACTCTTCAGAGTGAGTTTCCTGAATTTGGGAATCAGGGGTTGTCTCTTCATCTGCAAGTGAGGCAGTGCAGGTGAGGAAGATCTCTGCGGCAGAGCTGCTGGTGAGGCAGAGCCACCATCATCACCACGTTCCTCTGGAGCTGGGTTTGCTCCAGACCAGCTCCGCTCTGGACCCAAGAGGTGAATGCCACTTAGGGGCAGGAGTGTGCTAAGTGTACTCCTGGAGCATATATGCACAGTTTGATTTCATTCATAACTCTCCCATGTTCCAAGACTGCTCTCAACAAAAACAAAACCGTAATAAATGGGGATTGTCAGATGATTGTTTCAAAAGTGCATTCCTGCTCTGAGCTAAAGCACCAAGGCAACCAGCAAGACCTACACTGCACTAGAACCATTAATTTTTAAAAACCAAACAATATCAAGTAATTTAGCACTCAAATTGACAGTAGGTTTTTGTTAAAAGCAAAAAGCAAACAAAATCCAAATTCTTAATATCCTTAGGAGTGTTTTCATCGCTCATTTAATTGACTTTCTCCCTAGAGCTTTCGCAATCCCACTGCAGTAAATTGTGAAGGAAAGAGGATCTTCACCATAATAAAGTCTGACAAGTTAAATTCTCCTAAACTGAGCAAGCAGAAAAAACTTAAACGAGATTTAAAACAACTGTATTAACCCAGGATATGACAAGAAAAAAAAAAAAACCAGTTATGGGTACTGGTAGCACGTCTTGTTGGGAAGTTTATGCCTCCGTGTCACTACACACTGGACTGCCCACCCTAATGTTCCACTCAGCGTGTCAAAAGCAACACCAAGAGTTCACAAAAGATATTTGGCTCTCAGTCAATAGCATTTTATTTCTTCTACGTTTTGCCAGTTAGTGTTGCAATCCTTGCAGCACATTAGGCTATCACTAGACATTCCTGAATTCTTTTAAAAAGGACTGTTCTTGGCACTTGCTAGAAGGCAGCAAGACCCTTCTCTTCATGTAAGGACAATGCCACACATGTAGTGCAACTGCTGCATTTTCAGGCTGAGCATTCACCCTGTCCTCCACCTTGGGTGTACTTTTAGAGCACCTGGGTACCTCTAGTAATGCAGAAAATGACTGGTTGTGCATTAAGCAGCTTTTCACGGAGCGAAACATTAAAGATACAGATTTTAATCTATAAATTGCTATGCAGCTTGGAGAAAAAGTGGAGGAACGACCATGTTCTGTAATTGCCTGCAGCCCAAAAGGCAGCTGGCATCTGAGTCCTAGCAAGAAATGTTGAGCAGATTGTGGGTGCTGGCTGTAGGGAGCATTTTCTTGCTGGCACGGAAGTTGGGTGTTGATTCAGGGCTGGCAAAAGCTTTCCTCTGCACCCATAGAAGTTAAATCCTCTATCACCTCTCAACAAGTACATTATGATGGCAGAAGGCTTTTTTTATCTAGCTGACGACAAGGAAGCCTGTGAGGCTTTTTGAGGATCAGAGTTAAAAAAGCACAACCTGATAATGCCTTCTGTTTCTCTAAGGTGATCCTCAGCTTCACTTAATCTTGTTTGGGGAGTGGCCGAGATACCACGGTGAGCTGGCAGGGAGCTATACAGAGCTCCTCTGAGTGGGAGCAGGGAGGGCATGGGTGGGCAGGATGCTGGATGGCAGGCACTACTCACAGACCATGTCCAAATGACTCTACTTCCATCCTGTGTCACTGAAACAAGGAAAGTGCTAGTATGGATTTTATATTTTCAGAATTTATGACATGCATTTTAAATTTAGGGAGGCAACAAAGAGATAGAGAACCAGAACTTTGTGATAAAGCATGGCAAGTCTCTCCTAGAGCGGTCACCTTGTGCTGGCTCAGAGAACACCTGGAAGACTGGCTGACATTCACATTAGAACATATAAAAAGTGACTGCAGGGTTGAATTTGATACATGCACACACATACCACTCCGGGAGCTGTGCTTCTGCATCCACTGCTGTTGGGACCCAGTGAAACTACTTTCTGCAATGTGTGGTTAAACTCAACAATCAGAAAGACAGACCTTGCAGGGGCAGAGCTGGGCCCAAGAGAAAGATCATGTCACGAAATGCTGCCTGAAGGAACAAATTAGCCAACAGAAGATGAGATTAGTTTTAGTTTCTTCTGCTACAGTTTAACATTTTTACCATATGTCTTTGGATGATGTAAGAGATTAACTCTATTTTAGGTGCAAAATTTCAACATAATTTTCTGACAAAAAAAGAAAAAAATCAATAATCAGATTGTTGTAATTAAAAAATTGATAACCCCTGATTCCCAATTGATTCACAGGGAAATTTAGTTATCTGTCAAATTCAGCACCGAGGGACACAGCCTCTGTGCAAATCTGCTTTGGCTGGGTTTGTAGGCTGAGGGCTGGGTGTCCCTTGTTTCGGTTTGAGATTTTGACCCAGAAACCACGTGGGAGCTGGATTTTCCTCATGTTGCCATGTGAATCCAGAAATCAGCTCCAGTCTGAGCACAAGAGAGCCCAGTTTTGCTGAGCAGCCTGGAGAACAGTCGCAAAATTTTCCACACACCTGGACTGAGCTTTGAGTCAGTAACAAAGCCGACAGCTGGCCAAGTTTCTCCTGGCTTTGTTGCCGGGCTTTTTGCACAGATCTATTATTCACTGTATTATTTTTTTCTTTCAAAACCGAACCATTAGGGAAAAAAGGTTTGTGGAGGGGGAGGAGAGAATGTAATAGAAATGAGAGTGTGTGTTTGCCTGCAACAGGGAGATACAGCACTGAAGCAATCGGTATCACTGCACACATCAGGAGCTACAAACAGGCTGAGAGCTTCAAATGTAGGACAGCTCAGGGGAAGGGAAAAAAAAAATTAAAAAAAGGAAAAAAAAAGATAGAAGACAGCAGGAACGCTGTTTGTCTTGGCTGGTTAGCACTCAATCCCCACCTGCATTTGATTCTGCTCAGTCTCCAGACTCCTCCCCTCACTTTGGAGTCATGGCAATACAGGAAGGCAGGAGGGGAAGGGAGACAGAACACTTTGTACTAGCAGCCAGACCACTGTTTAACTTCTTCAGCCAAAAAACAAATATGAATATGGAAAGATTGTATGGTGAGATACATCAACAGACTGAAGCAGTTCTGAAAATCCCTCTACAGTTGCTCATTCAAGGTTTTCAACCTGCAGACTTTTCTTGTGATTAATCCCAGTATTTGTTTTGTAGTAGTAGTACTAAGTATTTACCAAGTGATGTGGACCGTCAGTTCTGCCATACAGAGCTCTCTCTGCTGGGAGTATTTTATGGCCTCCATAATTTGCACTTATATCCAGCCCTTGTTGCTTTTTCAGTTTCACTATGATTTGAAAATGAAACCCAGAAAATAACCCCTGTGCAAAGAGCCTGGGTGTTGAGCAGTAGGAATCCAGCAGCAGTGAGCATTTCAAAATGCACAGAGCAAGAAAAAATTCTGTTGCAAACTATACTTCCCTATGCGTGGTAAAATTTAAATCACTCCTTCATTTACTTACAAAAATTCTTTTATGTCAGATTGCTTTCGCAGATATTCTCCCTCTAAATTCAGAGCCTATTTCAGCAGCCCAAATGCTGTGCACAGGCCTTAAGTGTGCTGAACCTGGCAATATGCCCCCAAATTAGGCCGTGCTGAGCAGACAGAACAACAGGCATCTTCCTCCCTTGTGCCATAAGAGATCTCAGAAATAAAAGTTCTTTTTTTAAAATTGGAGATGTTTCACATGAAGAGACATCAGAAAGTAAACTGCTGATAGCACCTGATGTTGCTATAGCAAGCACTTCTTGTGAACCAGAAAGTCTCAGAAACTGACAAAACCAGCTAGAGAATAACAAAGTGCCTCTGCATCCACAGGCATCACATCACTGAAATATCCTATGTCTTCTAAACCCTTGGGGATGGTAAACCAGTATCAACTTTCCATCTCACACAGAAAAAATTAGTTTTGGAAAGCTTGAGCAAAACGGGATTGGAAATGTAAAAACCACTGTTTTCATTTTGTACAGAAGTCTGTCACTGTAAAACCATCACACCTAAAAGCAATTGCTTAAAAACTGTTGAAAGTGAATATCTAAACAGATATTCTACGACAACTTTTCAGCTATCCTGTGTATTATAAGTATTAATTAAATTAATTAAAGTGTTTTCATTATTTTGTTCAGAAATGAGGGAGGCAATGGCACTCTTCATTGGAAGCTGCAATGTTAAATTCTAAACATTTGGAAATGGTGGAACACAACACTCAGATAAGAGTTAAATGAAAGCAAAAGTTAGTAACAGAGGAGGAGGCATTAAGACCAATTCGACATGCCTTTCTCATTCCCATCTCCTCCTGCTTACCAGCACAGGGGAAATTGCAAATGGAGGGGTGAGGCACCACAAAAAACCGCTCCTGATCTCTGAGTCACTCCTGAGTCTCACAGAGGAGTATTGCAGAATATTGCTATATGTACTGTATTGTTGTCCATAAGGTAACAACACTGGTCAGGTGGATTTCCACCCAAATACCATGGATGTTTTTTTTTTTTCCATGTCATTTCAGTCCTCTCCAGCAAATGATCTTTCTGTAAGTGTCAACACAGATATATGTGTTGGAGCCGGTCGTACTGATGCTTTCTATAGTCAGCAGAGAGAAACGGGCAGCTAGATTTTGACTGAAAATGGTGTATTACTGTGGTCCCATAACTTTTCTTTCCTTAATACTGTGTCAGACTTTTTCATTAGGAAGTTTTTTCTTCTTCAGTCCACACAATTTATTTTAGATGTCTGTTTTAGGATGAGATGCATCATGCTCTAGATGGGACTTTTCTTCACTCCCCCCAAAACATTGAGCCTAGACTGGTAAGATCAGAGATCAACACTTAGAGTAAAATTACCCAAAGAGTCGAGATGAGCCACCTTCCCTCTGGCTTGAACCCATTGTCCTGCTGCAGTGAATGAGACTCTGCCACTGACTCTGAGGAAACCAGTATCACACTTACCACTGCTCTGTCTCCATTTCAGCCCTGCTGCCACACCATGCCATGTCACAGTCACCAGGCCAAGAGTCAACAACCTTTGGAGGCTGTGCTTTTCCATTTGGGAAGAAAAGCATGTTGTCCAAATGCTGATGGGAACAAGGATGAGCTGCTGGCAGTAGTAACTTGCCTTGGCTAAGGCAGTGGTTCCTACAGACCTGGACCTCAAAGGGAGGGCAGCAAAAGGGGGTCAATGCCAAGGTTAAAACATCACAGCTCTCAAAAACAATTATCCAAACCTTTACATCTCAGCTGAAACTGAAGAAGCTTACACTGCTCATCCTTTTTCTTCTCCGTTAACAGGAACACACACCAATACAACTTTCTAATATCTTCAAGAATCTGATTTTTGGTAGCTCTTTAACTGGAGCAGATTAAATGCAGCAGTGAAAGACACAAATGTGGAATTTCAAAGGACAGCCATTTTTGTGACAGCTTTCCAAAAAACCATGAAGACAGACTCATTTTTCTCCAATCAAAATATCTATTCTTATTCCCCCCAAAATTCATTATTAAAGCTTTTGTGGATGGGATTGAACATAAGAAATTTGTGAAGACTGAAGTCTAAGGAAAAACCTAAGGAGAGTTAGAAGAAGAAAAAACTTTCTAATGAAAACGTTTGACACAGTATTCAGGAAAGTTATGGGACCACAGTAATACACCATTTTCAGTCAAAATTTCATTGCCTTTCATTCTGTTAATTATCCTTTAAATTGCCCTAGATGGTGCCAGAGGCAGTCTTAGAAGTAGAATAAAGGATGATAATAACACCGGTTTGGTTTTGTGGAGCCTCCATAGCTGGGTGGCACCTAAATAAAAGCATCTAAAGTGCCAGAAGCCAATTTGCGGTTTGGTTTTGGATTCATTTACAATTTGGTTTGGTTTTCAAACAGATCTAAGTATGATTGGGGTAGGGTATGAGAACACAGAACCCTCTTTTATTTCAGTGAGGTGGGCAAGGCTTATGTTTCACCATCACTGATTTGTGGTTAGCCTCTTCTTTTGGCTATTAAATTTAATCGAGATTATAGAACAGCTGTTTGCTCAAGGCACTGCTAGAGTCAAAGATGCTCTGCAAGCGTACACATCCAGGCTTGTGCAGAAGTGACTGCAGAACCAGGCCCAGAATTTGGATAGCCTTTAAGTATAGAACAGGAGATAGTGACATTTACTAAAATACAAGACTGGTACCTTAAGTAAGTGCTGGCTGCAGTAACAAGGTGACCCAGGAGAAGTCATTAAAAATACCCTTCTAAGTCTTCCACAACACAGTGGTTTCAGTGCACAGCTTTCTATCAAGAATTTGCAGGTAGTGAAATCAGGGGGGAGTACTGACAGCTATATGAGCATTTAAGCCGTATGCATTTATAAGAGGCTTAAATAAGGAAAATTAAAATTAGAATGGCGTAACAGAGTTAAGTGCGTTTGACAATGTTTTAAATATGAATAAGAGCCTTATGATTTATGAAATCCCTTAAGATGACTGGAGTACGAAAAGCGACATGATAACAACATGCCTGGTTCTAGGGTTTCTTTATGCTGGAAGCCATACGTGTAGGGGCACATACCAACTTTCTAAAAACTTAACTAGGTCAGGTTACACAATTCTCAGAAGAAGAGAGGAGGTAGCTATTTTTTATTGTATTTAGACCTGCTTTGATTGTCTTTGTGCTGCATCTTCTTCTGTCTTTCTCTTTGGACTGAGGACTCCAAGAGGTGTTTTGAGCCCAAGCACAAGGGTAAGAGTTTGGCAAGAACCTGAACCTTGATACTTTTTTTTTTGGTTTCAAAATACATGTGTAGGGATACATGTGAGAGTGAATCATTTATATGTTTTAACACATGCACACAGACAACTTATTGTATGTTCACGGTCTCAAGTTTCCCAGATACCCTTTTTCTAAACATCTTAAGGACAATCACAGCATTGAAACCAAGTTTCAAAGAAGGATCACAGAATTTATTAAGGGAGAGAGAATGCATCCTGTGATAGGAAAACAGGAGAAGTTGACTTGTTCAGCCCCATAAAGGAAAGACAAAGAAAAGATATCGTGGCCCTGTGTAACTGTGACCACAGAGGATAAGATCAAATTGCAATAAACTGGTCATGAATAAATGTAGTTAAAGTTAGAAGAAGGTTTTTAGCTTTCGGAAGAGTGAAATTTTGTAAGCTGCTTACACACGAGGCTCATGGTGACAAGTTGCCTAAATGGCTTTCAGATGGATTTTGAGGAGATTAGGGAAGGGAATGATTAATTTATAGAGAGGAATTCCCATAAAGCGTGTTCTGATGCAGGTATCCAGCATACTGGTACGTACAAGGGAGTTTGAAAGGGGAACGTATCTCTGTCTGTAGTGCAGTTACACCAAACTAACTTCAAGCTTTCACGCCTTGTGAAGAATTAATCACCCTGCTACCCTTGTTCACGATATCTTCCTCCCTCTGCTGAACAACTGGATACTGCAATAAGATGCAGACACACTCGTGCTTCAAGCCATTACATTCTCTTCAGCATCTAGTTGGCACATCCCACTGGCACTCACATAACAGCACAAATTTTTCTGTCAGGTCATACTGGCAGGTACGTTACAGAGCTTCCCTATTTCCTCAGAAGCAATGGTTATTAGTCAGCTTTCTTTCCACATGGGAGCTGTATTTTGCACACAATCTCATTTTGCAATACCCTTGATCTGTCCTGTTATGCTCCTATGGCACATTATAGAATGACTTCTGACCTTCCACTATGAATATGTATTTTTAAAGGCTAATAAATAGTATTTTGTGTGCTGTGATTGCAGGAATGAAAGATCTGTGCACTCCTGAACTGGGCATCTGTCTCATGGTTGCAGCTGTGGGAGATCAGTCTCAAAGGCAGAAGTTGGTTCTTTCTAGCCTAATGCTCCTGAATACAAACTATTATAAAAGACCTGCATGCTCATGAACACAGGGACTGGAAAAAAAGTCAACAGACAAGTTCTTTTTGGCTGGGGTAGCATTTGATAATTGCATTTGAGAAAACAGTTGAAAACAGGTTTAGCATGGATTCATCTGAATTAAGTAGAACATTCAGTTCCTTCCTCACTTTGGCCTCTTGGAGGGCAATTTTCATCCCAGACATTTCAGAGCCTCAGTTTTGAAATGCAAATAAAGGGAGATAAAACAGACAGCTCTCTGGAAGGCAAGAAATACAAGTGGAACAGTGATAGGAAGTATAAGAAGGGGAGAGAAGTCTGGTTTGGGAAGAGAAGAAATGAGGTTGGAACTGCAGTACCCTGAGGTATGGAAAAGCCAGGAGGGCCCTGGCATTTTTGTGACGTAACTCTAGTACAAAAATACCCTTTCTGAATCTTCAAAGAACCAGAGAAGCTGTAACTAGTTATATTCAGAGATATGCTTTGAAACATGTATGTTCATTTTAGTGTTAGGAGAAAGCAACAGGGAGATTTTCTTACCAAGACATGAAAACCCACCCAAAGAAAAGATCAGAACTCAGAACCTTTTACTCTCAATCCCATATTTACTCCTCTAGTGGACACTGTTTAATAAGAGCAGATGCACAGTAAATGCTAAAAGCCACCTTTTCTCTTTTTTCTTTTAACAGGCAAGACCCATGGACATCTCGGGGGAAGCATCATCCCTGAGCAATTTCTGCAGCACATATTTATATTTCTTGGGATGAGAACTTGCTGAAGCTCTGGGGTAGGCACTATGAGGGTCTCCCTCTCTGTGACAGCACACTGTCATTGCCATCAATAAACCATCCATGGAGCTGCCACATGTACAACAATGCCTTCTGCCTTAAGAGCCCCACCTTGCCATCCTCGTCTATTTTGAGGGGAATTGGGTTGGGTACAATGGTCAACCCTTTCTCTGTGCTTCCCTTTCTAACTTAAAACCCAGAACAATGACTACCTAACTGTACCATGGGAGGAGATGTGTAGAATGTATAAACGGGGAAAGAAAAATGAAAGAAAAAGCTTGCAGCTTCCTCAGGTATTAGGGTGGAAATGGGGTGGATGCTAACTTGGTTACAGCTCTTTAATGACTGAATAAATGGCAGTAATGAGGCAGTTCCAAGGTTTATCAGATGACTGCATTCATTTGCTCTAAATATCATGTTTAGTGATTTGTGCTGATTCGTCAGTTTGTGGGATTAGTTACAGTTCATTGTAAGTTCTAGCTGTATTTCCATGTATTGTGTTAAGACCTGATTCAAGAGTAGTTTTATTTGATAAAAACCAGATGTTCTTAAAAGAGACTCTCTCCTTCACAGTACAAAACATTATTCTTAGCAATTGTATGTACCTTACAAAATTAATAAGCACAGCATCTCCCTGCGTGACATATGACATTATTATATTTTTCCCTGTTGAGGGACTTTTAAGCTGTTGGGGTCATGACCCCTGTGCCTTATGAGAAATGGAGAAGCACATGGTTCCAATTTTATCTTCAACCCTGCCCTGCTGCTGACATGTATGTTTACAATATGGTTCATCTGTTGACCCTTCACTCACATTTAAAATATTAGCTAACATTTTTTGGTCCCAATCTCAACGGTGCACGGCGATTAGCTTTTAAGACCAGTTGTTTTCTTTATTGCCTTTTGACATGCACATCTCATCCGAAAGCCCTTGACTGTTTTTCTAATTTGAAAACAGCACCAGCCACAAAACCAACTCCGGTTTGTCTGGATGCTTCTGCTCCCGTTACGGCGCCGGGCACTTCAGATCTTTAAATACACAATATCTCCCCACTTGCTGAGGAGATGGGAAACATCCTGCACTGGTTTGAGAGATCCCTGAGGAGCTGCCTGGCTCTAAGCCCGCTCTTGGCCGCTTTTCAGTCCTGGGCTGAGGTGGGTCAGGGTGAGCTCAGCCCACGGTCTGTCTCCCAGGTTCCCCTGCACGAGACTCCATGGAGACAGCAGCTGGATCACACTACAGGTGAGTCAAGAAGAAAACTCTTCCAGAGAAACCAGTCCTTTTCCCAGTCAGGGCTGGGTGCTGAAAGAACACACTTCCACTTTTCAGCATGAAGAGAAAGAAAGAGCAATCAGCTAAAATGGACTTTTTGAAAGGGGAGGGGGGGCTAAAAATTGAGAAAGCTGCTTATTCTCCACACCATTTTCCCTTACATCAAAAGAAAGGTGAAGGAAAAAGGAAAGAAGTGGGGGAGGAGGTCTCTCATTTTAATTTCTTTTTAATAAAGGGGAAATGTGAACTGGAAAAATAAGAAGTATTTTCCTTTTAATTTAAATGACAGACAATTTAGAAAGGTGCCTTTAGCACTTGAATTTCTTTGATTTTTTTTCCCCTTGTTTTAAATGATATTTTAAAATTTTAAACAACAACATAAAATGTGCTCTGAGAGCATGATTGTAAAAAGAAAAAAGAGAACTTTCACTTATACAAAAGAAAATTCTTTACTTGGTTATTTTCAGCATACTGTATTAAATGATACCTTATTAAGTGAGCTCATATAAATGGATGCCTTAGCTTAAACTGCATAATAGGGCATCACATTCATCGTTCGCACAGTTCAAAATATTTTCATAATTCTGAAGCTTGGCACTCTCAGTTTTCCTATAATCCACTGTCCCAGTAGATATTTTCAATGTGCTTATTGATATATTTGGCTTCCCATAAAAATTCTGTAAATAACTCCCAGGCTTGAAATGTACCAAGCTTATTATGCTGCTAAAGAGACCTTCAGAAGTGTTAATGCCTTCTTTTCAGGGAGTGAGAGCACGGTCTCTTTTCAGTGGTTGTTATGGGAAGATATTTCAGTGACAACCAGGCAGATTCAGGATCAATGTTTCTTGAAGGAAGGGATACGGATATTGCAGGCTCTGAAAACATCTACTTCCTTCAGTTTTCAACCATTATATGTGTCCTCAAAAACCTTGAGAAAGCCTAAATAATGACAGAGAGAAAAAAAGCTTCTGACATCTGTAGGCTAAAGCCATTGCTTTGTACTGTGGAAAGAACTGGCAGAGAAAGCTGAAGCGAGATGCTGTCCTTCCCCTAACGAGCACAGAAGTACACCTCGACACCACAGAGACACTGCTGTGTACAGCTATAAGCTCATGATAACTGCTGAGAGATTTCCTATTCTCTCTACTGGGGTAACCCCATGCACTCCAGGTAATTTGGCTATACACACAAACAAATATCCACACATATATTTGTTTAATAGCAAACCCATGTATTCCCAAGCTATCTTGTAAGAGTCCAGCCCATAAATAACCCTGTTCAAGTGTTGAAGTCTTTGCTGTTCACAGGGAGTTGATATTAGCTGGACAACCAGACCCTAAAACTGTCTTCCTTCGTCACTCCTGTAATTCTTTTAATCTTCTTCTTTTTTTTTTTTTTTCCCTTTTCATTTTTCTTGATGGCTCCAGTTGCCAGAACAGCAGATATTGGCCAAGAGACTTGGCAACCCCATGTCTCAGGAGCTGATGCCAATGGCAGCTGGGGGTGCAGCACTGGTGTTCAGCATAATTGGCTTTTTTCCTCTGGGTAATGAAGACATCATACTGCTTCTGCCCTCCCATCCCCATAACCTCTGATCCGGGATGTGGAGTCTCTGGAAATGAAACATGGAGCCTCTCACTGCTGCATAAAATCAATGAAAGCCAGTGCCACCAGGGAAGCTGTTACTTGCCATGTTGGCAATTCACTAATCGCCTCCATTATCACTCCGGCAAGGAGGACAGATGGACACAGCACTCCTGAGTCATCTGCAAACTGTGCTCCATTTCCACATATAACTGCTCCTAAAAACTTCTAACATAGCCTGTCTTTTCTTTTTTGCATCTTTGACTCATGCAGGATTTAAAACTGTATCATTAGCACGCTGGATCTGTGCCAGGTAGGCATGACAAAGCTGCATTTTCCCCTTCAGTAGTTGTGTGCAAGTCAGCTTTTGAAGGAAAAAAAACCCCCATAAATTCACCAGCTCAAAATTATACTGTAGCTTATTAATATGTCATTTTAGGAGGTTGGATTTCCTGCTTTCATCTCCACCAATACAGAGCAGTGCAGTAGAGTACTCTAAGCTTTCCTATTGCCTGCTTGCCCACAGTTCCTATAACCTTATGGCACTGGAGATCAGAGAGATTCGTTTCACAACACTATCAATAATGGTCAAATAATTAAAATATGGCCATGCAATTATTCTTTTTGTCCTTAAAAAAACGCTCAGCAGCAGTAAGGTGAAGTGATCAAACAGCAAAAGCCTTTCATATTGTACCTTCTCCATGATTTCTGACCTCACCATGGAAACACTCATATTTTATCAATAAAGAAAAAGACAAAAATTTTTTCCAATGTGACAACTTTTGCAACATGACAATGAATGACTTAGTACAAGGAAATATTTTATGTCTCAGCATCAGTTTTCTGCTATTTGTTTTCCACTCCACTCCCATAACCATAATTTAATGGATATTTTACTTTTCATGCAACAGTTTACAACGCTGACACTGCTTCCTAGAATAGTTCTTGGGATCATGACTTTAAGTTATGGAATACAGAAAAATTACATCGCCAGCTACTTCTCCTAAGGCCTTTCTTGGTGCTAGAAGAGATCTTTGCTCCGGATCCGATATAAATCCTTATTTTTGTTGCTTGGAAGAAGAACAGATTTTTAACCTTCTCATAACAACCTGAGCATGCAAGTCACCACCTGGGGCCGTGCAAGATGATTGAGGGCCTTCACAGATGGCTAAGATACAGAAGGAGAGGCTCATGTACATGATGTCCTGTGAACAAGGCTACCACCACACCTGTGATGCCTTGAGGTAGCCCAGGGTAGTTTGCAAAATGTCAAAGGCAGTTGTCTGCGTAAACTGAGTAAAGACATTACACAAGAAAGCTTCTCGTTAAGTCAATACATAAAGGGTTAAGACTTGTCATTCTGTATTTCATGCACTTTTGACAACTTCTCGTTGCTACAAGCCTCCTCTCTGCTCCCACTGCCAGTCAAGAAGAGGATGTACATGACTCCTAAAAGCTGCTGACCTACTTAACTGCTTCTTGTCCATGGCCGAAAAGTACTTCAGCCTGAGGTACTGACCTGAGATCAATACAAATACCAGAGGTTCAGCCACATTGTTCCATCCTGTGCAAGAGCACTGAAATGTATTTGATCATCCAAATCAATTAAACTTGATTATTTCTGATTCCTCTCACACGTGGTATCACCACCATCACTTCAGCTCTTCTTCTGACCTGCTCCAGCTCACTGTTCCTCCTCCTCTCCAGGCCTGATTTTCAACTGATATTGTCTGTGAAGGGACCCTCTCTCTACTTTATTTTGTAAAAACTTAGTGAGAAGAGGGCTGGGCCTTGAGGTACTACCATAACTCAAATATTATGATTACTATTAATAACAACAAGAGCCACAAGAATAGGCATATATGTCACATTAATATCAGAAGCGCTGTGTTGACAGCTTCACTTATGCAGAGGTAAACACTGATGTTTAAAACCATAAAAAGCAAGGGAATGTCAAGTGCACGCTGACTTAAAAGAAGCTTTAACTGTTACAGCACTTTGGAAGACATAACAAGAAATGCTTCAGATACTACATACACACAGATTTATGCACACATGTACCTCATCCATTTTTGTGTGAATGATTTTCGCACAAATCCTTTGCTGAAGTTCAGAAAACCACTGAGTTTTCTGTTTACTCAGATAAAACAGTTACAAAACAGTAACTCTACTGAGGGTGATTTCAGCAGAGAAAGGAACTCTACAAAGTAAAAAAGCACTTTTAAGTTCTAACTGTAGCAGATGTTGTTTTGGTCATTTCTAGCTGGCTGTGAAGTTAGAGCCTCAGAACTGTGGTTTCATATGTGGTTCAAGCATTGGCTGCATTTATGCTAGGAGGAAAAAAAAAAGGATTGTTGCATGCAGGATCTGGCATGCATTGTTTAAAAAAACAAAACAAAACAAAAACCCAAACCACGTCTGTCTTCAATTATTTTCCATTACAGCATTGTCTGCATATAATTGCTCCATGTTTTCCATTAAGGAGTGCCAAATAAATGAGCATGTAAGAGTATAGGATATACAAATTCCACTGGTGATCCTGCCCTGTATCAGTAAATAAGATGAAACACAATCTCCCTTGACCCATGTGACATTTTCATACAATTAATCTGTGTTTTTCAAGTGTCCACCATTATTTACCGTATCTTCCATCAACAGCTGAGACTGGGGACTCAGAGAAAATCCAGGCAATGCAAAGTTAGACAGTGCCTTCAAAGAGTTCTTAACTGAGGCTAAATGGTCAAATGCCTTGTAAATGGGCTATTTGCCAGAACATGCAAACAGGATTTTTGTCTTTTTGGTCTTGTTTCTAAAATTTGAGAGATCTACACATCAGAGTAGATCAGAGAGTATTTTTCGTGTATATAAGTAAAGCACTTTCACAAGTTTCCACAAAGATCAGGCGCCATACAGCAATTTGGTTGCTCCCCAACATCATCCTTTTTACCATTATTCTTTCTGCAAAAGGCTTTGTTTTCTTCTACATCCTGGTTATGTAAATCACACTCATTAGGCTGGGGACAAGAGGAGCCCCCAGGAGATGACACCTGGGGATCCCTAGCAGACTCCCATCTTAGCAGGGCTTGGGCATCCCTTCCCAGAAGCAGAAGGCATGCGGGAGCAGTGCACACCAGGAAGCAGACATTGCCAAACAAGATGCAATGGGCCATTTCTAAGAGGTAAGAATCCAGGAGGCACATTGTCATTTGCCAGCTGTTAATGTCCTCCTGAATAGAGCTGGTCCTGGGCTCAGCTCAGCTACAGTGAAAATTTGTCTTTTTGCATCAATACTTATCAACACCTTTAAACAGAAAAAATAGTACAGGGCCCAGAATAATTCCACTGTACAGCAGGAGTTAATATACCTGGCCTATAGCACACACATAGCTACTTCTGCCAAGGGGTCTCAGTAAGCAAATCAGTCAGGTTTGGCAGTTCATAAATAAGCTGTAATTATCCACTGGAAACAGCACAATTACAGTGTAACTACAACACAGCATTACCACTGCCTTATTAGTCTGACCAAGTGACTGAGATACACACATCTAAACAAAATAAATCCATGATCTTCACATTGCTAAGGCTGGGCTACTGCCTCCTTTCCCTTTTCCTCATCAGTGCACTGCCCCCACCCCAGCAGTCCTGGCTGTAAACTTGAGACTGCACACTCTTGGGTATAGCCAGCTGTGCTGCTAGAGGGGAAATCTGAGCATATGCACACTCCAAAAATGAAACTCAAATAACAGCAGAGAAAACAAAACAAAGCTGCTTGTGTAAGAGAAGACACAGTCACTCTCTTTTCACATTAATGAGGGAATGATGCCCAAGTGGAGTCTGACACTCCATCACAGGAACATCTGCAGAAGAAGTCTTGAAAAGGTCAAGAAGTTACGATTTGCAATGGAAAAATACTCAACTGCTATCTGAGCTATTCTTAATTGAACTTGACAGAAGACGTGTGCACTGACACTATGAGGATATTCAGAAACTGAAGCTGGATCAGCTTCCTAACGGAGCAAGAGAGAAATATATCAACTGTTAAAGAGGCTGAACTTTCACTGGAATGGTTATTTTTTTTAAAAAAAACTTGATGAGATGAGGAACAAAAGCAATTACAGCACGCATTGAATAGAATACATTTTAAGTACAGCTGTTAATTCTTACTCATTTTGAGGGGAAAAACTACTTATTGTGAGAGGACAAAAACAAAAATACAAAGTAAATGGAGTTTTTAACTTAGTTAATAGTTGTAGCTGAGTATTTGGTTAATAAAAGAAATTGATTTCTTTGTTCAGACTACACCCAAAAAACAAGTGATTAGTCTGAAAGCAAAAAGCCCTTGTGCTAAGAGAGCAGACTTTTTCTGTTACCAGTACAACAGCTTTCTGTGTGCTGTGGGCTTCTTCGGGCAGGATAACTGCCTTTTATGCCTGTAAGTAACTCCTAATGTGCTCCTGATGCTGACTGGATCCTAGAAAAAAGAAACTACACAGCCTCCCATTCTCCCCTCATAGAAAAAAAAACCACCAACAAAACCCCCCCTCCAAACCCCCACAAATATACATATATAAAAATATATCTGAATCTATTTGATTACAAGAATCTACTTCAAAAACACACTCACCCTGCAAAATGGAACCAAGTCCTATTCTCCTGCCCATTTCACATACAGCTTGCATCTAGTTAGCAGCTAATACCACATTCTGTAAGTATTTTCCTTTCCAGAAAGAGGACACCTCCAGCATCAACTTTCTTTAGCCCATAACTAAAGAAAGCCCGTACCTTTAGCCCATATCTAGAAGTAGCCTTTCCCAGAGCTTTTAATTCTACTGCAAGTATTTTATTCTATGAGCAATCTTTCTACTAGAGAGGAAAAAACTACAGGTACTGCTCAGCATGTTGGGAGGCATCCAAGTGCTTGGTAGTGGTGGGCCTTTGGTGGTAGGTGCTTGCACCTGCACAGTCTTGTAATAATTTATTCTGAGAAAGGAGTAAGAGTAAAACCTTGGTCTACCTGAAATTAAAGGATTTTTTTTCTGTAAGTTAATCTACTTACATTTGGATCTCCCAGTCACCAAAGGGGAGTACCAGAAATCCAAGGGTGGAAGTGTGACTGACATGTTTTGCAAAACAGTGCACATAAATGAGTCCGACTGAAATGCAGAAGCGGTTCCATGAGCAGCGTTCCCTAACAGGTCTGAGCTCGAACCTGATCTTCAGAATATGAGGTTGGAAAACAAGAAGTAAGGAACTATGTAATCCATAATGACCTAAAGAAGCGTAAGAATAAAAGCTCCAAGTTTCCCATAGTAGGTGGGAAAGAAGGGAAGTAAAACATGTGCTTCCTTTTACCCCTAGCTCTATCAGTGCCTTTCCATGTCTTTTCTGCATGTAGGAACTGCATGTGTAATTGGGAAGTAATAATTTTCTACTGCATGCCTTTTCAGCAGCTGTTAGGACATCTGGATGGAAATCCGTCTGGTGCTTAGCATAGCAAACACCACCACAAACTTTCAGAGCACAGTTACACGAACATGAAACAACAGCGAGGCTCAAGTAAGTTCTGCTTCCAGGATGGGAGGTGGGGGAAAAGAAGGAAGATTTTTCAACATGGAGCTTCAGAAAAAGTCCGGACTCCCTTCAAAGTCTCAGGGACAAACTTTTGACTCCCCAAAAACAGCAGGATCTCCAAAGAACTGTAGAGAGTTTGATTTCATCCCATCCCTTCCTGGGTATTTTTCCATTAGGGTTTTGCACAGAGCCTGTGAGATCAGGGAAGTGCCAGCTCAGAGTCTGTCGAGTTCTGGTTCTGTTTTCAGTAGTTATATATATTGTGCTCTGTGTTGAATTAAAACTGCAGTAAAAGTCCTCTCACTTGTTACTGTATTTGTGTAACGCTCAAATTAGATGGGAAGAGTTATTTGAGAGAAACTAATCCAATGCACAACCAAAACCACATCAGGTTTTAATACAGCAGCTATCTACTAACACACTGCATGGTCAAGTGGGGAAATTCAGCCAGATCTGTGTTACTCAATGTCAAAGACAGGCAGAAATGGCGCTTCTGACTTATCAACTCCCCGACTGCACAGGACAACAACAAGAATTCATAAAAATAAGTGTGAATATCTTCTTGGTAGGATGATAGCTCAACATTATTTTGTGCTTCAAATGATTCATTTGCTCCCTTCACATTGACAATAGAAATCCTGGCATCGGAGAGGTGAAATGTTAGGAGGTGGCTGGGCTGTGCAAGAGCTACAAATGTGCGTCACTAGAAGAAGGAGGATCCCGTTTTGGGTTCCTGAGCTGTGAAAGAGCCATGATTAGAAGACATGCAGAGGAGTTTATAGGTTTCTTGGAATATTCTGGCCCTTCATTTTCTGTGTATGTGTAGCCTGGCCTATATAATCTGGATGAGGTGCAGAGTACTGATGCCTCCTCCAGCCACCTAGAAACAAAGACTAGACAAGAGTAAGGGAATAAAGACAGGTATTTATTTGAAGGGCCTTCAAGGTACACCCTGGGGGAGCCAGAGGCTGCTTCCAAAAATTGGACCCCAAGATGGACGACAGGTCACGAGTTCTTCACACTTTTATAGGTTTGGACCATTTGCATATCAGGGTTAATTCTCCAATTAAAGCCCCAGTTTTAGCGATGTAACGCCCCTCAGCTTGCCCCCCTTAGAATCTTTAGTTTACACATTTTGGGCCTAAAAACAGCCTGGTTGTCCTTGAAGGCAAAGCCTGGAGAGGCTTTGTTATGTCTACCCAGTACGAGAGAGCAGGAATTACAGGCTACAAGGAACTTCAGAGTTACACTCTAAGCAGTACAGAATTTGAAAATAGAAAAGTTAAAACCTAAGGCATCAGTACCATGTAACTAATTGCTACAAGAGATGCTTCTAACAGAGGATCTGTTGATCAGTTTACGATTTTAAGCTAAAAAAAGATTTGCTACATTTTTTTCAAGAGCAATGTGGATTGCCTTTTGTACACACAAAGGATTTGCGCTGTGCTCACAGGAGTCAGGTATGTGGTGTTAAAAAATTATCTTTCATATTTACATAATATCTATTACAACAGTTTTTGATGTTTCAATCGGTACTTAATTACTCTCCATCTTTCATCATTCATAAGGAAATGGAATGGAAAATCTAGCTCGACCCTGGAGGCATGGATACATGAGTTGCAAGGAAAAACAGCCTCAAAAGGGGGTTCTTCCATGAAAATTACTGCTCATTTGGACCAAAGGGCATGACACTGGGTGAGAACATTGTATCCCCTACCATGCACCTGCCTCTGGGTAAATGTAATAGAATGGACTGTTAAAGACTACACTGGGTGTTGGGACATTCAAACATTGGGATACACATTTAGGGAAAGCCACCTGCTCAGTCAACACTAGGGGATCTGCCAGTTGAGCTGGCCATGCCTGGTCCAATTTATTACATACTAAAGTGCCCTGTAGGGAACATTAAAAATATGCTGGGGAAGACAGGCTGGGTTATTCCTGTCAGGTGAAGGCAAACCCACCCATGGGATTGCTTTTGCCCAGGGACCCGGATGCACATCATGGGTGATTGGTGAGGATGGGTAAGTCTGATGTGTTCCTCCACAGGATTTGATTCTGGGTGAGAATAGCCAATGATTTGAATGGGATGATGTTAATTCTATATTATACTCTATGTCATCACTACTGTGGTTGCTGTATGTAGTATCAAGAGCGTTACAGTAAAAATTATCCAGATCAATGAAGAATGAAATTTGATGGACCTGGGTAAAGCCCAGCAATAATAGAACTACACAAGGACAATGGTGATGGAGCCAGAACTGGCTTTGGCACACAACGATCCAACACCACAGACCATTTCTCCTGCCTTTTGGACTGCTGTGACAGATGGATCCCCAAGTCTTTGACTGAAAAAACTCGAGGAACATTTTAAAGGGATGGCCAACAGACAAAAGGAATGATGCCTGTGTGTATACATCCAAAGACAGGAAAGGATGCATTGGAAAGTGTGGGCCTGGTCACGACAGAAACGGTATAGAATAAGGTATGGGTGCTGTGCTGGTTGGGATAGAGTTAATTTTCTTCCTAGTAGCTGCTATAGTGCTGTGTTTGGGATTTAGGAGGAGAATAATGTTGACACACTAATGTTTTAGTTGTTGCTAAGCAGTGTTTACACTAAGTCAAGCACTTTTCAGCTTCCTGCACCAGTCCACCAGCGAGTAGGCTGCAAGGCATAAGAAACTGAGAGGAGATACAGCCAGGACAGCTGACCCAACTGGCCAAAGGGATAGTCCACACCACTGAATGTCAAGCCCAGTAAATAAACTGGGGGAAGTTGGCTGGGAGGAGCCAACCACTGCTTGGGACCTGGCTGGACAGCAGTCGGCAGGTGGTGAGCAACTGCACTGCGCGTCACTTGTTCTGTACATTCTATTATTATTATTATTATTATTGTTATTATTATTAGTTCCCCTCCCATTTCAACTGTCTCTATGTTAGCTTGTGGATTTCACTTTTTCTTTTCCCAATGCTCTCCCTGATCCCACTGGGGTTGGGGGGTGAGTGAGTGGATAGAATTTGAGGGTGGGCGTGTTCAGAGTCCCACAGAGCTGGCTGCTACAAGGGATGCTTCTAACATGGGATCTGTTAATCTGGTTTTGAGTTCAGCTATGTCAAACAATTGACTGTTTTAAGCTACAAAATATTTGCTAGGTTTTCAAGATTGCCTTGTGTGCACACGCTGAATTTGCACTGCACTCACAGAAGTCAAGTATGCAATTTTAAAATATTATCCTTCATATTTACATAATATCAACAGTTTTTGATGTTCAGATTGGTACTAAATTACCTTTCATTAACAAGCTGTTCACTACGAGCAGTAAAGAACAGAAATACTAATTGCAGCTGGAAGTTACAGATGATTTGGGGAAAGTCCATAAATTTTAAAACTGAAACTGAACTGCAAAAATTAGGAACATACATGAGCTGAGCTTTGGTTCAACCAGAAAATTGATAAAGACTGAAGGGTGTTTGCATTGGCAGTTATGAGTTGAGGATTTCTGGGGACTGGTACACTTGTAAATTTGGATCAGAACTTCAGTAAATTACTGACATACATAAATACATACACATATACCTTTTCCGTCTAAACAGTAACATCTCCGACCTGAGCAAGCCTTTTGGCAGATCAACACTGGGAGGGTTTTGTTTTTAGAAAGAGAGAATTAAAACAAAGGCTTCCCAGGACTACATTCTGCCCTGAAGCTCTGACTGAATTTATTTCTCATGTTATGTAGTTTATCAGAATCTTATCCATGGAATAGTTTGCTAAATTAACAGCTCAAACAGAATAGATTGCACTAAATGTTGTGGGTCAGGGTAAAATTAATTCCAAAGTTTTAAACTCCCAAGCCCAAATCCTGCACTTACATTACTGTGGATTTACGCCAGTGTAAATGAGAGAAGAATTTGGCCCCTGACCTTCTGCAAGCAGGTCATTATAGTTGAAATAGTAACTGATCTTAGAAAAACATTTTTGCTGCGAGGTATTTATTTCTGTATAAAGGTTTATGGAACATCATATTCTTTGCCCTTTAAGACTGATACTCACATATGTAAACACCACTGGGCCATAGCTTAATCCAGGCTCTCTAAATCTGGCTAAAACAATGGAAATATCTTCTGAAACCATTGTGGGTTATATCCAGTATAGTTAAAAACATCTGACTGCAACCGCAAATATGCTGGTATTTGGTTGTGCTATAAAAACATTTTTATGTCAAATACAACTGGGACTAATACAGTAAACTACAAGTATGGTTAACCCTTGGAATGAACCACATTTAGACACTTGAAAGTTAAGGTAGTCTGCACTGATTACATTTTCTTATGAAGAGCATAAAATGAATGTAGGGTATAAAAAACTAATTACTAGTATTAATAGAGTAATTGGCACTTATAAAGCACCTTCCATGCTATACTATAAACATCCCAGCAATGTGATAAACTCCTGCAGCTACTAGCTCTCCTGAGTGCTCAAGACAAAACTGAGCCCAAATGCAGCTTGTTAAGTGAATAAACTTGTGCCCCCTTTCCCCTCCACACCTCCATGTGCTCAAGTGCACACACACACAAGGAACCATTTCAATGCTCACCAAACCTGGCATTACCAGAGGGTTCTAATCAGTGCTTAGAAAAGCACAAACGAGGAGAGAAAGGGATTAGGTGGGGCTGCAAGGGGAGTGTTTAGCTGGCATAGAATGGTATTACACAGAAAGGCAGGTTGGACACTTGGTTACTACAAAAAAGAACCCCAAAACCAAAAAACCATTTAAATAGAAGTAATTGAGAATTTTTGCTGAGAAAAACATTTTCCAAGCAAGTGGTGTTTCAGAGCAAGACAGAATAGTTCTGAGTATAGTGCAGGGCCTTGGATTTGCTGGCTGGGCTCTTGTGACAGAGCTGCTCAGTCCACCATCATCTGTTCAATACACAAATAATGGAAATGTTTGTGATACACGTGTAAAATGTGTTTGTAAAATAATGTATATCTTAAAATATATCTTAAACATATCTTACCAGTTTTATATCTTAAATAAAACTGTTATCGGACAGTTAAACTTATATAAATGCGTAATGTAAAATAACAAGTTAAGACATGCTCAGGAACTCATGTACCATTAAATAAATGGACACAAGAACTGCAAATTCTACATCTTGTGAAATCCCTTTTGGACAGAGGCTGCTGGCAAGTCCTGCCATGGTGATAAAGAAGATAGTACCCCTAACTGCCCCTTCTGGTGATGCTGCTGGACTTACAGCAAAATAGGCAGAAGGGAGCACTGTGCCACTCCAGGGACATCTGCCTGTCAGTACAGGCACCATGGCTCAAAGCCCTGACCTGCCTGCAGGGCAGATACTCAAATACTTGATTAAGCAGGGCTTCCACCCTTGCACCATGTCACTGCTTCAGAAATCTGCATTTGTTCCGTACTATATTAGTAAAATATTTATTATGTATAAGATGTTTGTTTCATTCTCCGTGCCATTCGTAATTCTTCTCTATACAGCATCAGGGGAATGAATGGAAGCTTTCATCTACAAGGACTCCTCCTCTCTTCCCTGAGTGATAACAGCTAATTCAGTGCAATCCTTGTATAGGGCAAGAAGGTTTCTCTCTGTATGTGTTGCTTCTCATTTACTTACACTGAATTTCATCAGCCATTCAGTGTCATGCGCACAACTAGTTTAAAATGCCATTAGCTAGAATACTCTTGGATCACTAGCAAATACTGTCAGCTCACTGTTGTGCAGATCACTCATGAATACGTTGAACAGCTCAAGCTCCAGGCCAGATCCCTCCACTACCTCCCTAGCCATTTACTCACAGCCATTGCTTCCCATCTTTCAAATCTGTGGGGAATCCATGTGACTGTTCTGAGAGGGTTTAAGAGTCCTTTAGCAGGGATCTTGTCAAGCCTCTCTGGCAGTCTGTACCCAGCATTTCAAATAGGTCACTCTTGTCCATGTGAGTGGTGGCTCCTGTATGTCCAATAATTACACTATTCCCTGACTGGGAAGTCATTACAATATTGTTTCCTACTATAATATAAATGTCAGTTTTACACTTCTAAAATAAATAAACAGGCCTGCTATGGATTTCAGCAGTAGTCATTTTACAGTTATGTGTAGAAACAGTGCAAATAAGATAACCTTCTCCAGCTGCTGGATAATCCAAACCTGCCTAAGTTTCTTTGACCTTCACTACGAAGTCATCGTCAACTTATTTCAATTAATTTACAAATATTAGTGCCATCTGTTTTTGTAAGAAGCAGCCAGTGTTTTTTATTTGTACATTCACTGCAAATCTCTTTATCCTGACAGTCTAAGTACTTGCATAATTTTAATAAGACCATATATATGTATGTGGCTGAACACACTACATACTGACAGCAGTTCATACAATCAGGTACACAAGCAGGTTCCTCACTTGACTGCTGTCCCCACCCAGCCACACAACAAGTCTCACTGACTTTCTCACACATCTCTGTCTGTGAAGACTGTGGACAACATTCAAACTCGGACCTGATCCTACTCCATTCAAGTCAAGGGTAGTGTTTTCAGCAGTACTACAGAAGTACAAATGCAGTACTGTGAAACTTGTCAGCTGCTCAGCTACAGCTCTCAGCACCTTTCAGAGTGAAGCCAACATCTTAACAGTCATGCAATGAACCCATATGCTAATAATTCAAATGACCATATCTGAAAAGATTAAAAGCAAACACAATTAATTGCTACTTAGCTTAGCTCAACATTCAGCCTTTTCCTTCCACAGCACTGTAATCAGATGGTGAGCACTGAGCTCCTATCTTAGATTGATGGTCAATATCCACCACAGCAAGATAACAAATAACATCTCTTAAAGTACTTCATCATTAAGCATCCTTTTAAAATGAGCTGCCAGCATTCTTACACTTTCCAACTCTTTGATACCGGATTGGTCAATTCTTATTTTCCGGGATAAAGTAGAACAGACCCAAAGAAAAATGTTCTGTTATCAGTTCACATTTTGGTTTATCAATAACTTCAACTGTATTTTGTTAGTCAAGAATATGAACCTCTGGTTTAATACACAGTATTGAAGAACCAAAGTTATCCCCTCCAAAATGAACAACAAAGTTTTAGTCGCTTATTACAGTCATGCATTTGCTTGCTTCATGTTTTGATTTGAGTATTTAAACTCAGATTTATATATTCCAGTATAGAAAAGCTTTGTGACCTAGGTAAGAAAGCATAATGTGTATTTTACTTTTTGATATCAATGAAATAGAGAAGCAGCCTTAATCATGTAATTCCTCTGATCTTCATAATTGACACCAGCCCATTTGTACTGTATCTCATATGTAACCGATGAAAGAAAATGTGTAGGAGTAAATGCGTGGGAGGTGAATTTATTTGTTTTTCAGAGCTACAACAGCAGCTGGTCAGCAGGTTCAGTCCCGTCCTCTCTAGTCAAAGTAGTTCAGGATCAGATTTAGATCTTTTATTAGGAGAGGTTTGGGAGGAAATGCAAATTGTTATTCGAAAGCAGACAGCTGGAGGGCAGGAAAAGTGGGGAGCAGCCATGAACCATTAATATGTACTTGCTAGTCTGATTAGTTTATCAATGAGAAAAGAGTGGGACATGTTGTGTCTCTTACTCTCTACCTACATATATTTTAGTATTTATATACACCCTACTGTACCTACATATGTTTATTTTAAGAAAGGGACAAGTTATACCAAAATAAAAATCCTGGCAATTTCTGATGAGAAGTCCACCCCCTTCCTGCTCTTCTTCCTTCCCTCGAATGGACACTGCCAGCACATTAGTGCTGAGCAGCAGCTGAGAGACGGACAAAGAAAGCGCAAAACAACCTCAGTGTAACAGCAGTCAAGCCCTCAGACACAGGAGTGACTCCCTCAGTAAATACCCTTCTGGCTTCCAGAGAAGAAATTAGGAGGATGAGCTCATGTACATGGAGGAGAACACCACATATCTCTCTAGGAACAGAAGGAGCATAGCAAAAGCCCTTTCTGCACTCATCTGATTGCCAAATGTCTTAGTTGTGCAGGGGCACCTTTGGTTTCTCCCCAGGCAGAGGGTAGGAAGCCCACATCTTTCTGCTGCACCTGAAGAGAACTTAAAAGCAGACTGTGATTTTTCAAAGCTGAAGGTAATTTGTCCTGTATTATCTCTAGGCTGCCTTCCTGGAGAACATGTACAGAAAGCAAACTGCACAGTGGAGGAATACCTTTCATGCCTTCCACACTGGAGCACACAAAGACTCCAAAGATTTTATTAATTCAGTTCATCCGCACTCTCAAACCTTTAGGCAGTGGGGAGTAAGCTATTTATCTTTTGGTTTCTTGTAAGGAATTCACACTAGACTCGCTGCTAAATCATTTTCCCTGTACTACTAGTACAGGAAATTAACTATAAATGAACTATGAAAACAAATCATTCTGCTGCAATTTTCCACTGATATTACTTTACAGTTTTAGTACATCTAGGAAAAGCAATATAGATTCAAAAAAAGAGTTACAACTTATTTATATACTGATCTTTAAATTATGCCCTTTCCTCTTTTAACAGGCCCTACTTATAAGATATTTCTTGCTTATTCTGCAGAGCTATACTGAAGCTGGAACCATCCTTATGACTATGGCATCATAGCATGGTTTCACAGTTGACACTGAAGATAATTTCATTTTTAGAGACTACTATTTACTGAAATCTGTGGGGGAGGAGATAAAAGTCATTTTCTTGTATTCTTTACTATAAAGCAAACAGGTTCTGATGTTTATATAAATGGTGATATTGAGATATTCTGTGCTTTTTCAGTAGTTACTGATTTTTTTTCATAATTTCCTCCCTGTGCAAACACTACTGCATTTCTTCAGAAAGATTAAACACCAAGGATTTATGCCTTCATTAAGGTCCATGTTTTTCACCCATTTGAAGAAATAAGAGATGGTGTGCTTTAAATATGGACGATGCAGTTTGCTCTGAAAATGTTTTTTAAGCAACACACAGGGGTAATTGTGGAGAAGCTCTACAGTTCTGAGGGGGGGGATCTACTCCATACTGTTTGAAACTCCCTTGATAAAGTCTTACACCAACAGATTGTCAAATTATTTGACAAAGAAAACCTGCTGAGAGATATTTATTGAAATATGGTAACCAAGAGTATGTATTCTGCAAGTTGGGGGTTCTAATATGCATTTACAGGGCAAAGAAAATAGAAATTACAATGCTCTGAGCTAAACACAAACAGCAAAACATAAATTTTGCCCCACTGTAATGTGTTTATTTTAAGAAATATAAATTATTTAGCTAATCAGTGACGTGCATTCACATCAGGGCTGGGTTCTGGAGCACTAAGTGGGAATTGGAGTGGACAGCAAACTGAGTGTCTGAGTTGATGGCAAGGGCAAGGCTCCTGGGCTGCAAAAAGCAGGCAGTAAACATCTTATTCTCCACCTTTTACAGCAGATGAGCCATGTGGAAATGAGGTTTTCCACTACTACAGATTGCAGGCTACAGTAATATCCATCAATTTTAATCCAGTTTACCATTTAAATAGCTAGGGCCAAAATCTACAGTAAGGCTTTGGAGCTGAAGTCTTTATAGTCTGAGTGGGAGTAGAGTGTGCTCCTGTTTTATTCGTAGCAGTACAGTGGTAGGTGTTAGAAGTGAAAAAACCAATTTTCTTTTGTCATGAAAAACATGTACATCTACAAATTGAAATCTCAATTCAAAAGGAGTTTTCTGTGAGAAATTTTGAACCAGATGTTTTTGTATAAAGTCCCAGCTTCACTGAATTCAGTGGATAAAACACCAGTTCCTTCACTAGAGGCACCATTTCACTTTTTGTTCGAATTTCTTCAAAATTAGCATTTCCCTACAGAAAATATTTAAAGCAACTCTTTTTTCTTCCTCTTTTTTTTTCATTTCCCCCCTCCCCAGTAGGAATCACTTTTTTTGCCAGAAGCACTTTGGTCAGACCTACAAAGGAGCTGCAGACAGAAGCCATGAACAGATGTCCTCTTTGGGACCCTGCTGTGAGTTGGAAGGGGTTACTACTCTCAGCTGCTCAGCACCATTCCATGCTCTCCTCATTAAGGATCACCCCCACTGATGTGCTCATTGAACAGTTTGTATGAACACTTCCTACATGGCGCAGCCTCAGGCTGAGCCTGTTATCTTGGTACAGACCAATGATGAGCAAAACAAATGGAGCTGATTTTTGCTTAAAACAAACGAGGGAGCTCCTACACAAGTGGCGGGAGTAGATGGAGAGGGCAGCAGCCTTTGGCAGGGGAAGTACAGCAAGCAGCTAAAGACTGGAACTTTTTCTGGTGGCATGGTTGGATTTGGAGAAGTCTGTCCATGCCTTAAACTAGTAATGGATGCAGAGTTACGCAGACATCAGGAGAAATCTGGCTCCAAGACGTTCAAGTAGAAGAGCATTTGTCCTGAAAGTGGTAGCACAGACATTGAAAGCTACTGAGAAATTACAGAAAACAGCTACCCAACCTGCAGTTCAACAAGAATCACCAGTAAATTAATGACATTGTAACTTCCCTACAGGAAACACGTTCTCGTAGATTCCTGAGCATCAGCATCCCCTGACTACTTTACAACTCTCGGGTGTATTTTGGCCCATGAAATCTGCCTGATGTGCTGGAACCCAACTGCCCTCACCAGACAAGCAAACAAGCAAACCTCCATGGCCACGCAATTCTTTCAGGAATTAAGAAACATTCATAGGGGTTCTCACATCTTCCTAACGACAACAAACAGTTAGTCAAGTTACCTTTGTTAAGCAAACCAATTTTCATTGCTTTCATTCAAACGGCCTTAAAATAGAATTCTTGCCTGCTTTATTTTGTCAGATGCAAAGAAAACTGAGAAACTGTATCCATTGTTCCTTAAAAGAGCTTATTAGTGAAACAAAGACCTTTTTTTTCCAGTGAGTGCTGTTTGTGCAGTTACTTCATGACATTTATTTGGATTCCGTCCCAGGGGAAAAAGGCCAAATTCAGTTTCAGCATTTGCCTACTTCAGCATAAACAGTCATTAGTTAACAGATCTTTTTTGGCGGTCTTTATGTAGCCTCCAACATCAAAGCACGTGATATCCATGAAATAATCAAAGCAACATATGTACACTGAAGCACTGTACGTACATTATTTTTCAGTAGCCTAGCAATCCTCAGAAATTTGAAGAGGTTCTCCTAGGCCTTGAGCCAAAGCCCTTGGAAGCTGATGCTTTTTTTTTTCCCTTTGACTTCAATAGATGCCGAGTCTGGTCGTCAGATATTCACTGCCATGTTAACGGCAAACTACTTTCCATTTTTGTATTAATTTCCTGCTCAAGGAAGATACAGGACCGAAAGCACTGGAGAATGAAATAATTTTCCCTGTTTCTAGACAGGGCAGAGAAAGCCTGGGTAACAGCAGCCAGATCCCCCCTTAGGGCTTCACTGATTCATCCTAACCATGGCATGGAAGAGTGAGTGGATACTTCCTTTGCCACAGCTTCTCCCCTTATGAAGGGCAGTACAAAAACCTGCAAAAATCATGGTGTTTTTTGTGCTGTGTCTGCTAGAATTGGGAACAAGGCCAATATATTTTTTCCTCTAACACTTAGCTGCTGGCACTCATTTCTCCTCTAGGTGCAAGTTTTTAGGGAAATGCTGGCTATTTCAGTGCTGGCTGTCTCATACCTGACTTTGCCTCCCATTTTTCTACATCCTGCCACATTACTGGCACTGCCTATACTTTCAGGTCTTGTGTAACATCACAGTTCTTCTCCAGGTCCTTCAACATGAAAAAAAAAAAAAAATCCAACCAAAACGAACAAAGTAATGCATTTACCAACCCCTCCTAACATGAACAAGTGACATTCTATGACATGAGTCAGGGGGAATAACCTTTTCCTGCTGTTAGCAGCAGAGAGTCCTTCTGCTCTTGCTCTGCATTTGGTCTTGGGCACTGCTGAGATCTGGCTTTTGAACAACACAGAGGTGCACCTATAAAGCAGGTCAAGGGAGGTGATCCTGTCCCTCTGCTCTGCCCTGGTGAGACCCCACCTGCAGTGCTACATCCACTCTGGGGTCCCCAGCATGGGAAGGACATGGACCTGTTGGAACAAGTCCAGAGCAGGTCCACCAAGATGATCAGAGGGCTGGAACACCTCTCCTGTGAAAAAAGGCTGAGAGAATTGGGATAATTCAGCCTGGAGAAGAAAAGGCTTTGAGGTGACCTAATTGTGGCCTTGCAGAGAGACTATTTACAAGAGCATGCAGTGACAGGATGAGGAGAAATGGCTTCAAGCTGAAAGAGGGTAAGTTTAGATTAGATATTAGGGAGAAATTATTTGCTCTGAGAGTGGTGAGACATTGGCACAGGTTGCCCAGAGAAGCTGTGGGTGCCCCATCCCTGGCAGTGTTCAAGGCCAGGCTGGATGGGGCTCTGAGCAACCTGGGACAGTGGAAGGGGAGCCTGCCCATGGCAGGAGGTTGGAACTGAATGATCTTTAGGGTCCATTTCTACCCTGGCCATTCTATAATTCTATGACTCTATGAAAAGTTCGCTGTCTGAAATGGCTGTGAATACACGGCCTGATTTGATGAAATGAAACCTACTTTAATGAAAGAAATTTGCAATGTGTACTGGCAAAGAGGCACAGCAGACAAGTTTTGTTGAAGCTGAAAGAGGTGGTGGAGCTGGCTTGGGAGGAACATAGATACTTCTGGAGAGTAAAACCTAAAACTAAACCCCCTTAAGAAGCAACTGTAAGAGTAAGTGGTTTATTGTTAGCTGAGTAGAAACAGAATTCTGAAAAAGAGTTTGAGAGAGCAGGAGAGTAATGGCACGGGTAAAGGACTGCAACAGGGTTTAAATTTTACAAGAAGCAACTGATGGAATAAAGACAGTATTCAAAAATATATAAAATCCATGAAGGTCCAACAGCAAAACATAATTAATTTTAAAATAAAATAAATTTGAGACATACTTGAAGGTTGTAAATAAAATGAATTTAGTGGAACTATTAAAGGCAAGATCCAAATCCCATTGAAGTTGGTGGAAAGACAATCACCAGCTCCTACAGTGCTGGACCAGGACCAAAGAGAACAACAAAGAAATTTCCAATGGCTGAAAAAGTATCAAGAAAATCTCAGTGGTTTCTTCACATCTGTGTTTGATAACAAAGAACACTGGCGACATTCATGAAGGATGTATTTCTGGGTACTAATGAGGACAAAGTAAAGGAATCTGTGAAGTAACCAAGTACAGGAACAAAATAAAGACAGATAATAAGTAGTAATGGATTATACCCACAGATGAAGCACAGCATTTTTGGAGTTTATCTGTGCAGTGTATAATTTTTCCTGCCATGTTGAGGAAAGTCTTAGAAATTGTTACTCTAGAGCATCTCTGAGCACACTGGGCACCTAACAATGGAATGTCAGTTGCTCAAAATCAAATAGAGGGCTAATATTTTTAATTAATTTATCTTTTTAAGGGTTTTTTATATATTTTGGCCAAATATTAGTAAATGAAATTGACATTTTTGGCTATTACTTTTAGAAACACTCCCTTCACAAAAAACAAGCCATGACATGATTTGCGAGGAGACACAAAGTATTTGGACTTAAAATACTGGACTCTCTCTTGTTTGTGGTTAATTTTATAAACAAAAAAAGAAGTCATACCAACAATAAGCAAGCTAAAATATTTCTGAATATGAAGTACCATGTGTACTGGACAGAGAGCACACTCACTGGATTGAAATATGTAATTATCAGTATGAGCTTAGGCATGTCTGAACAAAATACTCAGTATCTTTGTGTATGAACATGCCCACTGGCAATCCATGGTTCCTTGTCTCAACACATCCTTAGGAATTGCACTGAATTAGAGAAGTATAATTTTCTAGGCTGTCACCTTAATCACTCCTTCTTGTATGCTGGGCTATTCCTTTGTTCCCACAGGACACTGAATGCAAAAGTCTGGACTGATGAATAACTGGGGGTTAACTGCAAATTGCTAAGGGTGTTTTGTACACTGCTTTGCTGTTAATTGTTTTTTACCTGCCATGCCTGTTCCAGCTGGAGAAGTTGGGGAAGAGACCAACAGACCCTAGAAAAGCTGCATATGCACTGCAGTGGAAGAAATAAAGTGGCATTTGCAAAGTCGGATGCTAAGGCTATTTAGGAGAAAACCTTCAGTATATTCTTCCTTTGGGTAAAGCAGAAAAAAGCAGACTATGCAGAGACATAAACATGCAGAGCTACTCCACGAGCCCAAACTGGCTGCAATTCTTCCATCAGTCAGTCCCTGTGAAATCTTCCATAATCTCATGACCCAGCTGTGAACTCTTCCCTTAAAAAGCAATTCCTCTGGGTATTAGGTTTCTGATTATCCAAGAGAGCCACATGCAAACAGAAGACCTGCAACACATATTTCAGGTGTTATTGAAATGCAAATACATAAAAGGTATATTCTTTCTACTTCTCCTGGAGACACGTATTTCAAGCAGTTTTATTTGCAATGCAAATTTATTATGCAAAAATATTGTGCTCTAAACTTAGAAAGAGGCAATTTACTCTTAAAGGTCTACAGACTTTATCCTGATTTCTGCCCGCTAAGAACCAGGAAGACTTCAGACCTCTGTGGTTGCACAGCTAGGATTGCAAAAATGCCCTGCAGTACAAGCTCCTACGCTTCAGTCTGAGCTGCTGTAAATGTCCAAAAAGATGTTGCCTCTGGCTCTCCATCATTTCCTCTGGGAGACAAGTTCTATTATGTCAGAGCTTTTCTCCCTGTTCCGTAATACATAGCCCCTACTGATATTTAATGATATAAACCACAACAGATGGCTGGCAGAGCATTGTGGTAAGTTAATAGCAACTCTTGTAGGCATTTAGAAGCTTGAAAAATCTTGGAAGAATCCTCTAGTGTGGATTGTAACTAAAAGAAAAGGGAACCACAGAGATAACATTAGAGATACTTTTGTCCTACTTGAAACGTAGGACCTGTCACTGGTACCAAAAAACTAGGAAAGATTTTATTAATAAACTGAGAGTCAAGGAAAACCTCTCCCTACACATAAACTTTCTACCTGTTGTCACAAAAAATTCACAAAACCAAAACCAACCTCCCCTTCCTACAACATTTTGTATATGCTGCTCTTTCAAGGAAAGGCAGAGTAGCAGGTGATGGTGTTTCATGGTGTCACAATGTCCTATCTGCAGATTCCTGAGGGAACCTCCCAGTGTGGGATTTCAAAAGGGAGCACCAGCCCAGTGTCCATTACTGACTAGCTGACTGTGCAGATTTGGCAGGTGCCAGGTACAGGTGTGTGGCTGGATGCCTGACTGAAGAAGCACATCACTCAATCTGATCCGGAAACAAAAGCTTCCAAAACATTTGCTCTGTAGAGGTGAAGTTCAATGTCTCTGAAATCCTTCTCTTGAACTCTGACATTAACCTCTAAAAGGTATTTAAGTGTTCCACTCGGACTGACTACAACAGCATTTAAATACCTCTTTGTACCTGCCTGACAAGAACAACAGCTACTTGCTTGAAGAATCTAAAACCTGATCCCAAGCACCATTTATGCCTTTTTGTCTTCCCAGCCATTCCAAAATCCTGATATTTAGACCACAGCTACCAAAAATCAAGAGCGGCTTTTGCAAATCCTTTCCCCTTTGCTGCTCACGTTCCCTGGCTGTGAACGAGGACAGTGATGTATGAGGTGCTTTGGCTGACGATGCCCCAGCTCCGCCAATGACTGCCACTGCCCCGGCTCAGCCCACTGCAGGGAATGCTACGGGATTTTCTTACACGGAAAACAAACAGTGTCCCCGAGCTGTGCCCCGGTCCCCAGCAGCGACGCTGGCGAAACTCGTAACGCCAAAGCTCAAGCGACGGGAGCTCAAGGCTGAGTTTTTGTCATAACTTGCATTGTGTAACAGGGTCTGGAGAGCTGCTGATTTCTGAGCAACAGGGTATTAAATAGAATTGTACAGCTTAAGGGCCAGGGGACGACTTCTGTGGGATTTTAATGAATAGACATTACGGCTTGGACTATAAATAAGTCACTTAGAGGACTGGTATGTACACACACTACTGTAACATTCCTGCTGATTTTACTTCCTGCAGTTATGGCGTCTGGGTGAAATGACAGCTCCCAGTTATGGGGCGAGGACTGGCTTGGCCAAGCACCCTCTCCAAGGTGGCAGCTCTCCTCCACTCAGGCTTGGCACACAAAAAGGGATGGGCTAAATGGCTAAACACAGGCACATGGAGGTTTTTAAAAAAACCCCACTTTAATACTTCAGTACTTTCAGAAGTTCACAGGTTTTATAAAAGGAAATATGAAATGCTGGTCTATATTTAGGTCACTTATATAGGGCTGCATTTACTTTGTAAATCTATCACCTCTCTTTTTTTTCCCCTGCAATCCTCTCCATTCAAGCCAGGGGCCTTTCATTTTTTCCTTTATAGACTTAAAAGCACTGTTTTGGTATCTGGCATAGTCTTCTGGCACTTCATCCTACCTTAAAGTTTTGGTAGGGGAAGCTGGAAGGATTTCCAGGCAGAAGAGCGAGAAAGTTCCTTCCTATAAAAATCTTCTTTTGAATTCAAAATTTCAGAAAAGTAGCAAAACTTGTTACATACGGGTTTAGATCCCAGGTGCACACCAGAGGCTGGAGGACCACTGGGTCTGAACCTTCTCCTTGGAGCCTCTTCTTTCCCAAGTTACCAGCTGGGCGAAAAGAACGTTCCAGAGATGAGTGGGTAAAGCTGGTATGTACCTGTATACCTTGATAGAGATTTGCTCCTTTTTTTGTGTTTGCTGAACTCAAAAAATCTAGGTCATGGAGGAATACCCAAATCAGATAGCAAACGAGTAGGCAAGGGAATCTAGAAATGACCACACCAGGGAAAAAAGGTGTAACTTTAGCTGAGTTTTCAGATGGTTTTATCAGGTTTTATGACTTATCTCCTTCCTGGGGACACTCAAGTGTGGACAAAACACTGTTTTGGAAGATATTTGAAACAGTGATGGATCAGTAAATATATAGTACTTTATATTAAGTACGTTATAGTGCTTTTCCAAAATACGCCTGAATTTTTATACGTTCAGCTTTGAGATCTATTTTAAGTAGTTGAATTAAATGGGAATTTTGCCAGTGACATCTGACTGACTAGGGCTTGACTGTAGCTTTGTCACAAAATATTAAAGCCCAAGTTTCTAAAGTATGGTTTCTTGGGTCGTTCAACATCCACGTAGCCTAAAGGAGTTCCTTTGTACTGTCACTGTATTTCTTTTTGCCACTGATTTGTAACTATTTCCTGTTTATCTAAAAATTTTTGGAGAATATATACTGAGTATCTCTGAATCTTCCTAGAGCTCTGATTGACAAATCTACAGGGAAGTCTAAAACCAGCCAGGAGTCCATGAGAGTTATACACCAGCTGGGAAGTTTCTTTGTGTCTTAGTATTGCCAAATGTAGGTGCAGTGCTACAAAATATTTAGTCTGTTTCATTTTTATGTTCATCTAATAGATGCCAGCACCCATTTACTCTTAATCTAAAAATAAAACCCATTCACACACAACAAAAGTATTCACTATTATCATGATGTAAAATGCCTTTGCCTTTGGAAACTCTGAGCTGCTGATGAATGTAGTGGTATAGTTTTAAAGCTAGCTTAAAAAGAATGAACAGCAGCAAGTATTTAGCTTTAGTTTTAGCAAGGAAGGTGTTGTTTTCTTGGGGCACAAGAAGGCAAAGACAAGAAGGCAAAAGACAGGCAAAAGAAAGAAAAGGGAGGTCATTCTCCTGGACAGTCAAGACAGGCTTGGCATACTGCAAAATGGGGCTCTTTTATAAGAAGATAAAACAACAATGCTATAAGTACAGAATAATGTTCTTTTTTTCCATTTTAAAAAGAAAGTGAACGGCATCAAGCTAGGATATCAGTGAATAAAAATAATTTTTTTTCAATAACATGCAAAAATCACTCAGGTAAATTAAAAATCTTTCAGAACTAAGGATTATTATGGTCAGAGAAACTGTGAGCTCAGGCAGCCTCTCCGGAGCAAATCTGCATCGCCACCTGAAGCTAGATTCAACAGAAACACAACCTCTGCATGCGGTAGGTAGGGCCAGCCTTAGTTTCTTGAGTGGTCTCTTTGATGTTACTAATTGTACGCTGTATTTTAGAACTCAGAATAAAATGGTGGCCAGTTGGCTCTTTGATGAGGTATTATTCATAAGCAAATGGGGAGGTTACTGTGAGGACGTGCTGCGTGTGGCTGAGGTTTAACACACCAAAACAACTGCTCTGGTTTCTAATTTGAGCAACACAGCAATTACTTCTCTCTGACCTACCTGGAAACCAAACAGAAGAGTTCATCCCCTCTTTTTATTGACCAGAGAAGTTTAGTCACACATTTTACTTATCCTATCATCACCACATAATTGCTTACAAATCTTCAAAATTAGCCTGATACTCTGACAGACTTAATATGGAAATGTTAACAAAAATACATTCTAGAGTTGCTGTCTTCATCCAAACTAAACGAAACATAACCTCACTTTAGGGTCTTCATATTCCCTTAATATTAATGCAAAATTGCTTTTCAAAACCAGCTTTTTTTCAATTGACCGCTATATTTTTTGAGTGCAGGATGAGCAGGAGCAATCCAGGAGGCAGGTGATCCCACACTTGGAACCTGATCTAGGGGCTGGTATCTCTATGCTGCAGATAGGCAGGATGCCAAAGAAACTACAGGCTCTACAGTTCACTTATTCCAGAGCCCTGAAAAACCACTTTTTCTAAGAAAAGGCAAGACTGTGAAAACAAATGGCTAGTATGGAAGGCAAGGAGAGCAGAAATCAAAGAATCAAAGCTTACCCTTGGGTGAGAAAATCACAATAACCTCTGCCCGTTTGCTGGGCCTTGCTCATTCATTTAGTGACATCTAGGTCAGTCAACCCCTACTACCTCTGGTCTTTGCTCTTGCTGTTATAATAAATACTGACCCCATTATTGTGAATGGTTTTGTGAATGACAGACATCCGTGGGCAAAAACCTATACTTGTTTTTAAAAATGCACTGCCCACAGGCACCTGTATACACTTTGGCCCACTTTGTAGCACTTGCTGATAAATGCAGAAAAAATGTTAATTCAGTTTCTAGCATGCACATTACTTGTCTGTTCCTGAAGTAAACAATGCTGATGTCAAGGTATGCAACTCTGATGTCCCAAGCCTGGAGCTTGGAAAGGACCCAGAGATATTTAAGGACCTCTTCTTGAGGTACTCCTCTCTCAAGAAAGCAGGCTGACATTGTTTCTACCATTCCCACTCACTACTCCCTTCAAGTTCTAACCCTTCTACAAGCAACCTCACTCCAGAAAGTGAGCAGCAGAATGACCTGGTGTACCCCATGGGCTCCATGATGTTGGCCCTGTAAAAAATGCAACCCCTTAAAACTGCAGTTATCAGCTGCTGAGGCCAGAAAACAGAGTTTTGTCTACTGCAACCCGACCAGGCTTGCCCAAAGTGGATGTGTGCCAGAGGCTGTCTGCTGAGTGCTGGGGAAGGGTGAATGGTGTGGAGGCCAGTGTTTCATTTTGAATTCAGAGGTGGCACTTCCAGTGCAAGCAGAGATCTCATCATGGCCCATGAGGTGGTGCCCAGATCCCTGTCTCTCATACACACTTCTGCTCTTGGTGGCCATTAACAAGCCAAGTCCTTTAGACTTCTTCAGAAATCCAAAGCCCTAATGCACAGAATGACATTTATTGCCTATTTCTGACCATATTTTCTGCCATTGTACGACTTTCTTCCAGCCTAACAGTACCTGTGTTAAATCCTGTTCACCATGGAGTTCACACACTATGGTGAACTCCCTATGGTGTGGATACTGTCCCAAAGTCTTCCCATAAAAGACACTCACTGCAGTGTGTCTCACTGGTAAAAACAGAGAACTGTGTTACCATCTGACCAATTGCTGATGTGCATATCTGATTTTCCTGGCATTAAGTGAATTTAAGTGTTCTGGGCACAGCATCAACATTCCGGCAATTTCCTTAAACCTTGGCTTTCTCAAGGACAAAAGGAGAAGAATACAGAAACTGTTTCATGGACAGAGTCACTTCAGATTCAGTTCTGCAGGTTCAGATGGCATTAACACAACGAGTAAAACAGGAAGCCTTTTCATATCAGTATTTCAATACATGCTTTTCTTTTTGCAGTGTTATTTTCAACCTGTGTCAGACAAAAATTTACTGCAATTCTGAAATGCTGAAAATATTTTCAGAGGATGTGATTAAACAGAAAAAACCCAAACCAAACAGAAAAGAAAATCCACACAAAGATAAATAAGACAGCATTCCTCATGGTAGACTTGGCAGTGCTGGGTCAATAATTGGACTTGATGATCTTAAAGGTCTTTTCCAACCCTAAATGATCCTGTGGTTCTATGAAGCAAAAACCTTGTTTACCTAGATATGAAGAGCTGAAGCTTTACAATCTAAGGGAATGTCTGCACCGTTTAAAGCCTCTCTTATAAACATCCTTTTCTAATACTGTCAAAACACAAAACAGACTCCAATTTTTAAATTAGCTTGTCAGCATTTGTGAGATGCTAAGCTAAAGAGAAAAATACAGAAGCTGCATGTGGCCACATACACAGATTTTGTATATTCATGATGTTTTCTTTTGCTATGTTGAAAGCCTCAGTCCTTCACTCCTAGAAACCACAAGAGAGATACACCTGTAGCAACTCAGAGCCTGGAAATCAAGCCTTTAAAAATCAGCTTCAATTAACGTGCCTCCGTGTCACCTGATGTACCTTGGAGGCGAAAAAAGTGGATATGAAAGTGTGTTTGTTTTCCTTTGCCATGCCGTGCAATAAGAAATTTCATTCAATATTTATCTAAGGATTTCAGTAGTAAGTAGAGAGTTTGTGGCAATCCAGTGAATGTTTTCACAGCGCTGTTGTTACTGCAGTTGTAAAGTTTCACTTATGATTGAATGTTCAGGGCTGGTAAAACCCTGTGTCTCTTTACTGTTCACAGATGTGCCAGAAAAAAATTTACTAAATGCCTGTTTTTTATTACTGCTCTGCTGATCCTTTTTCTGTGGACATTCCAAAATGCAAGTTAAATCCGATGGTGAATGTATCTTCCAGATATTCACATTAAAGAGCGTAATTCATGTAACATAAAACATACTACCATAACAAAGCTGCAAGATTTAAAAACAGATTTTTTGGAAGCAAGATCTAATTTAATCCCTCACAAATGTTCTCAATTCAATTACTGAAATAAATATATATGCGTGTATATATATATATGCTTTTTATATATTTACTTTTTAAAAATATATGCAGGTAAATGTAGCATTCTGCAAAAGGTACCCATAGGTTCTGCCAGTTGGATGCAGATGTAGCTACCTGACTCTGAAGGAGTGTGTTACAAATTTTACACAGAATTAAAGTCTATTTTGGCATTTTGTTCTTTTATTTAATCTGAATCATCTACATAGTAACTCCTGGTATTTCTCGGTATCAGAGACGAATCTCAGAATGCCTTGTACATCCAGCGTAAACAGTCCTTTGGTTGTACAAAGCTGCCAGGAATTCTCTGGAAGTCAAAGGTCAAACACACACTGACTGTTCAAGGTCCTATTTTTATAAACATTGGTGACCAATGAATACTGTGAATGTCTTTTCCTTTTTTAGGCTGAATAACCCACCTTTTTGGATAATAAGTTTTAGAAGGATATTAGAGCCTTCCATCCCCTCCTGAAGGATACCAGAGCCTATTCCACCAGCAGCACACGGATATCACATTGCGTCACATGTGTTGGTTTCTTTAATCCTCTTACAACTTCTGGGGGCAACTGCACAGAACAGATACAACTGGATAGAGTTTTTTTCTGCAAACAAGTCAGGCAGGAAAGAAAGGCACTTTTCTGATAGTCAAAGAGAAGAAATCATTGGCACCTTGAAAGACGAACTAATTTAATGTACTGTACTCATCTATTTCACATATACGGATAGAAATATTGTTTAAACAGTCAGTACAAGTCCTTGGGCTCTTAATTTTTTATATAATTGAGATGATGTAACCCTGCACAAAAACTTGCAATGTGTTTCATCTAATTAAGTACATGTAAGACTGAAACTAAAAAAATGCCAGTACCTCCATTCAGACTGGAAAGCATGTTAGATGTACCACAGAGCAACCCTACAACCAACATCTTGATTTTATAACTTTACTCTTCTTTTGTGAACGTACAATCAGTTATTTACATCACCAAAATGGATTTTCCTGTGATGTATGACTAATAAACACTGACGCTCAAGCACCTGCAAAAGAAATGTCGCTGCTTTGTAGTCTCTGCCATGAACATTTCACCTTCTATCATCTGAAATGATCTCAAATTCTTCTCATCAAAGTATATGTTACTGAGGCAAAGAGCCTACTTTAGTACATTAAACACATGTTGTAACATCCACTCTGTTTAATCTTCCTGCCTTTTGCCTCTCAAAAGGATGCTGTCATGCCTGAATATACTGTTCCTTTACGCAACTCCTGCCACAAAGCCAACCATGTCTTCCACACAAGCTCTTGCCTTTGTTGTGGTTCACTGTCTTTTAAAATTATCTTTTCAGCTGCACTGGAATTAGTTGTCATCCATCATGCTATGAACCCAAATAACAGTTTCAATGAAAACAAAGTCTAATTGTATAGGTTTTGTTCAATGGGAGCAAATCTGCTTTATGCCGGTGCTGTTGCTAATCAGATGACAATGCAGATTCTAAACATCTACTGAGGGGCCAGAGGAGGAGAGAAGTAGCATCTCCCTCCAACTCTCATGAAGACATTCTGTGTTGGGATTATGGGAAGAAAGTAATGCTAACTATACTGAGGTAAACACCATTTTTATAGTGATAGCATAAGACAGAGCTGTCTTATCACATTGAGTCTCTGTGATGGAGTACCTGCTTCTTTCAGAGTGCACTTGCTTGCCTGCAATGAAACCACTTGTGAAATCCATCAACTGTTACAAGATGAGATACACCATATACAAAAAAAGTGCTGCAGCAGTTCAGTATTAACTAGTTTTGACACAAATTACATGTGGCATGCACCATCTGGCTTCAAAAAAAAAAAGAAAGTAGACAAGGCAAGGAATAGGCAGGGAGACTCCACTGCGTTTCGTGACTGAGTAGGATCAGAGAAAAGCAAGCTTGAGCAGCAGAGATTTGCTGCAGGTAATGGTATCAGGGTATAAAAAATGGCAGCTGTCAGAGAGATCCTGAACTTATTTCAAAAGGCTCAGTAACAGGAGGACCTTTGCTAATTAAATATTCTCTAAAGCAAAGAAAATGTACAGGACAAACAATAAATCACACAGCTCCTTAGAAGTGATTGCGCTTTGAAAAAAAAACCCAACATGGTGATCTTTATGTAAGGAAAAATATTTCAAAGTGAGTATTCTGTGCAAAGCCATATGCAGAAAGTGTTTCTGTGTCGTGTAAACTTCATAGAGTTCTTCTGTTCTCTGCTCTGTGCCTCTGGGACCCTGTCTGGCACCGTTTGACCTCCAAGGAGCTTTAATGAAAAGCACATCAAGCCCAAGTGAGGGACTTTTTGATGTTAGCACTGCACATCACTAAAGAAACCAATACTTTTCAAGTGGTATTGCACCTCCTCCAGTAAAAGCAGCTTGTCCTCAAGACAGCAGTGTACGGGTTTGAAAATGCAGCATCTAACTCTTGCAGTTCTCACACTTGCACAGAAATGGTCTTAAGTCCACTCATGACAATTCCCACAGGAAAAGAGACTATCATTGCATTTATCTTGCAGGCAAAATGCACATCAGTCCCAAACACAAAGTGCCACAGTATCGTATTTGAATACAAACTCCTTTCCGAATGAGTAAAACAGACACTGTCAGGGTGCTATTTCTGGGATTGGCAAGACATTACACGATGTCCACCTGGAGCAGCAGAGCTGTCCTTGGCAAAAGCAGTTCTGATGGTCAACTCCCCCCATCATCTTAGACCATGCTCTTTAGCTGGAATATATTCACTTTAATACACCTGACCAACCAGCCCTACAGCACAGAAATCCCTAAGCACAGAAATTCACAGGGTCAACCTGATGGGCTGGGGGAATGAAGTTGTGCCTTCCTAGCTGCAATTAGATAAGGCAGCAGTTCATCTGCACATGCCAGCACAAACTTAGCTGACCTCTGGACACATTCTAAATGGCACTTGAGCAGCAGGCAGAGTTGCCTGGTCAACAGAATTTTAGACTGATCCCTCAAAGGAAATTTAAATGCTTTAACAAAAATGTACTTTTATGAATACGAAAAAAACATTGCAAAATATGATTTCACTGTTTTTTTTTCCTGATGGGAAAAGTACTATACTAAAAGTTCCTGACACAAAATTCTCAAATAGCTTTAGAAAAAAATGCAAAAATAACTTAAATTCTGGAAAATGTAACAAGACATTTAAAATCAGTGATCAGTTCCCCTCAGAGCTGAATCCAAGCACCGAAATTTACTGGCTTTATCGGTGCTACTGTCCTGAAGTGTAACATTGCCTAACTTGCTACTTGTGATCCTACTTCTGATCTTAGAAGCAAGGTCACGATCCTACAACCTTGAAGTTAATTGCCAGTTTTTCTACACACTTTGATGTGAACTGAAGTAGGGCTCAAAGCAATCATGGATATACTTAAGCTCCTTTAAATCAAAGTGACTACGGGAAGGGGAAGACGGCAGCAGCAGTGCCCTTGGAAACACCCTGTAAAAATGGAAATTCTCCCTTCCTGAAGCAACTCCCATTCTCTGCATATCTGGAGACTTTGTCAGCAGTTAGTAAATTAGCTGTACTTTTTCTCCCATCTTTCTCTTTTGACTCTAAGACAGCTATAAAAGTTCAGGGGTTGAGCTACAAAAACGTTCATGCAATAATATTCAGTGGAAAACACTCAGCATCATAGATCCTACTCAGTATGTATTTAACAAAACTATTCTTGACGGACAAGGAACTCTACATTTAGGAAAAAAACCAACCAACTCTTTATCCAGAGAACAGACGGGAGAAATGCCAGATTACGTACAAGCACACAGATGAGTGCTTTCACTGGAAAACAATGGAAAGAGATGTCATGGTTGGCTTAGGAAGAAGTGACAGATATTGATATAATGACATTAAATGCAGAATTTCCCATTTCATATCTGTAATTATTATTGTTTTCAATTTTTAGTATTTCAAGTCTTTGCAGGTTGTATCTTTTGGAAGAAGCTGCTGAAGGAACCTCATTTTTTCAGTAAAATAGGGATTTCATTTTAACTTAAAGACTTTGGGTGTACAAGTGTAAAGTTCATAATAATTTAGTTCAAGGGCTTTTCCCCCCCATAGCTTCTGTAAACTTACACTGATTGCACTTAACCAAACAACTTAATTCCACAACACTCCCATGAATTAGATGCACCTGGGTTGGGACAACCTCAAACTCAAATACTGGCTGGGGAGGGAATGGAACAAGACAAGCTCTGGGGAAAAAGACTTGGGGATGCTTGTGGATGGAAACCTTAACATGACCCAGCAGTGCATGCTTGCAGCGCAGAATGCCAGCCATATCCTGGGCTGTATCCAAAGAATTGTGGCCAACAGGTCAAGGGAGGTGATTTTGTCCCTCTACTGCATTTTTCTGGGACCCCATCTGGAGTGCTGCATCCATCTCTGGGGCCTCCAACACAAGAATGACGTGGACCTGTTGGTGTAGGTCCAGAAGGTAGCCACTGAGTTGATCAGAGGGCTGAAGCACCTCCCCTGTGAAGACAGGCTGAGAGCTGGGGCTGTTCAGCCTGGAGAGAAAAAGGCTCCAGGGAGACCTTACAGCACCATCCTGATGCCTAAAACTCATCTTACTCTAAAGCTTACACACCCCAAAAGAGTGACTTTCTTAGTTTTGTAATGCATTTCTTTCTAAGCAGACTTCATAATTATTTTTACTATGAGGGATCTGGTCCTAAGACTAAAAGGTGACAAAACCTTTTCGTTGCATAAAATAAGAGAAAAATTACATGTGGACGTACCTTGCAGACATCTCAAAAGCACTTCCACCTTTAATCATACCCCATTCTCATTAATCTGTACTGCCATGTGAAATTTATCAGTGACTTCCTAAATCCTATACAACAGTGCTGATTGGTGAAGAGGAGTAAAGGACTGGCAGGAAATCTCATGAGTCCTGCATAAATCAATGGGACACAGGAGACTACTGCTTTTCACCAGTCAACACTATAAGACGTAACTTATTGGCACATAAAGTGAAGTTATTTAGCCCTTATTTCATTGCAGTGACCTGATCATTGGGAATCTGAAGTTTTTGCCCCGGCAAATTGTCTGGTCCTTATCACCAGAGATAAGAAAGTTAAAAATTTCTAGACATGCATGGATTTTAGGGCATGTGGTTAGGGTCCTCTGTTTTCACACACTAAACAGGATTTATACATACAGGGACAAAAGGCCATGGCAGCTGCGATTCCACCCTCCTTTTAAAAGCTGGAAGATTTTTAAAAATAGTAAAGTCAGAGTTGTTTTTAAAGTTAGGAAAGAAAGCACCCCCAAACCTAACTACAAATGAGGACCTTTGTTCAACAAGCTACTCAAGCAGAACATAAATCTGAAGCAATAGTACTTCCAGCTGAAGTGGACAGTAATCATTTATACTTACACATGGCACATACTTAAGTACCTTGATGAATTAAAGCCAAGTGTACAACATTCAATTTGGGAATAGTCCCTTTCAAACAAAATCTGTTTAAAACGAGCAAATAATCTTGAAATGTACTGCACCTTAAGCTAGCACTTCCAGAGAATGCAACCTGCTGCAGTGAAGGTTAGTGGGGTCTGGTAGGTTAAAGCAGCATAAATAAACAGGTAATTGTTCACTTTTGCTTCAGCCAGGCTTGTAAGCAACAGGCAAAGAAATCTGTATTATCCTGATGTCCACTCTCTACCTTTGTTAGGTTTTGCCATTCACGTGCATTATATTTTTTTCATGTTTCAGAGAAGTATGTAAAGGAGAGCATCTCTCCATTAGATTAAGGGTTAAATACAGCTATTGCTGTCCAGTTCTTGCTGCTTTTCAGAGCCAGTTCCAGAAACATACTGCCTTTTTCTTGAGCCTGCTTGTAGTCATATTGAGATTAATGAGATTTACACACGAGAACTTGGAGTGAAAACCACCTTGAAAACAGCTGATTCTTAAGCGCCAGTGCATTGCACCATCCTTGATTCCAGAGGGCTGGAAATAATGGCATAGGATCTAGTTGGAGGCCTGTCACTAGTGGTGTCCTCCAAGGTTCAGTACTGCTCCAGTCTTGTTTAACTTTTTCATCAATGACCTGGATGAAGGGGCAGGTGACTGAGCACTGGACCGGGTTGCCCAGAGAGGTTGTGGAGTCTCCCTCACTGGAGATACTCAAGAATTGTCTGGGCACAATCCTGTGCCGTTTGCTCTGGGATGGCCCTGCTTGAGCAGGAAGGTTGGGCCAGATGACCCGCTGTGGTCCCTTCCAACCTGACCCATTCTGTGATTCTGTGAATACTGAGGAAAGATCCTGGCACTTTTACTCAGCTGAATTGTTGTGAAAGTGTCCACAACAGTAGCTCATGGCAAGTTTGCTTTTATCTCTTTTATATCCTGGCTTCCCCTTTGCTTTTTAATTTGCACTGTAGCTCACTCTCCTCTGCAGATGCTGTCTGGCTGATTACGAACAGGCACAGGGACCCTGGCAGAGAGTTTGTTGTGTTTAGGACAGAGATGTGCTGTCTGACACAGTCCAAGAGGACCAGGACAGATTCAAGGGACTCATAGCTGTATTTATTTACTTATTTATTTTTCCTACCCAAACCAAATTCACACTTAGCTAGAAATCTGTACGAACACACACACTCTTAGCAGAGAACTGTTTTTCCATTTCACTAAAACTTCCTAATTTTTGAGCTTTCCTGGAATTATACCCCTTTTTACCCGGTGTAGCAAATTGCTTGTTCAGCAATAAATAATATCACCTCACCAACAGTGCATTTATGGAAGAAGAAATGACTACAGGACTTAAAAGACAGACAAGAAAACTCGCTTTCTATGCTCACAAAATCAAAGCCTTAAGAGGGCATTGCATTTCCTCATTCAGTTAGCATTTGACATATGCTTAATTGTAAAAGGCTTTATAATCATCATCAAAATATATATTTAAAATTGCAGAATGGGTCAGATGTTCTCTCAGATAATAAGAAAAGTTGTAACAAATACATTAGGAATTGTATAGTCTATCCCATGCTTCCTGTGAGATGGTAACCCTTCAGTAGTTCTGCCAAAGTACAGCCCTTGGGCCCGATTTCCTTAATGCTGAATATCAAAGTTTTTTTGAAACCTCAGACAAATTAATTGCCTTTCTAAGAACAAAGTCAACAAAAAATGAATTTCTGTCCAAAAAAAAAGAAAAAAATTACTTTTTAGGAATAACTCTGGCCCTCTATCTTCTGAAGCAGAAAGCTTAATTCTGTTAAGACCAGATTTTGGACAAAGGATGTGATTTCTTGCTAATTAAGTGAAATCCACAGTATTACTGTCTGGAAAATGACAGGTTTTACCTTTCCAATACAGAGATGCCAGCAGCAAATATCCCTTAGCAGTCATTTAGCCTATGCTCCCAAGCAGCAAAACCTCAGGACTTTTACTTTGTGTGATATTCAGGTCTAGTGGGGGTGATGCAAAGACTGAAATCAACACAAATGAGTGCAGGAGTCTTTCCCAGCACTGCCAATTAATCCTGTCTTAGCCCAGACAATGCAGAAAAAACCTCCCATTCAAATGTAAACAAGAGAAAAACCAGGAGAAAAAAGGCTGGAGTGGGAAGCACCTGGAAAAAAGTTATGGCTGAGGTGAGCTTGAGAACTGGATCACAGATCTATGTAAGAATGTTACTGTATTCTCTTCACTGAAGCCTTTAAGTTGCATTTAATGCACTTTGTGACCAGGAATAATTCCACAACATGAAAGAACTCAGCATTTTTCCAAATCCTACTGTGTCAAGCAAGTTATTCAAAATAAACCCTCATCCAAACGGAAAGGCAGAATTATACTCAGTCGTGGTAATTGATCAAGGACTTTCCTTATCCAATAAAAGAATTTTACTAGTCACTCATATCCTATAAGAATTTCTTTAGGAGAAACAGAGAACCCCAAATTTAGGCATGTCTAGATATTAACTGCAATAGTCTTTGCAAAATTAAAAAGGAAATGTTTCTTCAATGGGTGGTATTAAATTACTTCCCTGAAAAATCTATTAAGATCCTGGACAACATCATAGTCGGAAGTGACATAATGGAAGAAAAGGTCAGGCCTGTGGTGCCTGCATGTGATATGCTGTGGACCTTGTCCCCAAAGGAAGAATTTGGAGCTAAACGTGGCATAGTCTGGATATAGCCTGGCTATTCCCACACGTCTCTGTCAACAGCAGGAATGCCTCACCAGTATTTTCCATCCCACTTGTGATCATGTGCATTTATCCCTCCTGCTGGTCATCATTTATCATTAACCCAGTTACTCTGCACTGACTGCCTACAAGATACAGTAAAATACCAATATAATAATAAAGAAGCTGTTTATGTGGTTTGACTTCTTTTTTTGACTTGTACAAAGTAGAAGAAAAGATTAAGAGCCTGAATTGTGCGACTGTTCCTGATCTCAACTGGACCCGAGCATAATCCACAGGCTGCTTTCTAGAAACCAGTGTAATACAGTGTGTAGCTCAATATTAGCAACATTTCATTATGTTACTGCCTCAAAACAGAAAAAATGGTAGCTTTTTCTACACAAAGATTGAGGGGGCCTACCAAAACTAGAAAAAAATAAAACCAACCTCAAAAACATTCAGATAAAGACTGAAGATACAAATCTCCTGAGTTCCACATTTGTGTAGTTTTTATGAGGATTTTTGCCCAAGAAGAGAACAGCAATAAGAAACAGATGAAGGACAGATTATATACAAGTCAAGGCAGAGCAGAGCTTCTTTAATTCCTGGGGAATAGAGGGAAGGACAGAAAGAGGGTATCAAGAATGATACTACAGGAAACCAACATTGGAATGTGAATTCTGCTAAATGCAGATGAAAGGCCTTTTTCTCCTTCAGTTTGGAAAAGCCATGTCTTTCAAACATAGCAGAAACTCTGTTCTGATGACAAATAATTTTATTATAGTTATTGCATATGTGAATTCAGAGCTGCTTCTCTAATACCACTATCTGTGCTTTATTGAGACAAGTTGTATCATTGCAGAAACAGAATTCCTTGCCTCTTTCCCTCCCAGGGAACTCCTCCTAGCAAGACATTTGCAACACAGAATCAATATAATTAATTTCATTCATTTCCCAGGGCTGTTCTGACTAGACCAGTTTTGATATTTGTATAGACACTAAATTTGCAACCAGAGATGTAGGTAGATACATTACTGCTGAATAAACATCACTCAAGTGCAAAGAAAAACAGGATGAATTCTAGAACTGGGCCAGAATTCCCTGCTATAAATACATATATTAAGTGTGTGTATATCTAAGAAACTGCTGACACAGCACTGTGGAAAGCACTGCTAGAGGGCTTTCTGCTGCTGCCAACAATGTCATCATAAATCAGAAGGATTCTCAGGAGCAGCTCTGTGGTTAACCTGCACGAGGATACAGAACAACAGCCCATTGTTGCCAGAAAAGGACTATTTGACACTGCTTGGCATCACCTCACACACTTAGTGAACCAGACTTTATACCTATTTCTTGCTTAGCTTAAGCAGAGAACAAAAAAAAGTAATTAGTATTCCATAAAAATCACAACAAAACAGGCACCAGTCAATATCAGAAAAACCCAGCGCTCTCTCCCCGATGCTGAGCACTTCTCCAGCCCATTTGTTTAAAGACAAATATTTGAACAGCTTTGTATCAGATGTACCTTTAGAAAACCAGAAGCTGAGAGGGGAAAGAACACAAGAAATGCTTACTTCTGGAAAAGTTTCATTGCAAGAACTACCATCTATGGAGATCCCTGCAAAAATCCAGCTCACAGCGGACCCACTTGTAACATGAGCAGAAGCAGAAAACTGCCAGGACCTCACAGAGACACCCGGCACTTGCTGCTCCCCACTGCGCAACGCAGCAGGCTTGGGTTTGCCCCACCTACTCTGCAGAGGCTGCCTCGAGGATAAAGACTTCCTCAGCTGCCTGCAAAGGGATGTTAGTGCTGTGGTTCAGCATGCCCAAGATTACATGAAATTAATTCAGGCCTCAGCCTCATGGTTTCACCAAAACCAAGGTCCCACAAATACTCCAAAAATACTGGGCCTTTCGCAGGTTTTCTAAAGAAATCGTCATTGCTTTGGTGATGTTTTCTGAGAAGTATGATGCTCAGGTACAATTTTCTAATTTTTTTTTTCCTAATGTTTCTAAACATGAAGCTTTCTCATGTTTTAAAGCCAGATACTGGAAGTGGCAAAGTTTAGACTACTGTGCTGGTGGAGTTAACTTGCTGATATTCAAGGATGGACTTAAACACATCGAGACAATTTGCAAACTTCCCTAAACCATGTGGAAAGATGACCAAAATCAGATTCCTAACATTTTCTTTTCTTCGGGATGGAATTTATTCTGTATATTACTGCAAAAGAGAAGAATCAAATAGCATGCTACTGGAAAGGCTACAGTGCACCAACAGATAAATGAGCAAACAAAACGAGAGATGCATTTCCTCACTAATGAGATGAAATCGGGAAAACGAGGTTATAAAAAACACAATGCTTCACTACTGCAGCTCTCATGATGCTGTCAAGTCTTTTGTTGCTTGAAACCAAAGTTTCTAACAGCCTGTTTCTTTTCTTCCTGTCTTTTTTTTCTGCCTAAGAACTCTAGAGTAATGTGTGAATATGACTAATAATTGTATAGTGACACCTTCAGCATCAGGAAGAAGGGAGCAAGGTGAATCCTCTCTTTGCAGGAGTGACTATTTAAGATCCTTAATCCTCAAACTCAAGGTGCATCATTCATTTGCTCCCAGGACAACAGTGCACCAAGATATTTTGCATGAGATACCATTCTCCATGGGTATGCATGTGAACAGCCAAAGCACACAGGACTCACTGGGAAGGAAATGAAGACATGAGCAGCTCTCACCTCCTCTGATTTCCCAAGAGCCAGAGAACTTCATAAGGATTATCAGATTTGTGGGAGTTTTTTTGCTATTTAGTATTTTCTGAAGTTTTGTTTTGTTTTCTCAAGGGTGGTTATTTTGGCCCTCTGAGGGTTTTATGAATTTTGCCTGCTCAACACTGTCTTGAGACAACTCACTGCTGGGATCTTAAAGACCCCAAACTGATTTCATTGTTGAAAGAGCCATTCACCCTGCACCCTTGATGTACCTTGCCTGGTTACCTTCTGACCGAGTACAGATCTCTCTTTATACAGGAAACTTGAGACTCCGTGGCCCTGTTCCAGGGGCTGAACAAAAAGAGGTTGTAAACTTTAACCAATCTGCCTCCCTACAACTAGCTACAGAGACTAATTTTCTGAAATCAAATCCTCTTCTCTGGAAACAAAACATACTTTTGGAACAGCTTTAGGTCTACTGGCTACCATGAACCAAAACCAAGCTATCCTCCTCTTCTTGCCTCTGGTAACCAAGGATAACTTCAGAAAGTCTTTGACAGAAACAGTCAAACCTGAGCACTCAGGGAAAGCATCAGCACCAGCAGTCACAGGAAACAGACAAATCTAAGGTAAAAAGGAAGAAGAGAAAAAATGGGTGCAGCATACCATGGTAACATTTCTATTGCAGGGAAAAGCCCTTTCCTCAGAGTTGAGAAATAAAAAAATCACTGAGAAAACAGAGAAACTTTTAATCACAGACATTTTTCAATATTGTGTTTAAGAGTTGTTGGTTATTGATGCATAGGAAATAGAGATAGCAAAAAAAAAAAGCATGCACAAAGAGTTCTCATTTGTAATGGATCTCTAGCTAAAAAATGCCAATAACAGCTCACTCACTCTCTTTTTTTACTTTGTATTCAGAAGGTATTCTTCCTCAGCCTCATCCCTAAAAGCATAGGTAGGTAGCATTTATCAATTTCATACAATGAATAGGAAACAGGAACAGAAAGGTCCCTCTTGGCTACTTCGCAGTTAAAGTTGGGTCTTCTGTTTGTACTTGAATGGAGCCCCATCCATGCTTATCCATGTCATGCTATTATCATGAGGTTAATTACACCATTATCCTAAATTACAGATTGTTTGAGAACCTTGTTGAACTCCACTCTTCCTGTTTTCATAGAGATTAGCAAGGGTAGTTGTAGCTTTTCAGGTGCTCAATGTCCTCACTGTGAAAAGCAGCTGCCTCTCCAGCCCTGTACAGGCAGTATGGCATCACATTCCTCTCCAGAGCAGAGCTGGGGGCTGACTTTTCAGTGATGCTGAGCCCCCACAGTGTCTGCCAGCACCTCTGAAAACCAGGCTATTGGGACATGAAGTGGGGAGTAACAGAACCAGATCCTCCTATCTTACTTTTACTTCCCCGAGCAGCACAAAAAATGGAAATCAACACAGAATACACTGTGACCATTAGACAATCCTCTCACACTAAGTCAGCTCATCACAGCACATGCATGGCTTTTCAGGTGTTTCGTGGAAGGTTATCATTTATTTCTCACTGTCCTGAGTAACCCAGTCACTTACGCGTATTACCAGAGAACCAAAATCATGGTAGAAAAAAATCACCAACAGAACACCTGGACAGTCTTGCCAAAAAGCTTCAAAACATTTCCCACAATCACGAAGTTTCTTTTTCCTTTTTTTCTTTCCCCAGTAACTTTCTTTGTTCTTAAACTTCTATAGCTGTTGGAAGGAACATTATCAATCTAAAAACAAAGAATGTGTTTGTTGTTGTGTTTTTCTTTTGAAAAAAAATTCTTATATATTCAGTGGAGCTTTTTGATTCTGTGCCCAGATACCGACATTACAAAACATAAGACAAAATTATAGGTACACAGCGTGCCAAGAAAATCAACTCAGCGTGGCTTGCCCAGGCTCTTTGAAAGAAGGCATGCACACTGTGTCACTATTATGATTTAAAATAGCTGGGCCCCCAGAGCCAGCACACTACTGTAGCACAGCTCAAGGTGCCTGCAGATGCCTGTAGCAGCAAGCCAAGTGATTAGCTTCAGCACTGCCATGAAAGCACCACTTTGATTCCTGTTCAATGTGTATCTCGCAGCTTCATTTGAGTACAAAACAAACCTCCGAAGAAATGAAAGAAAGCTTGGGAGGGGGGAGGAAATAAACCGAGTCTTTTACACTAAACCTCATTATTATTTACTACAGAGTGCAAATTTCCTGGGTTCAATGGAGAGGGGGATTTTCTACAGCAAAGGAGAAGAAAATGGCGTTTGTCATTGTAAAAGGACTTCTGCTTCTTTTGGGTATAAAATGGGTCACAAAAGCTTGCAATTCCCTGAGCTCAAGGTTCGCTAGAGGCAAGCAAGAGTCTGTATGTACATGCACATGCATAACCCTGCCAGAGAGAGTCCTCTCAAATGTTTTCCATGTTACCTTCTCCCTTCTGCATCACTGAGAATCGGGACAACGCCCAGGGAGATTGTGGATGTGCTCTGACACTTCCCCAGACAAATATTTTTGAAACTGGAAAGGATTTTTTTTATTTGTTGGCATAAGTTGTTGGGTTTTTTTACAATGCCCTCCGGCTGCTCTGGGATCCAGGTTAGAATCAAGGTTCAAGCTGCTGCAAGTTCAGAGATGACACAGGGTCCAAGACACGTGTTCACCAGCACAGCTAGGAGACACACTCTGGCCCCAGCTCCCTCAACCTCATGGGAGGCTGAAGGAGGGAAGATCCCCGTTCCGTAAGCTATTGCCTGATAATCGCCAGCTCAGCTCAGCTAATACAATTTCATCCTTAATTAAATCTCTAATTAAACCAGTCTCTGCCCTTACCTTCATACCACCTTCAATTTATGTTGACTTTCTTAGATAATTTCAAAGAGATATCTAGCTGTCCCTTAAACTAATGTGTACAGTATTCTTCCAAGAGTTTTCTTAATGCTTTGCTAATTAAAATATTGGTCCTGTTCCTACACTTTTCCACCCACACCCTAAAATGAGAGCATTTCTGAGTGTGACTAGTATGTACCTACTCTGCAGACATCCCTTAAGTTACTCAAAATACTAACTTTTACCGTGAATGAATAATAGACTTGCAAGAGTTTTTTGCCAGAAGGAATCTCAATTTAAAATTAACCTGCTTGCCTTTACCAAGGTTAGCAATAACTTCCTCCAGAAGAAACAGTGATCAAAACATCACACAAAGTTTTTGATATAGTACTGTATATGCAGCAATTATATTCTTCTGAACTTCCATTTAACACAATTTACCTCTAATAACTCATCACTACAATCATACTACAAAAACGAACAAATCCACATTTTTCTATGGCAGTTTCTGAAGTTCTTTACTGTTTTTTAGAGTTCTCCTAGCTACCTACCAGTAATTTATCTAGCATAGAAAATACCTGTTTCATTACTGCTGTATTTACATTTACATATTTACATTACATTTACATTTATTTTATGTTTAAAATCCTAGGAATCTATAACACACAGATCTTCTGCTCTAGAATACTGTTTTATTGTTTGTCATTGGTAATATCCAAAATCTCAGCACCAATGAAAATCAGAATAGTCCCATCTACACTCATGAAAACACTGGAGCTCTGAGAGCTTTCAGCCTAGATGAGCAACCCATGCTTTACTCAGGAGCTGGAGCTAAGATGTTTGAAAATGCCTTTTTAAGGTTACAATACAGGTCAAAGCTTAGGGGGAAACAAAGGGCAGCTGGAGAGAAAAATTAACTATTATCAAGTGAGAGCTGGATTAATTCCAATACATTATGATGCTTCTGCACTGCAAAGAGGCCACAGATCTCAAAGACTTCAACTCCCTGAGTGCATCTCTGTGTCTCTGAAGACAGAACAATTCATTTCTTTCTTAAGTTTTTCTGCTGCACTTATGAGGCTAACCCTCATTTGCTTCTCACTTATTAATCAGCACAAGCCTCTCTCAGGAAGGGCGTGTGGAGGGTACGGGTGGGGAACGTCACAGCATCAAAATTGAAGTCAGTTGTTTTTAGGGCTTTGTTTCACAGTGTAATTTACACTCCTCTAACGTGTAGCTCTTTGAATAATAATATAAATGTATCATGTATCTAATGAATTTGCTTGTGTCCTAATTTAATTATACCTTCAGATATGCCATACAGAAATACTGATCTTCTAAAGGCTGTGGCTTTCTTACTCTCATCTCACAGCCTGTCAACTGGCAGTGGAAAGAAAGGATGCCAACCCTGTAGCCATCAAAACCACTGAAGCACTGGACTTGGTCCACTGGACTTAGTTTTTATGACAGCAGCCATCTCAGGACTGAATAGGGCCAAAAATTGGAGAAAAAAAGGAAATTATTTGTTTGGACATGGACAAAAGAATATGTCAATCTGGGCTCTCTTCATTTACCACAACTACTCATGACCAAAAAAAACCCCACTCCAAACCACCAACTAAAATAGTTCTCATTTTGTTTCAGGTCTGGTATGATGTTCTTTAACTGATTTTTTACTGAAATTGTACAGCCAGTGCACAGAAAACAAAATGAAGGTGACCTTGTTTGTAGGAAGCACTGTCCTTTTAATTCTCAAGTGTAGCACCACTAACTGGTAATCCTCCTCCTCCCCTTTGTCTATGCCAAGGAAGTTACTTTCCACTGAATTTTTTTCTAGCTGCTATGAGATTCATAAATTCCTCCGCACAGAGATTCAGAAGGCTCGGATTCAAAACCAGCTTTGTCAACTGCTATCTTGGAGCAGCTTTTGAATGAGCCATTCATTGTGAGCATTGTGTCAAGTCAGCTACAGTCAAAAGTGTGCTGCAAAGACAGCTGGGCCAGTGCTAAGTCCAGAAACAGCTGGATGTTTGCAGAGCATCCTGCCCACACGAATAAGCCATGCATGGATGCAGTGCCACCCAAATGCTGCTGGATGGATCCCTGGGCCCCAGGCCAATGTGCCTGCAGGACACTGTGTTGTACAGAAGAGTATGAACTCTGGGCTGTAGGAGAAGCCACAGCTCTTTTGCATCAGAGAAAAGGCACTGTGTTCCTCCCCACTCACTTCTGATACCGAAATTCTGCTGAGAGATTATGGCAAAATCTCTGTGGAACTGGCTGGTTGACCTTAAAGCTTGGCCAAAGTTCCCTTCTGTAACATGGAGCAAACACAGAGAAAGAGGATTTGTGATTATGGCTCAGCCAGTCTCTTTTGGAGAGGAAGCAAAACTTTCCCTTGTCCATATCCTTTCTAAGGTGTTCTGCCATAAAACTCTTCTGGTTGAAGCAGAATAAAGGCTTCCTTCAGTACCCTGACAACCCCAGCAGGCAATCACTGACATTGGTGGCACAACTGGAAATTTTCCAGACAACGTCAGCTATGATGAAGCAAGGACCCCATCTCCATTCAAGTTGACATTTTGAATATATTTTACTCTTGGGGTTTTTGTTTTGACTGCCTCATTTGGCAGGATTATCCTACGTGATAGTCAAGCCAAGTCAGATGTCTCTGTTGCCAGCATTAACTGGAGTGGCACAACTGATGCTCGCACATCCCTCTACCCTGGGACAGATGAGCTATGACAACCAGAGACAAAGAACTGTCAAAAGAATCTGCACAAAGTGCAAGTGAACAGGAGGAAAATCATACACGAGTGGTGGCCGCACCATGAAACGATAAAGCAGGAAAAGGACGGCTCAGGCAGGGCAAAGAGCCAAAGCACACTGGGATTGGCAGACATGTACAAACACAGACAGAGATGTAGATGTAACTCCTATTGTCAACATATATTTTTATAGGGATAATTTTAGAATTCTTAACAAGGCTGTACACATTTTCAGTTTGGAAACACAATCTATTTGTTCACTCTTTTTCTATGGCTGGACAAAGGACAGTATTTATTAGGTGAAGTGTCTGACAAAGCCTTTAGTGCTGTTAATCACACCAGCTTCCTTGATATATTAAGGCTATTAGGATTTAACTAGATAAAGATGCACATGTTACTAAGCGAATCACCTTCTATCTGTCTAATGGAAACCAAGTGTTGATTTAAGTGGAGTCATCTGTTTAAAAAAAAGAGAAAGAAATTGAAATAAACCCAAGATTAACAGATGTCACAGAAGGGTCAATGGTGAGCAATGTTGGATCCAAGACTTTTAAAATAGAAACTCACATGAATATTTGAACTCACTTAAATATTTTCCTCTGCTTGACTGTGCAAATACAGCATTTAATATAATTTGTTTAGCTTTCAAAGCTACATGCATAATTATCTATATGTATGACAGTTACTGTGTCATGTAAGCATGTTTAGTCCTCTCCACCCCTAGGTTCCCGGGCTACAAAATGATGTTAGTAGATTAATTTCTAGATGATTTAAAATGCACTGTCTAAAATAGTCCCAGTACATTTACATTGGCTGGGTTGGTGTGGTTTATGTGTTTATATATGCTGTTCTCAAGTACTGGATGGCTTTAGTATTAATGGGCTACGATTATGTTGAACCCTGCACTGGCCAATGTAACTACTCAAAACTAGCAGGGCATTTAAACACAACAACAAAAAGGAATGCTGATTTGTGGTTAAGTCCCAGACAAGGCTTAAGCTGAATTCCTGGCTGTGCCACAGATGCCACTGTGATACCTCAGGCGAGTCACTTCCTGCGCCTTAGCTGTAAAAGAAGGAAACAATATTTTCCTTTCTCCCTTCCCTTCTCTATTTTGTGTGCTTAACCTGTCAGAGCAGGAGCTTTCATGCCATGACAGAAATAACAAAGCTGCCACAGAGGTGCATCCAAAGGGAGGCAGCCAATCAGGCTGTTACACCCATGGCATACAAGGTCAATCACACTGTGCCAGGTGGGGCTGCTGGATGGAGCCACCGAGTGGAGTATCACTGAGTTTGGGACAGAGAGAGAGCCTGTGACATGGATTCACAGCCCTGTGCTAACTGCTGAAACAGTGGGATACTTTGAAAACATGTAAAATGTTGTAGTTATCGTATTTGCTCTAGATTTTTCTAGTTTTTTTTTAAATCAAGCAAACCTTAACATTCTTGTTGAGAGGTGAATTGTAGTTTTGTGACAACCCCAGTGGGTAGGACACAAGAACAGAGAAGGATTTGAGGAAACTATATTTGCCATCTTGGTTTCCTGAGCCCTAGGAATGGTAGGTATATTTTGAACCATGTGTTCATATTCTACTTTCATTGATTGCCTGTTTTTCTTCTGATCTTCCCTCTGACTCCCATAGCTCTAAGGAGGAGTCAGAAAGCAAAGCCTTCTCTTGTTTCTCTTCCTGGCCCAGTTTTGGTTTGCAATTTTTAGCTGAGGGTGGGGAAGGGTGGTGGGGAGCAGGAGGAGCAGATAGGGTGTCAGAAGGTATGGACATTGTGTAAGAAAGGGAGTATACCTCCCTTTACTCTGAGTCTTTTCCAAGAGCTGAATCGATTCCAACCCTGAAAAGACTGCAGCCTGAATAGAGTCCTTTCAGCTCCATCCACTTCTCCTCCCTGATACTCAACTGCAAATGAAAGTAATGTATTTTAATTCCAGCAAGATCCCTCTAAAAACAGATCTTTGACAAGGAACAATTTCAACTTTGATGCATCTAATTTCAGTAAAGGTTCATCCTCGTGTATCAAACCCAAATTTGCCATTTTCGTTGGACTGTTTTTTGGTTGTTCATCTGCAACACACACCACTCCCCCAAAAAAGAAGCAGAGATGATCTTTTGGTCATTCCTTTTCCTTTAACCTATAAGAAAGACAAATAGAAGTTGTCTGTGTAGCATGCTGTGCACACATGTTGTTCACTTAAATCCCTTTTCTCTGATCAGCTCTACAGGGTATTTAGTCCATACAACTGTTCCACATTCTCCCTCAGCGTAAGCACCATGCATTTCCATTCCACATCAAATGTAAACAGTCTCTGCACAAGAATGATGGAGGCTACGTTTCAAATCTTGCTTGGGTTTATCTTTGAACGCCAGACAAAACAGGCTTTATGAGGTTTGATAAAAGATCGAGTCATCCCCACTTGCAGACCTTACATCCACTTGCATACCTACTCAAATATAAACACCGCCAGCAGACTCCCAAACCAGCAACTAATCTGAAGATTGTTTAAAAGATTGTTAACTGGTAAGATATTATTTAATTCCTCCAATTTCCCCCCCTTCCCAAATTCCTAGATTTTATAGGATATATTGCATGTTAGCTAAAATTCCTCTGGGATTTCTGCTCTTAATAAGCAAGCAGACATCTGTGTGGATCATGAGCACACACCCACTGCCAGTGTTAAGGATTATATATCTATGTATGTGTATGTATATGTAACACTCTGAATTTGTAAAGGTTTACACTCTGTCCTCAGCATCATGATTCCCAACTGCTCTCTGCATCCACAAGCACTAGAAATTTGTAGTAAAATCTCTCACAACTCGCTTAAACAGGAATTATTCTCTTTAGGAGTATTTTTTTTTTTTGCCTTTTTACTCTTCATAAAATCTGTAAAGGAGTATCACAGACAACTCATGCAAATGAGTCACCATAGCTTAGTCATTGCTTTTGAGTACTAGCATAGCCACTGCGTGCTAGCTTGAACTACCTTCAGCCAGCCTTCTTGAGAATAAAGATCATATTTTGTATCACTCAACTTCACTTTTCTGTGCTGAAGAAGTGTACACTCTCATTTCCTGCAAATAAGCCAATGAGCTGCAGCATTCTCATTAGCTGTGGATTTATGTTCAATACCAGCTTTTTTTTTTTTTTTTTTTAAATATAATACCATTTACTCTGATCTAAGAGCTGACACTTCAGAAACAGACCACAAAACACTACAACAGCTTGTAATGCTGTTCTGTAGGCCAGGTAACTACACCTAAGCTTCTGCACCTAGGAACTATCCTACAGGTTACAGATAGCACTCAACATAGTATACATTAAACCATTTCAAAATTTATGCAAAAATGGATTGGTTTTCATTTGTGCAGCGATAGGATCCAATGATATTCAAACAGATAAAATTAGTGCTAGCAAATGGATGCAAGTGAAGGCCACTCCAAAGACCTTGCAGGCCTCGAGATATGACTCTGCCAACACTCCAATGGATGTTCTCTAGACAGGCACAGGGGGCTGCTTACACGGCCTCTGTAAACAGATCAGATCCAAGGCACAGCACAGAAATGTTCCACAAGGCTGTGTGGGTGACCAAATCCAGTACCAAGCACCTGTGTATAAAGCCTTTCATAAAAAAGGGTGCATCGAACAAGACGTAAGTTTCTCTGCCCCAGTTACCTTGTTTCTAGTGCAAGGCTTGTAGCAGAGACTTAAAAAAAAAAGTGTAAGAAAGTACATATGCATAAAATCATGGTTTTCCTTTTTTTTTTTACCAACTCATCGCTGACTACTGTTCAAAGTACTTGCTAAACTGGAGTTTACATACAGACATCCTGTTTAATAATCCTCAAGTGAGTCCTCCTCCAAGGCTTCGCCTCATCTCTCTCTCAGTTTGTTTCTAGTCTAGCTACTGAAGCTTCTGGCAGCAGTGAATACAACAAGTAATTATTTTTTGTTTTCATTTTTTACTGTGTATGCCTGATAATTTCATTTTACCGTAGCTGGCAAGATGGGAAGTGTAGGACACTGGACACAGAAATCTGTAGTTTTTTATTGTTTATCTACTGAAATACTATCAGATTGGTGAGAGAAAAGCTGTTAAAACTGTAAGGCTGCCTAATGACCCCAGATTGTTGAAGGATGTGCTTAGTTGTAGTCCAATTTCTAGAAAATGGGCATCCTCCATCACAAAGTTCAGCACGGAAATTGCTTCCGTATGCTTGTACTTCAGCATCTGGAAAAAGACTAAGGATTAAATTAATAGGGATACTTAATCTTCCATATGCCTCAATATTCCTCCACATCCCCCAGGTTATTACTTCTGCATTATTGCAAGAACTACATACAAGATGAGTAACTGCTTGGTGGTGTTTGTTTTGATTTTTATTGATTTCACGTATCTTTTAAAGTTTCCAGCCAAACACACAGCTTTTAGTTCTGTTTCTCAGTACTGGGAAGGCAAATCCCCACACACCTACTGCAGAAGCTGCCAGTATTCAACACCTGAAATGCCTATTGTATGTTCAGCCTGCAAAGTGCTGAATATTTTCATGCCAGACACTTTCTGAAGCCATCTCTCCAAGTGATGGTTCTAACATTGCTTTGCAGCACTGGCCAGAAAGTTGGGTTGTTTGTCAGTCTTTTACCATCAGTATCTATTCAACTAAAAATCAGTGAATCCATTTCTATCAAATTAAAAATGAAGCCAAAATATGCAACAAGGCCATAGTCAGTCAAGGGCTTTTTTGAAGTTTGAACTGATTGCTTTGCTATCCCAGGAAGCACGGTAACTGTTCTCAGGCTACAGAACGACATTAAAAATTATCGGAAAAAACCCACCAAGGTTTGATCCTATGTTAGATAATTCAGTTGTTTCACATGAAATTGAAAAACTGGCCACACATGAAGAGTTCTTTTAAGTGAGCAAGCTGTCAACATGAAACTTGGTATTTTTGAACTCAGGAAGCTGAAGATGAGATAACACTTTTCTAAGGAAAAGGTTAAACTATCTAATGTTTGCTTGTTGGATTGTAAATATGGAGCATAAAATAATGAGACACGAAAAGGTACAGATCTATATTTTCACTTAGGACAGAAATGCTGTCATGAAAGTAAAATATCCATGGTGCTGAGCAAAACTATGTCACAACAACCAAAGGAAGAAGTCCTCTCAAAGCATACAACTTTATTAAAGCCCAATACTTCTGCCTACCATGATGAGGGAAAACTAAAATGTTGGCTCAGGTCAATGGAAACACCATCTTTAATGGTCTCTGCAGCATGTCCTAAACTTTTCTACATTGGATGGGCTATGAGTTCATTATTAGAAATGGCATGATTAGAATTTGCCTTATGATACAATAAAATAGCAGATTTATTCACATTACAGTGAGATTCCTCTGCAATGTATAGCTCAAGTTCATATATTTTTAAGGAAATCACCAAGATAAATAAATCAGATATGAAATTTTAGCAATAGGGAACTGTTAGTTGATTAGAAAGCAAGAGTGGAAAAGAGCAAGAATCAATTTAGAAACTGGACCTAGACTTATCAATGGTCATTCTGCTCATTGGAGCTGTGTTCAACATGGTTCCAGTCAAGCTGCTTTCTAACATGTATGGATAAAATAAATGCTCTGGTGAAACAATTACAGAAAATTATTTAGCTAGAAGAAAATGTCATACCATATACACAAATGTTGTAAGATACAACACTTTTTTTCATCACTTTTTGAAAGCCACCTCAAACAAGCCTTTGCACTTATTTCCCTTTAAAAGTTACACAGTCATCACTCCCCACAAAAAACGTATCTAATATTTATCCTATCCTTACAATTTAACTGACCTCTGTACGTTTAGCATTCACAGACATGGTAGATGGAAGACAGAAAACCAAATCAGCACAACCAGAACTCAAAAGGCCTATGAGAAGCACAGTGCCTTCCAGCTTTGGTTTTCAAGATCAGTTCAGATTTCCACTAGTCAACTCAACAAGCACAGCAGCGCCTATTTTAGGGTAGATGTTTTCTTGCAGAAGATCTGTTTTTAATTGATTTTAGAAGTGGTGCTATCTACTGTCCAAGTAAATCTGAAAAAACACAATGGCCTCTATGTTGCTCTTTAGGTCAGTATTGGTTAGAATATAAGGGTTCAGCTTCTCAGCTGTAAGCATGCACCATGTGTATAAGCTTGGAATTAATATTGTCTTGCAGAACTGCTTGATTCACATTAAAAGGTGTCACATGTCTCACTACCACGTATCTTCTGTACAAATAGAAATCTCCATTTAAATCTCTACGATTCAAAATTTTGCAACAGATAGAGCAAATCCTAACGTTTCATGTAACTGAAAAAGACTATTATAAGATTTTAGTTATGACCTTGGCAATCCCGGTATTAATTCTGTACTAATTGTCAGATACAGGAACAATTCTCAGTATATAAGAAGGGATGCCCAGAAAATTGCTTTGGATTGCTAGGAACATTCTTAAAAGGCAAACTTTAAAGTGTTCAAATCATTGCAGAAGGTTAAGTTCTATTTTTAAAAAACTTAATGGAAAGAGAGCATAAGGTCTACTGCTCAGGATGGTTTTTAACTTTTTTTTTGTAAATCTGGGTTGTGTTATTCTACTCTCGGATATCCACAGGCAGGACCTAGTGACATCTGGGGCAGTCTGGTTTGTATGGACAACAGGGAGAGTCCAAGGACTGGCCACTTTTAGCCTTCACTGCATATTCTAGATGATTTTGTGCAGTGCCCATATTTAAGACTGAATTTCCTTAGGGCAGCCAAGCAGCAAGCTTGGCTGATTACCTGAGGAGTGCAAACTGCGCCTGTTACAGCTAAATTAATGGTTGGCAAAAGGCTGAAAAAGAACAGATTAATGTGAAAATTAAAAAGCTAGCATTGCAGTCATTTATAGCCAAGCTAAAATTAGTGCAGTGAAAAGAAAATAGGAGCTGCAGGACACAGAATTTCCCAAGTGCGCTGTGGGCTTGCTCCTGGCTGGAGCTGCTGGGCACACCCAGCATTAAGACCCTGGCAGGCAGCACTTGCGGCGTGAGGATGAGGAGTGCTGTGTGAGGAGGAAGGGCACTGTGCACACACAGCTGGGCCCATCTGGAAAAACTGTTTTTGATTTTGAGCTTGGTAGCAAGCCAGCTGTGGCCAGGTTCCTTGAGGGTAGGCTGAACAGTCACTCACAGATGTTTCAAGGATAAAAAGAGAAGGCTGGTCACCGCAAATAAATTGATTTGCTGCTGTAATCCTGCTCAACAACATTCCCTGAGGTATCTACACGCACACTCTTGGACCACTGGCACTTGGCAGGGTGTGTGAGCCCCGCCTGGGCGCTGCACTCCCGCTGTTACATCCCTGCTGGACCACAGCTGGTTGGTGGCCTGACAGAACGGGCTATGGGCAGCCCCCTGGCACCCAGCACGGCAAGACACCTTTAGGAGAGCCCGGCATTTGCCACCCTCAGCTTGGTAAGCAACAGAGAACAAAGGCAAAGCAAAACCACGCCGCGATTACGTGTTGGATCGTGATTTCTTTTCACGAAGGCCTATCAGGCCGTGCAGTTTCTAGTTACGTTCACAAAACCACCTTTTCAGTGTCTTGCCAAAATTGCAACATTCAGCGGGAAGGAATCTGCAGGAAGGTTCTTGGAAGTGTGATTCATCCCTTTGGCTTTTGTATGTTAGGAAACAATCTTTAGGTTAAGGATCACAAACAGCGTATATCACAGGGTCAAAGTTTCTCTCAGTGCACAAGATGAACAGACTACAGGACTCTCTCTCCCTTAAATGAGCATGTTCCTAAATTTACAGAAGAAAACACAAGATTTTGCTGATGTCAATATTTGAAAAATCAGGTTTTTGCCATAAAGAATCGTAACTCCTGTCAATACAGTGCTGTTTCAGCATTTTATTTTAAAATGTCCCTTTCATGTGTCAACCCCTCTGTACTGCTGGCTGTACACATCCCTCCTCTGACTTAGAGGAGATTTTTCAATTGCACGAGAGGTGTTCAGATGCTGACACTAGCCTGCAGCACTGAAAAATCTCTCCTTCTGAAGTCCAAGACTGAAAACTAATTCACAAACCAAATGGGATGAAACTGTTTAAAATATTTTGTCACCTTAAAAACCACCTGATATCCTTAATATAGTACTCAGCTCAGGAAGGATTTAACTGTATGTTGAAAGCATACCAAGCACCATGTACTTTATGGGAAAGAGAGGGCCAATCTCTGAGAGCAAAAATACCAAAAAATTAGCTTTGGCCACCATCTACAGTTGCAGCAAAAATGTGATTCTAGCATTGCCAATGTGTTTTTATGTTAACCACTGTTTGCTGAGTCCAACTGAAATCCTCTATTTTTAGCCTTTCAGCTACTTTCAGATAAAATTCCTGCAGATAGGACTAGCTGTATAGGGCAGATAACATACAGCTCTGAAACCACAGATGACCTCATGCAACTGCAAAGAAAGAAGGGTCTGTTACCTAAAATAAGGCTAAAATTTAACCCAGCCATACACTAAAATTATACAGGGAGTGTTTTACAGTGCCATTACAAGACATAAAAACCCAGCCACTATAAATTCACGGCGTACTTATTTGTAAGGATGTAAAAAAGAGTAATTAATAACCACCAAACAGCTTATCTCCGAGCCAGTACAACACCAAGGCTTTCCCAGGCTCACTGGAGATTTTACAAATAGCACTGAGAAGCTGCTTTAGCTGCCATTTGAGAATTATTTGTCCACACTGAAAAGTCATTGCTCTTTGTCACTAGTCACAAGACATTTTCTAGTGTTCCACACTTTTAGTTGACATTATGGAGAGAAAATAAATAAATGTAATCCAAACTTTCTGGAAAGGGCTTCCATGTGTAAGAACACATATTAACCACAGATGTGAGGGAGCACTGCACAGTGATTCTTTTTTGTTCTAAATGCACTCTACCTTCCTCTCCTACTTCACTCTTCCTGTGTGTCCCCCCTTCATACCAAAAGAAACTTGTTTTCTTTAAAACACCATTATTTCCAGGAGATTGAAGTGCAGTCCTGAGTACTATCATTCAAGTTTATTAAAGTACTTAAGGAGAAATATGTAAGAAATGGGCATGTCACAAGTGACTCAATACAGATCAGGGCCCTAGTTTGTATCCCTTGGGATGTACTACTCACACCTCTTTTAGTTTGCAGAGTATTTGCTGGATATTTCTTCAGAACAAAACCTTCATGAGCTTACCACATACTTCCAGTAGTGGATGAAACACTCTGAAAGTTCTTTCCCTCAGGGAAAAGCTTCAATCCTTAATAACGAATGAACAGGTCAGATACATGATTGAAATAATCCTTGAGTAAAGAAATGCTTTCACTCCCTCACCAAATCACCCTAAGACATCAGTAAAAGATTCAAACTGTTCTTCTTAACTCTTCCTTTCTTTCCTAAATACCAGCATAGGCAAACCTGTACTTTTTAACAATGACACAACCTCTACCTGTCATCTATTTTTTTAAGCATAGCCAGCATTGTAATAAAGGGTTACAAAGCACTTAACTGTTAATTTGTGATTATAGAACAAGTCTGATTTTTTCCGGATTCGTGTCACTTGCAAGGAGAAACTCCATTTATCGTAAGGAATGAAAACCAGGACGGAACAAGGTTTGCTATTTCCCTCTCTGAGGAATTGTAGGTGGACTTATGTAAACAACAGAGCAACTATCAAAGGCAAATCTTAGGGACCATAATATACTGAGGTATTAAAGGAACAGAGCCTTTTATCTATTGTGGAGGAAGGAAGTAAAGCATTGAGACACATGTAATATACACAATTAAAAATAAAAAACCCCAAGCGAGTCCCAAAAGAGACTGAAATCAATTAAATTCTGGTTTTTTTCTTATTCTGTTAAAATGACGAGAACCAAAAACGCAATCTGTGACAAAAATTATGCTCCATCACCTGGCAAAGCCAGGCATTCAACTCTATTTTAAGTTGAATTTTCCTTCACATCCTATGAAACAAGCACTGTTCGGTCACAAACCATGTCCTCATTCACTGCCAGTTCAACTGAGGCTTACCTTGTCCTCCACCCTGTTCAGCCTGGCACCAATCGTGTTATTTCCTCGATCTTTGCTTTTCTCTGTGGAACAAGAAACATTTTCAAATTAATATATGGTGGTATAACAAAATAGCAGCAAACCACAACAGGGTGTGTTTAACTAGCCCACCAACACCGTGCAACTGAACACCCTTACCAGGCTGATAGATCCATTCCTTAAAAGTAGTTTTCTGTTTCTTTTTATAGCATTGGCCCACGCCAGGGCTTTTAATAGCCCTGAATTTAAAGTATTTTTAATCTTAGTTTTATGCTTTAACCATGGAGAGAAAAAATGTTCCCAATTTAGTTAATGTTTTAATAGCCACTTAAAAACAATCCGCCACTATGCAAAGGACTCTACAGCCAACTTGAATAACACATTTGGTAACATTTTATCTTTTTTTTCCCACTATAAACGATATAGAAAGATGAGCTTTCAAATTACATAAACAGAGTTTTCATTTGCCAGACTTGTCACAAACTTAGTCCTTTGTGCTCTTTTTCCAGTCTCTTTTCAAAGGTATCAAAGATCTATGTGAATATTACTTATTTCAAAGGAACTCTGTAATCTTACCACACCAATTTATTGAAAATATGGTGAATCTCAGAAAGACTAGAGCCAACATTTTGAAAACTTCAATGAAAGTTGGTGCTTTAGAAATCTAAATAAGAACAATCCTAATTTAAAAGTGTTGATGACTAAATGTTATTGCCAATGCTTAATCTTCACAGCACAACCAGCTGGCACTGTTTAAAAATTTGGCAATGAAATGAAAAATATTTTAACAAGTATTTTCCATTAATTATATGTTCATCAGATTAATTTTAGACACATCCTTTGTACTGACTTACCTGAGACAGAGATAAAAAGAGATGGCTTTCCTATGGACTGGTCCAACCTAGAAAAAAAAGAGAACATTTCTGGTTTTTATCAGTCTGAACCAGCCTCTTCACTCTCCCTGGCTGGAGCAGGGAGGTCTCTTCACAAACAACCAAAATAAAGTTCAAATAATTCTGGTTTGTCCTGTAAGTGAAGCAGTTGCTTCATTGAGAGTAGCTCACGAGTAGCTTGAAATTAAAAATATAGTAACAAAATGGGATCTGACTTAGATTGTTCTACAGCTTCTTTGACCACTGCAAAGTTTTACCATGCCCATCACTCTTCCATGGAATCAGCATTGATTTGTCTTTTCCTTGTTCTTCCGCAGCTTTCTTGTCGCATCTGTCATCTCTTAGTTTGCTCTTATGTGAGATCCTGCCAGATCAGGTGAGAGTATTGGACTCTCCAGCTATAAAACAGCCCCTAACATATAGGGACTGCAGTCTATAGTCACAGCCAGCAGGGACTGAGGTGATACATGTAAGTCCCAACCATCAGATTTTTAAGCTCTTTGCCTTTTCCTCCGTGTGAAAAGAAAACTTCACGCAAATGCCATTTTATATTCCCTAATTTTGCACAGTCCTGCCAATATAGCACCTTCAACCCTGCCAGTTTTTTTATCCATGGGCCCCAATCACTGCCTAATTTACAAATATTCTTCTGCTGCTGTTTACAGGTACCAGGACTGGGCTTCATTGACACACCTCCTCTGTAGCTCCTTGATTCGCACCATCAGGTTGAGGTGGCCCTGAGAATATTGCTCAATAACATCTCGGACATCATAGGGCTTTCTGGCTTGCTGTAAAATAAGAGACAAAAAACATGCCTTTAAGTCACAAGGAGGGAGGAATGGTCTGTGGAAATGCAGATGTTTTTGAAGAGTAAACAGTAAGTTCTTTTAACACTGTGTAAACATAGGACTTATTTTGATTGTTGCCATGATCAATTTGTGGTGGAATAATTCTGACAGTTCTCATTTCATCCACCTTTTTGTTACTGCAGGTCTGTATGCCTTTCAAGAGATAATCCAACGAACTTGAGCTCAAAAGAACTTGGAGCCAGAAGTATTTATCTGGCACTTTGTTCAGCAGTCTGTGCACACTCTAGTTTCTTCTGGAAATAAGGTTCATACTCCTTGGCCACTGAACAATAAAGAGGTCGTGCACATGCACAAACCCCCGTTCTCAGTCAGCAGTTGAGGTTCACAGTTCAGGTCATACCATGGGAAGTTAAAACTTCTAGAGTCCCAGATGAAGGTGCATGAGTGATTTCCAGAAAGACTGGCTGAGCTTTCAAACCTGCTGGGAAACACTGGTGCAAGAAATGCCGTGTCTGTAATTTGCACCTCATATATGAGAAAGACTTAATCTGATCTATTAGTAATAAAACAACCTTTGTGTAGTATTAAAGATAAAGGCAATAATATAAACCTATAAACACCAAGACTAACTGTAAAAGCAAGTGAACGAATGTGTTGAAGGGCAGCAACAAATTAAAGATATCTTTAATATAGAGTCCAATCAGTGCCAGAACTGGGGTTCCCAGCACAAAAACCACATAGACCTGTTAGAGTGAGTCTGGAGGAGGACACAAAGTTGATCAGAGGGCTGGAGCACCTCGGCTATAGACAGGCTGGGAGAGTTCTGATGTTCACCTTGGAGAAGAGAAGGCTCCAGGGAGACCTCACTGAGGCCTTTCAGTATTTGAAGGGGGCTTTTAAAAAAGAGGGGGACAGACTTTTTACAAGGGCCTATAGTGATAGGACAAGGGGGAAATGGCTTCAAACTGAAAGAGGGAAGGTTTAGATTAGATATTAGGAAGAAATTCTTTAGTGTGAAGGTGGTGAGACACTGAAATGGGTCACCCAGAAAAGCTGTGGATGCTCTGTCCCTGGAAACATTCAAGGTCAGGCTGGGAGGAGCCCTGAGCAATCTGACTGGGTGAAGATGTCCTTGCTCATGGCAGGGGATTTGCACTAGATGACCTTTAAAGGTCCCTCCCAACCCAAACTATTCTATGATTTCTGACTCATTCATTATGCTCGTTATAGAAACTCCGCAGATAATTTTCAAGGTTTTGTAAAAACCTTGGTGACACTGAGTTACAACTTCTCCTTCTTTGCATCTTTCAAGAATAAGGAAAAGAGTTTTCAGTGGTAGCTTCTAAGATACCAGAATCTGGATCCCTTTTGAAGTCTCAGAAGTATTTTTTCACCTGTACTTCAAAAGCAGATATCTCTGCACTGCTTTATCTTATTTCCCAGACTTCAGGATTTCCTCAATTCCATGCCATAAATACCTTTTTTCTAAGCCAAAGGAAAGCGGGATACAATACAAAAAACAGGCTGTGGCACCTTCATGCAGTCCCCTGCACCTGCCTGGGAAGTAGCTCCTGCATTTCAGGAATCATTCCTTTAATAACATCGCTTCATCAAACAAATTATATTCCAGTCTCCCAGATTCCCCAAGTCAACTGCGAGCCTTGGGTGAATGTGAGGTGCTCTCTAACGGAAGGCTAAGGAGGACTGGGAATTGCTTCAATCTAACCAAGGAGCACAGAAGAATTCCCAAGCATCCCAACTGCTTACACACACATAAATCGTAACTAACATCCACAAAGAAAGAAATATGACTCAGCAATGGCATAAGCCCATAAATCTTTTCATGGACTAGTACTGTAAACATGGTGATATTAACAAAAAAAAGAATTCTTGGATTCTTTTTGTACTACAAACAAGCAAAAGAGAAATCTGCAAGTTTGAAAACTGCAAGTTCAGAAAAGCTGTTCAGTAGGAACAAAGATGCAGAGCTTTCTCTTGCCACCCTCATACTCTGTCACAGGAGCCTGACAGAAGTGTAGGTATTTCCCTACCTTCTTCATTTACGGGGCTGTTTCTTTCTCTTTAAAACAAGAATTGAAAACCTGGAGTAAATAGGTTTTATGAATGAGGCAAAATTTCTGAGTACGACTGGGTATTTAATAGTCAGTACTGATTTTTCTGTAACTACTTGATATCGAAAGCTCATCTTTTATGAGAAAATACTCTTGATGTTGATCATATAATAATTTTTTCTTAAAAAGAAGAAAAACCTGCTTTCCTTATTGCTTCTCTTTCCTAATTGCTTCTCTTCCTTACTTTTGGTCCTCTGCTAATTAACCAAAACTCATGGCAAAACTCTTCTTAAATAAGTTAAAATTTCCCAAGTCATATATGAAAGTTTGTAAAAGGCACAAAAGGCAATGCACAAATATTAAATGTACACCACTGGCTGTGGCTGTTGTTGCTCCCTAGTAACTGCATGGGCAGGGAGGCAGACCTGGGAAAGGGAGAGAGGAATCCAGGAAAGGGGAATTTCTGGGAAATGCAACAAAGTAACAGACAAATAAAATGGTTATAACGCCCTGTGAAGCACAGGACACTGAAATACATTGTTTAATACAGCCCAGTACAGAGATTAGAAAAGATTACATACACAATTCACATGAATCATGTAAAATGATGAAATACAAGACTATAAATGTAAGATTTTCCAGGGAAATTGTAACAAATTAGGCAACAGTTATGTCACCAGTAGAACTGCAACGTGTATTTTTAATTTATGCTATGTATAGAATATTTACCATGGTGAAAATCATACTACAAGTTAAAAACCTATTTTAGAAGGAAAGTAATTTACTCAATTGGAAGAATTTACATGGAAAGAAAATTTAAAAAGTTTTCAAAATGAAAATGGGAAATCAGAACAAATCCTTGGTTTCTGTCATGGATATCACAGTTGTATCCATGTACATAAATTTTAAGACTTCTAGAAACTTCCATAATCAGAAAACAAAGGTTATTTACTCATGAATCCATGGGATAACTGAGTATGGTGATTTTGTTTCTGAAATTCAGTTGCAATATTAGATTGTGCCAAAAACATCTGCTTTATAACTAATACGTAAAATTCATTTTTGGTAGCTAGGGTGAACAAGGCCTAGAAAAGCATTCATTTCTAAGTCTGCTTTCCCTATAATCTACAAAATCCTTCCTTAACCATAAGCCATTCACCTTCACTGATGCACAGGACTTGTGCTGAATGTGATCTTTTGTATAGAATTTGAAACAGTCCTACAGACTTTACGAGAACATAAACACATCCATAAAAAAGGTATTAATTCTTTATAATATTAAGCTGGGTTCATGGTCATACATGGGCATCATCGTAATGGCTATATTTAAACCTGGACTTTGAGACACAGCCTAAATTTCTCTCCTTCTTTTTAAAGAGGAAATGATACCTCACAAAGACTTGCTTTTCATGTCCTTTGAAAAACTTTGTATCCCTGTTTAGCTTTTCTTTATTTGTTTTTATTTATTTATTTATTTTTAAACAGGAAGGCTTTGCTTTCTAACTGGCTTTTGTCCTTCTGATGCCATCACTCCCTGTTATTAGCTGAGCTCTTTAAAAAATATATCTAGTCAAATTTAGGCCTACAGGTGTGTCCTGCAAACAGCTGGTATAGTTTTAAGAACCATGCTGGGTTCATGCTGGGACCTAATTTGCAAAATTTTCCTCTTCCTTTCCTTCTTCCTATGCTGTCCTACTCAAAAGCTTCAGAGGCATCTCGAAAACATGCTCCTTTAAGGTGCTGGCCTTCCTTAGTGTTCCAGCTAATTTTAAGCATGAATAGTCCAATGGACAGATGAAATTGGGTTGTGGGTTTGTGGTGGGTTTTTTTCAATAGCTACAGGAAGAAAATACTTGAATTTTCTTTTTTTTTTTTTTGGAACATATATTTCCCATAAACATAAAGCTTAGAAAGCAAATATCTACCAGAAACCAGCTGTACAGATCTCTTAAATGCTGAAAGATAATTTTTTAAAATGCATCTTCTGTTCTACCTTATTTTCAGATATTACATTAGTCTGCTTATCAGGAACAGTACAGTCATTACTTGGCACATGTTAAAACAATTTAATTTCTTATGATTATTTTATGTGCATAGAACAGATTCATAACATACTTTTGACGAAAGAATAATAGTGGTTATCGCTTAATTACAGGAGAGATTTTCAAAAGCACCTTGTGGCTTGAATTTCAAGGTGACTTTGTGCACTAAGTTACTTGGGTGCTTTGGAAAACTGCACCTCCGGTGCTCTCCAAATTTTTAAGCTGGATCATAACCTTGTATTCAAAAATTGTGGAGAAGTATGAGATATTGCTCTGCATTCCTACTGGGTATTCAGCTTCTGAAGGAACAGCAGCATATCACTTGTACACAGGAGTGACTTGAGATCCACCCCACTTCAGCCAAATAACATTTTTAGTTCTTTAGCAGCAGCTAATATTGATCATTCAGGAAGAAGGAAGGCTGCTAAAGAGAGATGAGAGACAACCTTGTCGAGGGATTTTGTAGATGGCCAGGACCGGGCCTTTTGCAGATGCAAAAGTGAGAGTACAACTGAGAAGCCAGATTAGCAACCGAGATACCGAGCACAAACAAGTTTTAAGTATGAACTGAATAGTCCCTTTCTATTCAGTCAAACGCTTTTTCAGCTTCTATCAAATCATCTGCCGCAGGGGAGTTTCGTTTATTTGCCAGGTGGATAATGTTGCGCACAGTGTTCAGGCATTTTCAAAATCTGTTTCTGACAAATACCACTTGGGAGGTAGATATACAACGTGTGGATTTCTTGTTACTAAGCAGTTTAGTTAATACCATGGCAAATATTTTATGATCGAAATTTACGAGAGCAATGATTCAGTAATTACCACAGAGCAAAGGATCACAATCAAGTTTTAGAAAGAAAATAAATTAGATTTTAATGGAACTGGTCACATTTAGGCAATTATTCACCCAACAGCAGTAGACACATCACTGGAATGGGCCACGTCCCTTGCCAAGTTTCAAGTGCTGACCAGCAAGTGCTAAGAAACTTCTCAACAAAATGACTATAAATATTATCTTCAAGTAGTTGAGACATTGTGCCTTTCTTAATTTTAGTCTAATAATGATAACAAAAGGTGAAATGTGCTAGCAGAAACTTTTTGAAAGCACTCTCTTCAAGAAAACTCTGGACATGGGAGATTTCAGCCAAAATGGTGACAGTCTGAATACATTATACATAACTAAAGCAATTTTTTGAAAAGCTCAGGCAACCTTAGCCATAAATTAGCTCAAGAATTTTAGTAAAAATGAAAATATTCAAAGCAGAAAGTTGCTAAAGAATTCGGGCAGCGCTTCTAAATTTTACAAGGAAATCAAAATCATGGGTTTGAAGTAGTAGAAGACTTTGCCTTACGGATAAATTGGACTGTCAATTGAAAATCATCATCATCATCACCATCTTTTTGATCTTAAATTTTGTGGCCTTCAAATTTGAAGGAGAAAGGATGCTCTCCCTCTTTTTTGGAGGGTCTAGATTAAAGGTGTGATAGCTTTCTGGTCTATTGTAAGCAGTAGTAGAGAGGTCATGTATGAAAATGGACGTAGGCAGGCACGACCCTCTCATCCTTTACATTTTCAGTTGAGAAGCCTGTTCTCTGGAGATTATGCCTTATTAATTAATTTTAAGTAAGGTAATATATTTTTTACCTATATATACATTCACCAGGTTTAAATCAAGCTGAAGGCCATTGACATGTATTTTTACTGGATTAATGAAACTGATTTTTAGAAAGTTTGCAGTCAGAATTTTTTATTCAGACCAGGTATCAAGGTTAATTAGCTACTGTTAAATGCTTATGGCATCACAAGACCTCAGCAAGTGAAGTGGCACACGGGAAATGTGTCAGTGAGGGCCAGAGGAGGAAAGAGAACTGGTATCTCATTAACTGGGAAGGAGGTTTCCTACCGTGCAGAGGGGAGAAAGGAGAAGAAATGAGAAACCTTCCAATCCACTAACAAATTTCCACCTCGGTTTCTTATCAGGACTTCGTTATCATTGAGCAAGGGACAGAAACAAGGTTGAGGTAGTATTTTAATCTCTAATCCTAGTGACTCGGCATGAAAGCAGCACACAGCTCAGAATTAATGGAGACATACGAGAATGTTTGCACTGCCAGAAAGAGACAGCGATAACAGAGGGCTAAGGGTCAAGTCCATTAGCAGAAAATAACATTTTAATTCAGACTGCATTTCAGGAGTTTAGCCTATTTCCAGTGCATCCACAGTTGACTAACCTGCTGCGAAACAACCACCCTATTGAAGGAGGGAGAGAATAGTGGGTGTAGCTCACCATTACCGAAATGAATTGTGTTAGTCTCTCTTAAGTTTCTAAAAGAAACAATGGATCAGGAGAATAAAAGGGTTTATTTAGAAAAGGAGCTTTCTGTTCACAACTCACCTGGAACTTTTTTTTTGCCACAAAATACTGCATCCTCCGAATCACCTTGATGGCAGCGCGGTGGTGTTCCCGCAGCCTGTGGGAAAAACGAGGAGAGTGAGGAGGGGAAAGAGCATCTCCATCCAGACAGTAATCACAGCAGTTTGCAAAAAATCCTTCCCCAGCACGAGTGGGCAGTGTAAGTAGATGCCATCCAGCCTAGCAGCGCTACACATCATTCTGCTGACCTTCCTCACCTTTCAAGAAGGCCCTGAAAATCCAGAGTTTCATCTGACCCATGCTAGGTTTGCACACATTCTACAGCTAAAGGAGGTATCCACATAACCTCCTTCTATGTCTAAGCAAACCTCCATGCACACCTCCCAGTTTCATTTCCACAAAAAAATCCCCAGACTCTCAAGTTCCTGCATAGCCAGCCATGAACAGCTTTTATACAGTCACTCCAGAAATCCAGTTTTTAGGGTTTTTTTGGTTTGTTTGGTTTTTTTGTGGTGTTCACCCCACAATTTCTGTCCAACATGTTTCTTCACTTGCATGAATTCTGTTTTTTTCCAAAGAATTATTTTAAAAAAACACTTGAAACATTTTTGATTTGTTGACTGCTAAACGATCCAAATAATCTTGTGGTTGCTGGATATAACATCTACATACATATTTATCCCCAAACTGAATTGTAACTTAATATAATGACAAAATAATCTGACAGGTCTTTAAAAAATATATCCCCCTCTTTGTGCATATGCATATAATCTGAAAACAGAATAAAAAGAAAATAATTTGCTCATTGTACTTTTAAATGACAGATTTTCATAGTATCTGACATTATTTTTCAAACAGCAACTTAGGACCAACATCTATTTCAAATGTTTCAAAAGCTTGCAAAAATGATGCGTTTTCCTTCTTAACATTAAAATATAATATCAAACACATTAAACCAATTATTCAGATTGCTCATTCTATCCCTCTTCCCGAGATGCACTTGAATGACATTACAGCACCATCTTTTCTTCCTTTTTAACTGCATGAAAATCAAGTGTTTCTAACTCTCATCCCAAACAGACTTCTAGTGATGGCTTTGGGGAGCAGCTGTAAAAGTAGATTTAGATGTTCCAGATGTTTATCTTTATAAGCTTATTATCAGTAGTACTGATAGACCAGCATACTGAGATGTCACTTTGCAGTGCTTTCTGTCTGTACTGAAGATGACAGAATTTCTGCTCACTAAGGGATGGAGAAGTCATATCTAAGTTCTATAAAAGTTTACACAAGTTTGTGTCTTTAGTATGATACAGCCTGGTATCATCCAAGCCTCTTCAGCTAAATATAACCTGGAGTTTTAGTGAGTATTCAGATGTTTCCTCAGGATAGATCTCCCCCAGCAAACAAATGTTCTGCATGCGCAAATGGTGGATGTCTGTCCTCTGAATAGGTGTAGCTGGGGTGTTCCCCTTCTGAAAACTCACCCTTTTTAGTGGAAAAACAGCTTTCTGCAAAGCTAAAAACAGAACCAAAAAGAGCCATCACTATTAGCTATTGCCTCTTGGGTGGGTTCTTTCGGTTACAGAAATTGTTCAGATTTAGCAATGACAGAAAAGATTACTTTCTCCAGAAACAGCATAAAATGTATTGTTTTCAAGCTAATAATATACAGCTTTTCACCACAGGTCTACAGTTTGCTATGCCTCTAAGTTATTTATATTAATTGTCTGTACCTCAATAATCATGCACCAAACCTGCAGCTGGATCTGCACAGGAAGCCCTTTCCCTCTTAACACCTTCCTGAGCTGTCTTAGAGACACTTTCTCCAGGTCCCTGCTCCCTGCTCCCACAGATCTGACTGCAACATCACGGTTTGAGTTACAAAAGTGGAAATTTGCTACTCCTGACTGGAATGGCCAAGTGTTTGGATCAGTTCCCTGTGGACAGAGTTAGCCTAATGCTAGTTCAGGGTATCCCCCTGTTCTGTGAGCCTGCACTGCATCATTCTGCTGCTAGGGACTTGGATGACTTCCCCAAAACCCAAAGGAAATAAAGTGTTTGGGCTTTTAAGTTCTGCTTCACAGAGATGGGAGCCAAAAAGGTAAACACTGTTTAATTTTCTAGTAAATATCAAAGGTATGATATCATGGAGCTATACATCCTATACATAAAAGCACACAAAAACATCTTTTGACAAATAGAAATATATCTGAATTGCCATAAAACTGCTTGTAGTATTTTGGTTTATGCCTCATTTCCTCTGGGGTGTTCTTCACAGTCCATTATTTCTGAGTAAAACATTTTTCTTTGGGACAGCCAGTCACCAGTAGAGCACACCAAATCCCTCATTCTCTATCTGGAGGACAAGTTGCACCTATAAACAAGGCAGGTGGAAAATAAAAACTATATTTGCCATTCAGTGAAATAACAAAGCTACACCACCAAAATGATTTTCCAATGCAGCTATTCAGCATCAATCATTTTTCAGTGCTAGCATGAACTACCATGCCAGGAGGGAAAGTTAATATTCTCATTTTAATCCTTCCCATTTCCAGCTCCAGTAGGAAGCCTTACAGAAAGCTTGTTTCTGCTTATGCTATAAAATGTAATTCTGCACAACAGGCTGTCCTGATTCCCCAAGATTAAATGCTTCTGCGATGAGAGAAGGGAATAAAGGATTTAATTAGTAGCCAAGGTTATGATTCACGGTTGTTTGATCTCTTTGTCAAACTGGTAACAAACGCTTTAGTAAATTGAGAGCTTAACCATTAACTGGTGATATTTGTTTGTTCAGCCACTCGTGACATCTCTGAATTTTGGTTACAGAGGGGCTGTCTGCAACTGCTGGGCACATGGAGCACGCTTAGATGTCAGAGAGGTACTCAATACATTACCGCCCTCACTTCTGTGAATACTCTATTTTTTTTAGGAGTGTGGCTGGAAATGACCTCACCTGAGTGTGCTGCCAGAGCACAGCAGCTCACCTTCCTGGTGTGTCCATCCCCACAGCTGGCGGAGACACGCTTTGGAGAAGTACTGCTGTGCACAGTGAGTCTCTGACAGCAGTGTGGAAGGGGTTTTCAGGGACTGCTGGGATGCTCAGGAGAGCCTGCCTGCTTCAGTGTAGCTTTGTGAGCTAAGCTCTCATGCAATTGCAATCCCTCATTTTCAGATGTTTAGTTTTGCCTGACTTTGGGAAAGCTTGTTGGATAAGTGCATTAGCAACAGGGTCAGCAGGCACGGCTTTTGCCCTTTTGGCAACAAAGCTATTTTCCTCTCCTGAGCATTCATCAGGCTTTAAGCCTCATCGTCACCATACCCATTAATATCATAACTGACATCTGAGGGAACTTGCCAAACACCATCTGACTGATCCTAACAACCAGCAGCACGTTACCTTAAAAAGTAATATACATAGCATGCCTTTAAAATCAAACTAAAGATTATTATTTCTGATACTGGACAACTTCTCAGCCTGCACCCTTCTGAAGAATAATTGCCAATAGCTTTCACTGGCTACCAGTCATTTTCTTTCTCAGTATCAACAGGACATCAAGATCCCCTTGAATGCAGCACATGCTATGTGACATTTCTCATGGACCTTAACTCACAGAATTAGGTCCTGAAGTCACCAAGGAATCTACAACATTGTTATAACCCCTAGGAATCCGGAAGGATGAACAAAGATGTAACAAGTCAACAACAGAAGACCATCCTAACTGCAATAGGGCCAATAGATTAATACAAACCTACATTATTCACAGGTATAAACTAGGTCTGTTTTGTACATGCGCAGAAAAACAACCTGTTGTGGATGCAGGCGCTATTCAAAGCATGAGAAATGAGGATAAAAAAACCCTGGCAACAAAATACAATGGATTGAGCACCCACATTAAAAAAGAAAGCCTGGCAGAATTAAATGACTAGAAATCCTTAGTTTTTTCTGCCTCCTTTAGTTGTTAAGATACTTAAACGTACAATCAGTCACTTGAAGGAAACCTAATCTCTTCACCAGTCCATCAGAAATCTGAACTGGAATTTTACTTAAATTGGAAAACAAGCATGATGAAGTACTTTATGTAATTCAACCGACATTCCCATTTGGTTGGAAAGTTATTACACATTAGTAAATGCTCTGAACTCGTGCAATTTAGATTTTTGTACGTTTGACTAAGTATTGTTCATTTTTCTCAACACAATCAGCCCAAATCTTAGTAGGTTTCCAAAGCTGTGGCTCATTCCCCAGTCCCACACTCACTGACAGCCACAGTGAATGTCACTGTTCAGCCAGCACCCACCTGCCTTGTTCCTGCCAGGGGACCTGCAAGGCCACCCCAGAAGAATGCTCTGGGACAAAGGTTAAGATTTTTGGTTGCAAAAACCGTGTGGCTTTATGAAAAAGCAAGTAAGCAGGTGTGTGGTTTGGTTGCTCTATGATTCGTGAAAAATAAAACTGTTTTTTAAATTAAGTTTTACAAGATTAATCCCCATTCTGAAATAGAGTTATTTCAATAAAGAATAAGATGAGAAAAACAATTATTAATTAGAAATACTTAATGTCCTTGCAAAGCTGCTAAATTTTATATCAAACCTTCAGTAATTCCATTTGAGGGTTGGTCCCCTTCTCATCTCAGGAAGGTGTTCTACATATTGGTTTAGTGTTAACAGAAATATTAAAGCAACAGGGCAGAGGAAAGGTGGTGCTAATTTCCTATTTATAACACTTGCCTTTTTGTTCATGTGCAGAACATTTCATTTTCAGGACCATAATGTCTGGCGCAGGCCTCCCAACGTACACGGACACTGATATTATCAGAGCTAAAAGGTCAACACTGTCTATTCAGAATGAGTTTAATCACAACGAAAACTCACTTGGAGAGAGCCACAGATTTATAATATCTTTTACAAAATGCCCATTTCTCAGTAAACCTAACACTGATTTGAAGTCAAGCTCAGTTTTTAAAACCTATTTAAATTCTCTGCAGTCATCTTAAATTTCTGACTTGGGACAGGGTAAAGTATTAAGAAAGAAGACTGAAGTTGGTTGGCCTGAAGCTTTTGGCAGTAATCATTATTTAGATTTGAGCTTTATCTTTAATGCATCAGTTTTTAACCATATGTCGTTGAACTTAAGTATTTTTTTCCATTCAGGCACTGAAAAACATTCCTTGTCACAGAATCTGGTGGATGAGATTCAGAGTAACTACATTAAGCCATTTCATTAGTGCATTTAAGTCTAATGAAATCTTCCATCCTTAGTCCTCCAGGCAGCTTTAGGTATAGAATTTGCTGTGGCTCAAGGTTATTCTGTCATTCCCTGCTGATGGGAATCTCTCTGTATTAAACAACATTTCAGATGCTGTAAATGGGAAGAGATTAGGTTGCATCGCTGTGCATTCTGAAATAGGAAATGCTTGATCACCATACCCAGGGATAAAATCAGAATCACTGATTATTTCCAACACTGTCGACTACCCCGTTTCTCCTTTCATTTGTTGCTAGTTTAGCAACTGTTGTTTGCCATCATTATGATCAGTTTATTGGGGCCTCTCTACACATAGCCTGGCCCATAAATGACTTGCAAAAACAATCTTAAGGATAAACCAGTAAAAGCTGCCTAGAAGTGTTAGAAAAGTATGCCAAAATTTGAAGAATAAACCAGTTGCAAAACTGAAGTTTAATTAAATGGTCTTAGTTTACACAGAATCACAGAATAATTTGGCTTGTAAGGGACCTTAAAGATCATCTCATTACAACCCCCTGCTGTGGACAGGGACATGTCCCCCTAGACCAGGTTGCTCAAAGGTCCTTCCAACCTGGCCTTGACCACTTCCAGGGATGGGGCATCCACAGCTCCTCTGGGCAACCTGTGCCTGTGCCTCCCCACCCTCACAGTAAAGAATTTCTTCCTGATACCTCATCTAAACCCACTCTCTTAGTTTGAAGCCATTTCCCCTTGTTCTGCCATTACTTGTCCTTGTAAACAGTCTGTCTATCTCTTTCCTGTAGGCTACCTTCAGATACTGGAATTTATATAAATGCTCACGTAACATTTTCAGTGTAAGCAAAGTTAGAAACCAGTGACAAGACAAATGAAATTTGAATGAATTCATCTATCCCCCATGGTCCTCACCACCAGGGTCTTTGCGGGTTTAAATGCAAGAGAACCACAGAAATAATAGATACACATAGAACAACAAGAATCACAAATAGCAGGTAAACTAGATTTTAAAAATTTTTTGGCCTTAGCATTCAAAGGCATTTTAGTAATTACTGGCAAACAACCTGTTTATGAAAGATCTACATCTGCTGAACTCCTGTTCGTGCTTGTAAACTAGTTACGAACGGGTAAGATTTCATCAAATGAATTTGTTCATCTAAGCACTGAATAATTCAACAACAACAGCTAATTATTTCTGTGAAGACATCTGATGAATAATTTCTATAGAATAGTATGTTTCAAGGGTTTAATTTTAAAAATAAAAGTTTCTTTGACTCAAATGCATGTCTTATAATGTAATTTATGCTCCCCACCTAGGGGAATGCAGTAGCTGATTTCCATAGGCGTATCAGTGATTCTAAATTTAAAAATTGCTCTGCAGGAGTAATGCCGAATTCAGGCTTTTGTTGAACCCTTCAGCCAGTAAACAATTTGATTATTTACTAATTGTGAACATTAGCCCCTGGGGAATTAGCTTAAGTTGAATTAACATTTGTGCTCTTCTTCCCCCACCATATAATTGCCCAACTATATGTGGTTGATCTTTTTTAAATTTAAAATATGCAATTTTAAAACCACAGTCATCTTTTAATAGATTTGTATTTTATTTTACAGCCTTCATGTCTCCCCTCTCAAAAGTCAAGGGTTTAACTGAGAAACCCTTTCATGTAGTTATAGCAATCCTCTTTTCTCTACAGATAGTCTGACTTAGCTTGATTTGGCTTGCGGATTTTTAACAGACATACAAAAATGGACAAGTTCAAAAAATAACATCTCCTTTGGGGGCATTCTGATGTTTTAAACAAAAACAAACAAAAAATGGTTTCCAATCATTTCCAGGATCCAAAATAGCTAAACAGCATAGTATTTTGGAGTGTCACACCTAAATTCGTTCAACCTTCCTTAGGGAAAATGGTCCAACATGCACTATGTCTAGAACCAAGACAAATTGCTGTAGCTGCAATGAAGATCAGGTGTAGGTTTTCACAACTATTGGCATGCTGGGGCAAACAGATGTAGCATCAGAGATTTCCTTTGTGGTCTGCCCACAGTGATGGTAGCCAGGAACACGACGCTTACAAGGACAGTTTGTATCGAAATCAGGCAAGAGCAGGAGATTTCTCATACATCCCAAATCGCCTTTGCTGTATATTTTCACCATTGCATTTTAACTTGTGCCTTTTACTAGGACCTGAAGAGCTGCACGAAGGACATGGAGAAAAAAATAGGAAGACAATTATCACTGGAAATGACCAAAAAACCACATAAAGAAAGCAGGAAAAATAGACAATCCAATTCCCATTTCGTCAGAATCAATTATTGATTCCCAATTTTGGTGATGTCATTATCAAATACCATATTGATGCCCATATCAAATCTCAGTGAAGCTTTATTCAGCTCTTCACTCTCTCCATCTTATTGAGTTAGAAGGCTGCTGCTTTTTCACACGGTTTCAAGGCCATGCAATTTGAAAGTAGAGAGACACAAATGAGATCCCAGATAAGTAAATAATAACGTACAGCACTCTTACAGACACAGTCTGACACATTAAACTCCTTTTCTAAAGAAGCTGAATTCAGAACACAACAGAGCTTTTTGTTCACTGCACACAGGAAGCCATGGACATTATTATTTTGCCTCCTCTGGTTAAAAGCCATCTTTTCAGATTAAAAATAATATATTTTTTGCAGAGCTTGTCATTTATAGCTCTGAATTATACCAGGAAATGTAGGGCTACACTCAGAGGCACTAGAAAGAAATAACCATATTTCCTCTGGCTACTTGCCTCTCTATTGTTTGCCTATTAAACTTACAATAACCTTCGAATATTTAACTGGCTGATGTTACACTACTGCATTATGCTCGAGAAGTTGCTCATACTACACAGTAGCTCTTTGCTGTACTCATTGTAGGGAACGACAAGACCCCCAAACTCAAGGCTGAGTTTGACCTATTTGGCTTAAATTGCATTGCTCAGAATTTACCTCACATACAATCTGTACAGAAAAATATCTAATGCTGAGTATGAGATGTAAAAGCATCAAAATGACATAACCCATTGAGATCTCTCAACTGTTTGTTTCTATCTTCAATTATTTGTTTCTACTCTACGTAACACATGGTAATTTAATAGATGCTGTATCACGCATCTTAATTAGGACTCATCATGTATTACTACTGCTGCTATCCCATTTAACCTTTTGTTTTGAGACAAAAGAAATAAGCTTTCATTGGGTCAACTACTGACACAGTTCATAGGAGATCCATGGAAGGTCAAAACAATATTGCATTATTTAAACCTCACACAATGATTTTAGCCAGAACCCCCTTCATTTCTTTCCCCACATCTCAGTGATATGTGTATTTTCAATAACGGTGAATAGATGCAAAAACATTGTCTCTTATTCGTAAAAACAATCATAGGCAAGAGGTTAGAGTCACTTATACATCTTCACAAGTTCAACTATTCTACCAAGGCAAAGTTGAGAGAATATCTCAGCTGTTCAACACACATGAAAGTCATTGCACAGTTGTGACTGACAAAATGAAGCAGGTCTCCTGTTGCAGAGAAAGGAAATACAGCAGGAAAAACATCTGAAAGGAAAAGGCCGTTGATGTGAATAGCAATATTTAAATAATTACCAAAATCAGTGATGATACTATTTCAGAAGTCCTAACATTTTCCACGTGTTTTTTTATCACAGAGGTGATTGGCAAATTCTCCTGCTGCTCAGTAATGAAAAGGCGAAGGTGGAAGTTGCTGCTGTGAAGCTCTTTCTAAGCACTGTATTCTGAAATCAAACTGTATCCAAACACCCCACCACTGCCACAGAAATCCACTGAACAACACGACGCCAAACTCTGCTCTCGTTTTCCCCACGGGCCAGCAGAAGGGACTGGGAGCTGATGGACTGTTGAGTCACCTTGGCTCCTGGCCTGCCACCTCTGTAGGGGCTCTGGATGTTACTTATGCACAGTGATATAAGGGCCTTCTCACAGCTGCACTTTTTAGTGGGTGTAGCCTCCAAAAACAAACTGACAGAAGACTGCAAATGCGAGGGTGTTGCTGTGGTTTGTGCGAGCTGCGATGAAAAGCGCGGCAAACGGTGAAAGATGGCATTAGGACAAGGGGACTTCACTTCCCTTGTCAAAGCCATCACTTCAGGGAAAAAAGGCAGTTACAAATGTAGTCCAAAACTGCAATTTTTGCAACTAGAAGCATTCTCCAGGATTTGTTATTTTACAATGGTGGAGAAACACATGGGATTTCAACTTGTGGAGAACAGCCTTTCCCTATAAATCACAGAGTGTAATCTGAAACCTAGAAACAGCACAGGGGCTCACATTTATGGATTTAAAACAGATGAAGAGCAAGCACGCTCTTAACCCTTTCCCCATAATTTCTTCCCAGTACAAAATAAAAATGAATATACAAATGCTGAACAGAAATTAACTTGCCAAAAATCAAGATTAATACAATTCTGTAAACACTGAATAGTTTAGACTTCCCTAAGGACACAAACACAGAATTGTGCTAAAGCAAAGCACTGTAAAACTGTTAGAGCATAATCCAGTCTTTGGACTGTTCTTTCATCAACTTTTATTTAAGCAGTTTATCTTACTGAGATTAGGATCTCTCCTATAGAGCAAGACCTGGCAAACACAGGCCTCTGGTTTTGAATATCAGGCTATATTTCACTGGGAAAGAAGTAACTAGCAGCCTGTCGTCTCACCATAATGTTATAAACTCCTTAATCAGGCAATAGGAGAACTAATACTAACACATTAGCAATAATTTCTCTTCAAAAATATGTAAGAGCCTTAAGATGACATATTGTTTATTTATTGTTTCTTAAGATCCCCAATCATTTCTATATCAGTTTAGCCTCTCTTACGGCTCACTGGACATAAAAACCCCAAACCCAACAAAGCCTGTTCCAACTTGAATCCTAAGACACACTCTTCTCCTAGATTTTTTTTTTTTTAAATTTAAATAAAAAACTCACAGTGTAAAAGAATGGACTGGAATATCAGCATTGCCAAGATGCATTAGCCTATACCTTATCAGAGTCAGAGTTCCAGTACTTCCAGAAATTCACTCTCATATGTAACACAATGGTGTGATTAAAACCAGAAATGGGCCCGGACTGAAATAAAGTATGATGGCATGTCATGTTAAATCTTTACCCAGTGTAATATTTTAGAGAAAACTCTAAACCAACCATCCCAGGACGGTTTACAGGAGAAAAGGAAAAATAATTTTAAGCTTACTGCAAGATCACTCATCTGCACACACAGTATTTGCCTGTGGTAATTCAAGCTCTGTCCCTTTATTGGCTGCAGTTCAGTGAAGTGGTACTTTTGTCTGTGTCTCCTGATGAAAAGCTAGGGTGTCTCTGGACTTCACTGAAAAGGTTGCAAGTGATAGAAAAAATATCTCTAAAGTGGCAGTGATGGGCACCTGGATCTTTTTCAAGTGAAGAAATAGCTGCCTGAGAACACTAGAAAAATGCATCATGAAAAATAACTCAATTTTAGACACCGGGCATGTTGTGGAGCATCCAAAAAATGCAGTCATGGCTAGAATTTTGTGCTACAGTAATCAGGGGGGCAACCTGAAAAAAATTGAGCTTTTTGGAAAAATCTTGCTAAAGCTCTCTTATGGAATTGTAGTTGCAAAGAAAGATTCGGGGAAAACAGAGAGTGTAACACAGGAACTATGCTACCAACCCAATTCTGTCTTATGACACACATTTGGTATGTCAAATCGTGTGTTAGCAAATCTCCATAACCATAAGAGTCACGTTTTATTTTAATCCATTTCAAACTAAAGACTGATTTTTCACAAATGCATACTTGTTGCAAAATTCAAGATTAAACCATCCACGGCTCCACCTTCATCCTTTTATCACTGAAGATTTTTCAAGCTACAGTCCACTTTCAAGTAGATCCCCCGCTTGCTTCACTTTATTTGTGCAGATGCTCAGATCCAGACCGCATCTTTGTCTCTTGTGAACCTATAATGATGTTGGTATACAAACACCACTGGGATTTCCAAATATGTGTATCAGCCCATCTACCTAGGCTGGGATGGATACACGGTTCTGAAAAATCTCATGAGATTATCTAAATGACAATGGTAACCTGACCTATTCCATATGTAAGCAGATATACAAATTCTGAGCAAGAAGGAAGAGGAACTTTGCATCTTGAAAGCCACTAAAACAGGGACTGCATCACATTTACTGAATGATGCATTCCAAATGGGTGGATAAACCCTTCTGTAAAGCACATCCAGGTCAAAAGTTCCTGCCTAAATGTACCAAGTTGCTCTGAAGCCCCCACATTGCCACAGTGGGTGCAGGACTAAGTGCATGAAGTCAAGGGATGACACAGGCCTGAACCTACACACTGGCTTAGCACACCAAAGGATCAGTAGAAACTTGGGAGATTTGTACATACAAGAAGACATTGAAGACGGCAAATGTAGATCATATATGGTGCAGGATTCTAGATACACGCTTATTAATTAGGTTCGTGTCTTTTGTGTGGAAAAATCTGACCTGAAAGATCCGAGTTCTCCTGTTCAATCTAATAGTTAAAGAATACACTGTTATTGCTATGGCAAGAAGGCAGGGAATTTTATGAGCTGATATGCTGGAGACAGAAACTGGCTGGGACTAACTACTCTGGTATGTGAACTCCGTTTCTTTCTGTGGCTTCAAAGCACAAGCACAACTCAACAATGTATTTTTTTTAGTAGAATTATTCTCTGGTAAGTTAGATATGGAAAGTAGAATGTGTTTTAATTACTTTTTCCCCTCTTAATTAAGAAACTGTTAACAAGCCCAGCTGTACATTTCAATTTAATTTGTTACATATAAAACAATATTTTTCTTAATATTCCTATTTCATTGTGTAAATATGTGATGATGTGTACAGAACGATTAACAGTTGAATACTTTGTTAGAAATATCAGATTACTTTGTAACTTTACAGTCTTGCAACACACATTTTTGCAAAGCAATAATTCCTCTGTAAGGCTTGAGCATCAGCTCAATTACACACAGTGTAGGGAACAGAAATGCCTTGATCCTGGCCAGTTTCAGGTGGGCTTTATTTATTCTAGAAATACTAGAATTTCCCTTTCTTTTGTGTATAAAATAGATGCACACATAGCTCTCACTCTCAAGCATCTTCCCTACAAAAGAGGTAGAGTCAGGAGGAGTTAGCCAAACCCTCAGCTGGTTCAAATCAGAACTCCACTGATTTAATTAGGCAATCCTGAAAGTCTTAGAAGAGCACTGCATCAGGCCCTCCTCTCCTCTTTTCTCCCCATATCCCTGTGAGCTAGCTCTCCTCCCTATCCACCTTCCTTCATATTAGCTCTTGGCCCCTCTCTCTCCTCCTCTGACTCTCCTACACTTACCTTTTTTATACTTTATGTTTTCTGGATCTGTCCCGGGGTTCCTCTTCCTCTGTCTTGTATCAGTCAAAATTATTTATCCCCATTTTCAGAGCCCTTCATAGCTTACTGTGACTTCAACCATCAGATCTCAGAGCTGTCTTCACTCTATGTGCCATCACTCAATAATCATGCAAACATCTTTCCACATTTCCTTTCTTGTTGCCTTTTACCAACCAATTCTGCAGCAGAACCACTTCCTATTTCTCCTTACTTGTTGGTTCCACATCTTTTTCTTGACAATTGAACACAATTTAGAGAATATAACCCATCTTGAGGAGCAGAAATGCTGAAGAGGAACATAGTAAAATTAGGCTTTCAATGCAGCTATTGGTTTTGCAGCCATGCTTTCTGTGTTAAACTAGAGATACAGATGCCTTAAAATCCAGCAAAACTTCTTCTTTCAAACTTTTGCAAGACCAGAGTTGTTTCAAAAGAAAAAGGACTTATCAAACCTAATTAGCCCTTCCTAGTAAGCACTTTGCAAATACACTGCAGTACAAGGCCATAAATTATTCCGTTTCTGACTGATTATTTCACAAAAACATCTGTCTAAGCTAACATGCATAGTAACTAACATACATAGTAATATATGTCTATGAAAGCAAATTGCAAACAAGAACTGGAGAAAAAAGGAAATACCAAAATCAAGAAGGTATTTTAAGGTGATGAGAAGATGAGGAGACTTTCAATAGACATTGCAGTGATGCCTCACTGAAAATCTTCTGTGAAAGTGGGGAAGTGTGAAATGGGAAAAATGCACTGAAAATCAGTAGTACTTTTCTACCAGCTACTTTTACACCTTGCCTTTATATCCATGAGTTCTTCACAGTCCAAGAGCAGAGAGGAGAGCAGGCTAAACATATGCAGGAAAACTGAAACAAAACTAGGATCATTTGTGGTCTAGAGCTTCATGGAGTGTTTATCAGCGCTGAAGGTACTAATGTCACCCTCACATCAAGAGCAAAGAGCTGACTTCACAGTTTACACAATTCAGGTCTTTAATTTCAGTCTTCATTATTAAGCCCTGCTCACTTTGGGGACTGAAAAAGAGTTAACAGCTTTGAAACAATACCGAAAAGAGTAGGCATAGCCTTGCCAAACCCCTGGAAGAGCTTTTGTTTGGGCTTGATGCTGCTTTCCTCCCTGGCTAGGATGGTACAAGAAAGCCAGCCAAGGGTATTCCATCTGTGGATGGTGTGGCTTCAGCTAAACCAGGCTCTGAGGCTGTATTTGCACTTCCCCTTCATGTGCCCTTTTTATTCACATTATTTTCCTCTCCTTCCAGTTTACGAAAGCATGCTCTCACCAGGTCAATCTACTGAGACCTTAACGAGAGCCTGAACAACACCACAGGTGTTTGTGCAAACAGGTAATTATCTAGGCTTTTCCACATTCAAAAGTGCAGGTGATATTCCCCACCCTCCTCCCCACTTTCTTTTCCCCTACATATTTTTATTACTCAATTTTTGCAAGGCTTTTAGAACACAGAAGAAAGAACATCCATTAGAAGAAAATTAAAGTTGCCTTTTCACCCAGCACTTCTGAGTTGGTACTGATTTTCCTGGAATCTGCTGACAAACAACTCATGTATCCTGAATTCCACTTTAAAATCCTATTAAACAGCCTATGGTAAACAACTGCCAGGTTGTAAGAGTAAATGTCACATTAAAATATGTTACAAGTAGTGACAACCTGATATTTATTGGGCTGAAAGTATGAAAGCCCCTTTTTGGCCTTGAGGTGTCTGATCCTGTGAAAAGTTGTGGGTTAATGGGATAATCAAATAATTAATACAGTTGTATATTTTCTCTTTCTTTGCAGGTAGTTGGAGTAGCTTGGCTTACAAAGATATAGCCTTCTTTGGAGGATTTTGTGTGCAAGATACTTGGATCAGGAAAAAACTTGGAAGTTTGGTAGGATTTATAGCCAGACTTTGAATTGTAATGTCAGCAATCAGTTTACAGATGTTTTGCTTTGTGGAAGAATTGGACAGATTTACAACTTTTCCACAGGCAAGTATAAAATGCATTAATTACTCATTGCTTGTTATTATTTTCTTATCATCGATAGGATATTTTCTTACCATCGATAGTGGACTTGGCAGTGTTGGGTTAATGCTGAACTCAATGAATTTAATGGTCTTTTCCAACCTAAATGATTCACTGATCATGTTTTAAATGAAATAACAGTCTTGTCAGAATGCAAGAAAAACCAAGCTGATAAACTGCTTAAAATTCAACCAAACCCAGACGAACTGCAAACAAGTTTGAGTGACTACAGCCAGAGAGAATCCATCCTGGAGTGCTGTAATGGAAACCTCTTAAAAATCTGTGTTTGTTTGCTGGTTTATGCAAAAATGCTGAGCTAGGCACAGCCAGCTCCTTGTGGGCAGAAAACTCCTGATGACTATGCACGACATGGAGACTCTGCTGTGCATTTCAGGGGTCAGGGACTCGGTGATCACTTCTTTCAAGCCAGAGCTGATGTCTGCTGGGAAGCAGCTCTGGAGCTGTGACTGCAGCTCATCCCATGGGCAATTTACCCCTGGTAGCAGTGCCAGTGAGAGACCTATGAAAAGTTACGACCTATGAAAAGTTATGGCCTATGAAAAGTTACATCTCTGAGGAACAGCAGAGCTCAACGTGCAAAGCAAATGTGCTTTTTGCACGTAACTGAGAATTTCAGCCTCCAGCACTTCTTAGTAGCACTGGGTTTTTTTAAACACACTAAATAAATTCCTAAAGATGCAAACAGACAACTAAAAACACACAGGCAAACCCTAACAATTCTTCATCTATCTCAGAGTTGCCTTATACTGATAAAAGTCCGGTCTTTAATTCAAAGAGAAATCATTTCACTTAATCGCAGACCAAACCAGAAACAAGTGGTTTGGTATTTGGAAAATTCTTGGAATTTTACATTTAAAAAGGCTTAAATATCTTTTTTTCACACTAATCATTTCTGTTTGCAAGTCAAGAAATAAAGCACCAATGATAAAATGCCACAATAAGGAACACTTTTGTAGAATTTCCAGTCTGAATTGGAAGCAGGAAAAAGACAAACAAATAAGCAAAAAATCAGCTCAAAATCTTTTCCCTCAAGACTTCCATGACCCAGTTTGAAAACTCAGGAGATTCAGATGAGTCTGAGAGGCTCCACATGAGGCAATTTTTGCTCAATTCTCTGAATGTTTATCCAATGCTACTTTATTGAGAAGACTAAGATGACATTGCCCTCTAGAACAGATTATCAAATTGGTATTACTTGTGCTGTAACCAGATGGCTTCTGCCTATGTTTAAATACAAGTTTAAACACACCTAAGAATACTTTCTATTTTATAAGTTTAAATATGATCCTCTTTTGAACAGTATTTACATGTGTTTTCTGTGTGTATATATACTCAAACCAGACAAAATAGATCAACAACAAATAAATTTTTTTTTATTTGTATAATTAGGTGATTAAATTTAATTTGTGATTTTTTTTTTCACACAGTTCCTTTTTTTCCCGAGAGGTATGGAAGGTCCTGAAATGTTTTATCCTAGACAACAGCCTGCACTGATACCTGTAGCTGCTGCTTTCCAGCAGCTTTTCTCCATATTGATACCAAGCTATTAGGACAATTACTTGTTTGCAGTTAGGTCTAAAGTAAAGGCCAAACGAAATACTAATTGATTTTTCACATCAGAATTTTGTCCTGTATCTGGGCTGAAGTGAATGCAGTTACAATGCATATTAGTGAATGGCAACTGCAGAATTTCTGAACAGCTCTTGCAGCTTAAGATTCACATTCCAATAAAATTAAAGTGCTAACTGGATACAGACAGTTAGAACTTTGTACTAGAAAAGTACAAAGTGCTGTCCCAAAGCTTGTTCTTATACTGATACAAATTATTAAAGCAAAGCACTATAAAGTTCATCTTCAAATGCAGTAATAAATATTTCTTATATAGTTAGGGCTGCATTACAAATCATGATATGTCCAAATTATACCTGGACAGTCCTTCACTGTACTGACTTCTTACAAATTAATTATATATAATAAGGCTAAAACCCCTTATCTGGTTTCCAAACGACAGGGTTTTATTATTTTGAATTTCATAGCTATAAACTTCTAGACAAAAAATGGAATCTTACTTTGCTTCACAATTATTAGCATAATGCAAGATGTTTTATCAGCAGCAATAGCACAATCCTCACTGTTTTAACAGAAAAAATAGCTTTAATTGCTGCCTGTGTGTGTATATGAATAAAGATATATTTGCTTTTTATTGGAGTACTTCTACTGAACCACAGAGTCAGTTCTCCTTATCAGGTAAGGAGAATATTACAGTAGTTGGTTGGAAGGAAAAAAGAAAAGGAATACAAAATGGAGGAAATACTGTATCTCCTAAATAAGGTCAGGCCCTTCCAAGTTTGTTGGTTTTGCAAGAATTCTATATACAATATATAAGCTTCAAGATGCTTTTCCACTTTAAAACATGCAGATCTGCATCTAACTTGAAGGCCCACAGGGCAGAAGTCCAAGCACCCTCTTCAAGTCAGTGGCAATTCAGAGAATTTTTGTGAGATAGCTAAAATAATTGCTATGAATTCCCTGGAATAAAAAAATCTGCCCTATTACGTGTTACTCATGTGTTACTCGGTTACTAAGACAGCCTTAAATGAAAACATGTGGATTATATAATAACATATAATTGTTTAGTTTTTGTAATGTACCCTCACCTAAGTAGATAATTGGCAATGAGGACTGAACATGAGAACTTTTGACCTGAAATTACTCGGGTTTTTTTCTGAATTCGACAGGAACACGTTCTATTCTCTCAACACTTAAAACAATTTACAATGGTCATTTTTTTTTTTTTTTAAAGATATGCTTAGAGAAGATTGAATAGTTCTTGGAAGCTGAGGGGAGATATCCAACATAGTGGTATCTATCTTTAAACAGGAAAAAATTACAACACAGATGCTGGCATTGACAGCGCTCAAATCAATATTCAGGAAGTGTCACATGTATAATTACCTGTGAGTGAAAAAGAACCAAGAGAATGTCAAGGAAATGTCATTTATGCTTTGTTTTTCTCACACACATCTGTTTCTCTCACACATTTACTAAAGGTAAATGTTCAAATATGCATTCACACCAGCTCTTGAAGACAACATAAAAAGCAGAGATGACGTAAGACAAGAGGATGTGCCCTAAAATTGTTTCTCATCTTCATCCGTTTGTGGAGAATTGTCCTTTCACAAGGGTTAGCACAGATCTGTGACGGGGTAAAATCCTGGCCTGCTGAAGTCAATAAAAGTTTTTTGCTATCGATGTCATTGGGTTGGAATTCCTTCTATTATCTTTAGACACCTGGACAGCTGCCTGAACATCTGCTGAGGTTGTCTCTAAAAAGTCAAAGTGCAGTGTCTTACAAATAGTCTGATCCGCTGGTGAGGACAACTTCATCCTATTAAAAAGTACTTACAAATTAAGGGTTCATTAGAAGTTGCCGTGCCTGACTTGTTTGGTAGACTTATTATGGAGCTCTCTCTCTTAAAGCGACATAATCAAATACTTTCTTGCTTCCCAGAACCACATTTTTCCAGACCCCCATCAAAACATGGTGTAGTAAACAATTTTTTCCAAGGGTACGCAGGAAGCCTGTGGCAAAGCCAAAAATTCAGACTCCGGTGAAATTATTTGAACATATTTCTCCTTTTTTTTTTCAGAAGTACCAATCAAGAAATGAGGGAGGTATATAGTGGTCAAATAACATTTTTCAAGCCCAACATTTCCTAGAAGCACAGTGAATTAAAGTGCAAGGCAAACACTGTACATGCACAAACATAAGCCAGGTTATTTCCCAATTTATGATCATGTATGCATACCTCAAAATATTTGGGTATCTCTGCTTATAAAGTCACTAGGAACAAGCAAGGATCTGCTTATGAATGGAAACATTTATGTGACCATTTATAGCACAGTGACACAAGAAGAATACAAAATCTATATTAAAACAGAAGGGAGTTTAGAGAGATTTCTCTACAGCTGCTAAGCATTAACAATGCTTTTCACATTTCATTTCTGTCTCTCACTTTTTGTATTTAATGTAGTCTTCCTAACTAAGCTTTCCAATTATACAGATTTCCATTTAAATTTGTTATTCCGTGCAAAAAACAAATGCATTTTCTAAAAATGACTGGTATTATAAAAACAGGGTCATTGGCAGGAATCCAGCCTCAGCAGGCTCACTGATGATAAAAATAAATTAATGGTACAGTCTAAGTTCATTAGTCTGAAGAACAATTGCCTGATGTATAGGTGGCATTAAACACTGGTTCCATGTTCTTGGTATGCTGATGTTCAGGGAGACTTAACAGTACCTGCCTGTCTCAAGGTACGTGCCCTGAAAAAGTTTTCATTCTTTTAATTTTTCACTTCATCTCCAATCACTTCAAACAACCTCCATTGAGCTAATATGAGTAATTTGACAGAACATTTTCAGAAACACAGCAAGAAACATCCATCCTTGCTACAAGACTGTGCAGTGCTTCAGCAGGGCAAAAAGCCCCTCCACCACCTCCCTCCACACCCCTGAAATATACTTTTCCCCAAACTCTGCAATGCACTTGCTCGAGTAAGCACAAGATATCACAAAAGCAACAAAATACACAATAGTGTTTAAAACTCTGGCATTAAGGCTAACCAAGTACATTCAGGGCCTCAAGAAAAATCTTGCCTGAGAAGGGAGGGGGCAGACTGCGAGGAAGGCTGAAGAACGTAAATTAAAGCCCTTTGTAGATGGTCATACAGTCAGTAGGTTGGAATCAGACATGTAAAAAAAGCCACATCCAGGTGAGTTCCCTGCTCTCAGCATTAAAACACAGCTCCCAGTACGAAGATGTTAATATTAATTTCATATAGTATTGTACATGTACGTTGAATTTTTAACTTCAACTTATTTGGACTCGTTTGTTACCTAAATATGAACAGTCGTTCGAATTTCCCACACACGAAAACTTGATGTTTATATGAGAATGAGTCTCTCCAGGAGTCAGAAATAAAAAATATTCTAATTTAACTAAAATGATCTTGCAGTGACAGTTCCATGGTGCTATGAGTATATAGATCATTCCACTGAGTGCACTGGGCAATATCTCATGTGAGGTAAAACACTCTTGAAAGATTCTGCACGGATGAGGCCAGAGGTTTTTTCCTTCTCATAAACCAGAAACAGATCACCACCAAAAGACTGGTTTAGGAAAAAAGATATTAAACAGAGGACTAACACATTAATTTTGCAGAATCTGATGTTAACCAAAAGACTGTGGACTGGGCTGAGGTACAAACTTTCAGCCTGGTAATATTTATAGAGTGAAGTTAATACTTACAAATACAGTGATAAAATACAAAATACACAAAGCCCATGCAAGGAGACCCTCCAGATAAAGAGGCAGTCCAAGATGGCATATTTTTACTTCAGGTGCTTTTCAAATTTAGTATTTCTCCAATATACTTCCTACCCCAAGCACTGAGGTCTTGTAATGTCCAAAGCACTTCAAGACAAGATTTGCAGCTTCTTGGGAAATGCCGGTGTGAGTAAAAACAGCACAGTGCAAGAATTAATACAGAGAAGTTAAATAGTCCTGATCATTTTAAATTCAGATCAAACCTTTGCTGCAAGCTCACTTCCAAAGTGTAATGTAGCAATTTTCTATTACAATGCCATGCTGGTAAAGTTGTTTACTAGATTTAGAGAAAGTGGATGTATTAGAAAATACAAATAAAATCCCATTATTCTTGCAATGAGTAACTAGCCATATTTTTAGCTTTGTCTTTAGCATATGGCTGCCACTGGAAGGTAGAATTCAAGCAAAAGAAAGCAAGACCTTACTTTTGTCCCATTTAATTTGCCAAGCAATTCCATTTCTTGTGAATTTAGTAACATATTACAGCCTTCAGTGAACAGTAATCATTGGAAGTATTAGGAAACAGAAGCTAAGGATTAACCTTGCATTAAAACTACTGTTGACCTTATAAGAGTGATTATTTATTAGTCTGTGAAAATCATGACATAACCTCACAGCTCATATAACTATTCAGGTGTATTATAAAAATAAATAAATACCATCCTTCTCTCACCACCAACAGCACTATGCTTGGAATCACTTGCACTTGAAGTTTTAATACTGATGTTTAACAGATCAACACAAATACAGCATTCAGATTATTGCTAAGATTAAAAGGTTTATCAGTAAATTTAATAATTGCTGCATGAATAAAAAAAATGCCCACCAAAACAAAAGAAAGACTCAAGCTTGCTCTGTATTTAAGCTGAATAAAGAATTTTGTTTAGAATACGTAGAGTTAAAAAGCAACTACTTGGTCATACTCAGTTGTTTGTGCAGCACCAAATTTAAATCCAAGAGAGATTATGAGAAAATTTGCTGCAGGCTGTCAGACCTCATTAAGTTAATGGAAATGGTAAATTGGCACATTTCCAGCACATTGTACAAAGAAAAGCGCTTTCAGCTCAAGAGTGAAGGAGATCTAGTTTCGGTTTGGCAGCTAAAGGAGATTATTAGCTATAAATAATGGCTGCACTGAGATGACTTATATGGGATTGCTTGACCAAAATGAAGTCAAAGAGACAAAAAAAATTAACATTTTGAAACAAATGATACAGTCTCTTTGTTGGATGGAATCTAGAACAGCTTTGTAGACATTTTCCTTTTAAAGCCTTACTATTTACAAAATCATCTAAAAGTCTTCGTAACAAGCTTAGCTACCACTGAACTCATTAACAGAGAGAAAACTCTTCTCTTTGTTGAGCCTTTGAATCTCTTCAAAAGATGTTATGAACCAGTGCTTCGGTGTGAGCTGGTGATGTGCTGTGGTGTACTAATATTTTAGTTCTATTATTATATAACTAATGCTATTTTATTATATTATTTTGGTCTGAATTACTGTGTCATGTTTTCAGAGCCAGGACAGCAGAAGGATACCAGTACCTATGCAGGGCATGGAGCAGAAATCTGTAGACTTGGGAGATGCCGGTTTCCTGAGCCACCAGAAAAGACAAAATGTGGAAGAACGTGTGAGAGAGAGAATTTCTCTTGGGACAATGAGATCTGCATTTTCTTACATTTACATTTCTTACATATTTCTTACCTCAAATTTCTAAATGGTAAACCATCCTAAATGGTGAACTAAAGAAGATTAGATTATCCTCTGAATTTATATCAATAAACCCAAATTCTGGGACTTACTTAGATACTGAGATCTGTGAAGTTTGAGATTTGAAATATCCCTACGGCCAGGAACTGGTTCTGTTCATTTACTGATACGATTTGAAGTCGACTGGGTACTTTTCCATTCTTCTGTGGTGAAGTTTTTGGAAACAGGTGCTGATTCACAGCCCTTATAAAAAAACCGCACAAAGTGCGATTCCTTCTGCATAAAATGAGAACAGGAATTCTACTGCTTACTTAATTCATTCTTTCTTTGTCCTCTTATTGTTTCTCTGGGACACATTTTAAAGGAAAATGAGGCCAGTTTCTATGTGTGTTTTGGCCTTGGCTTCTTTGTCAAGCAGTGGGTCAGCGCAGGGGTGCACGTGTGCCCGTGAGCCAGTCTGCTAAGAGCACCTGTCACCTGGCAGACTGGATTAACATCCCATAGATCCCTTGTCAGCACTGCACTGGAGTGACATTGACTTCTGGGTAACTCAGTTCCAAATCGAATGCAACCACCTTTGCTCACGATACGGCCGATTTCCCCAGGCACGGTGGGTACAGAGGCACTTCAATATCTGTACGTGTCTGCTTTTACTTTAGATTTACTGGTGAGTGATTACTGAATTCTGCCAAAGAAAGTAAACATCAGGTTCCCTCCCTATGAATGAAAGCTTTATTATGCTCTAAAAATTTCTGCACAGAAGAGGCTGCCTCCAACAACCAGCTGAGCTGAACGTGAAAAAACAACAAAAAAACACCCCCAACACGTTAGTGTGGTAACACATAGTGCTTTCACCAGGGATCTCAGGGAGGAATGTATCAGAATGTAGGAACACCAGTCATGTTCTGATGCTGCAGTGCCAGTTTGAAGAGTTAGGCATACTAAAACAACCTTAATTCACTTCATCCCTCACACAGCGGGTAGAAATTCAGCATCTAACACTTACATACACTCTCTCCCACCCCCAAAACATCCAGCCTGAAATCACTTCTTATTTTTAATACTGCTCAAGAGTAGCTTATCTCCTCTAGACAATAAATTCAGCATGTGAGTGTTTCTGCAGGAATACTTACTAGGAAAATTTAGGTTACTAAGCTACTCTGTAACAGAATACTGGCATTCCTGCAGGAAGTCCTCTCTTATCCTTTATGAAAGGATAAATGAAAATAAGAGCTAAATAGTTTATCCAAGTATTCTGTTTGAATAGAAAACAAAATTGACTGTTCCTTTTCTAAGCACCTTTCTTTTCTAAACACAGAGACCAAAGAGAAGGCATATGGAAGTAACAGCTACCATTGCAAAGAGCAAAATTCACCTATCTAAAAAAATCTACTTTGGAACGGTTTTAACTCTTTTTTCCCCACACACAAAGAAGTGAAGAATGATTGACCACAGTTTTAATTTAATGTTAAATGTCAATATAATACTTGAACAACTAAGCAATAAAACTGCAAGCAAATACAAACAGGCAGTTTCTCCCACTATCTCTTTTAATAATGCAGAAAAAACATTTTTTCACTTGCAACTTTCAAATTATGTAAGTAGACTTAATCGTCTCCCATTAAAAGATTATACGCTTTATGTACTACAGATGTATAACCAAATATCTCATTAATATGGCCAAGAAGTGCAGACAGGATCCTGGTCAGCAAACACACCCCAAGAGACCTGAGGCACTAGTACCTGCTGATATTCTTCTCTAGACACCTAAGGTAAATGAAGTAAAACACAGGTGAGAGGGTTCTGCAAACCTGGGAGCATTTCAGATTTTGCAGTCTAGTGGATCACATCTCTTAACTGAACTGTTTTGAACCCTTACAGATAAAACATTAAATATAGGCAAACTGCCTTAACCAGCTGAATGTTATAAACCTTGACAGGAATGAGGACCATTCCTACTTCTCATGATAAAGTTACATCACTATTTTATATGGATAGTATAAGCCAGAAAATGCAAACTGATGCCTTGAAAGCAGGAGTCTCCTAATGAAGGTAAAGAGTAAAAACAGGACAAGAAAGGAAGGAGCAGAGAAAGACAATTCTTCACTATGAGGGTGGTGAGGCACTGGCACAGGTTGCCCAGAGAAGCTGTGGATGCCCCAGTCTTGGAAGTGTTCAGAGCCAGGTTGGATGGAGCTCCGAGCAACCTGCTCAAGTAGAAAGTGTCCCTGTCCAAAGCAAGGGGATTGGACTAAATGACCTCTAAAGGTCCCTTCCAACCCAAACTATTCTATGATTCAATGACATCTGATTGCTACTCGAGCCAAGGGAAAACAAAGATTTTATGAGTCTAAGATATTTGAGCACATGAACAGACTTACTAGACAGAGACTTGGTTATAAAGTTCATTTCTTGGAAGAAACAAGTTTAAAACAGCCTGAATAAAGTGTCCCAATTTGAGTGCAGGATATTCCAGAAATAACAATATTCAAAGAAGAAAGCTTTGAATATGTGAAGAAAGCTGCTTCGATACGTGCTGGTTTTTTGTATATCTGAAAGTGACAGTATACTGAATTTTATCAATCACACTATAACCCTACATACAGCAGCACTACACACTACATTGTATCCTGTGCCTTCCTACTCGGACATATTAACAGGGTGTGTTTTGACCACTTGTCTACTATAATTACATTGATTTCCAGAGAGGTTTCACCCGCTTCCAGCTGTTAACCATGAACTTTTTTTGTTCTCAATGTACGCCAAACCAAACAGAAGCCAAAATTACTTGTTTGCTATCAGCCTTTTGGGTGCATATGAAGACTGACACCCCAAAGATACAGTCATTAAAGTCCTCATCCTTGTTCATTATGACCACAACAAAGAAACAAATAAGATTCTATGGTAAAGTTAGTTTAAAAAAAGATCTCTTTCAGTCACAAGTTGCTAATCAGTTCTTTTCTCTCTGACCTTGAGTATAAGTGATACATTGCTTCAAACATACCTGGCTGTATATCTGTAATACTCTCTGCATCCTAGAACTGCATATACAGGCTTTAGTTTTCAATCAGTGCCCGATATACATTTTTTTTTAAAGAGAAGTGGCTATAAGATGATGTATTTGGTATGCTTTTCTAGTCTCAGTCTAATTTCAAGTATCTCTAAGCACATACTCCTAACAACTCATTCCTATAAGGAAGTTCCTTATCTTTAATTTCTAGAAAAGCTCCCCTCCACCTCTCCTGACTTCTGCAATGCAGTATGTGCATGCTTTTGAAAACATCTGTGTTTGTCTGTAATTTACTGTTTTATATGTACTCTTTTTTGTAAATAGTTACAATCCTTCACTCTTAGGCTATTATATATAGTTATTATTTATAAAAGATTTTTTTCACTCTCTAGTATTTATGAGTAACTATGTCCTTCACAGAACTCATTCCTGCACAGAACTTAATTTCTGCCATTGAAATTAATTTTTTGAACCATTCAGGATTAAAGAGAGGTCAATAAACCAATTACTTTGGGCAATGGTGCAAAATCAGTACTAGTAAAGCAATTAATGCCCTTTTCATTGTTTCCACATCATGGAGTGTTAATAAATTGGGCTTTTGTCACTATCCAGTAATTTCTTTACAACAAATTTCTTCATTCCAATCCATCTTTTTTTATGGCTCCCTGTTAATACTTTAAAATACCAGACTAATTAGGTTTGCATTTCAACTGTTAAGTCACAAGCTCCATTTTCATCTCTGTTCAGACTCTCTATTTTCTGATATTCCTAATGAGGCAATACTTTTATTTAAAGGGTGTGATCCTTTAAAGAATTTCTAGTGGCTTATTAGTTATGTGAAGAGGATCTTTCAGGAGTTCCCACGTATATCGCTTAAGCACAGCACAGCAGCACACACATTAGCCATGAACGCAGGCACACCATTAAATCCAGGACCTCCTATAACCTGCAGTTCATCTTTTTACAGGACCAGCCTGTTGGCAACTGCAGCACTTTAATTACCCCCTTCCCTCGTATGATATTTTGAGTCATTTCATGCATTTGAGATGTGCTCGATGGGCTGTGGCACGAGTTAAACATCTTCCTTACCTCCAGGAAAGGTGAGGACAAAAAGCAGGACTGGGCAGTGCCATCACTCAGGACGACTGCTGGACAGAAAAGAGGGCTTTCCCAGTATTTCAGCTGAGTTCTGTATCTTCCAAGGGTAGCATCAGGAAATACACAACTCAGTAAGGAAGCCACGTCACAGGCAGCAATTCACCCAAGTATTTCCTAGTCACCCCACATGAAAAAGGCGCCTTCTCTGCAAAACACAACTTAACCTCTTTACTGTCAGGAACAGGAAAATGAGAAAAGACAGTAATTTCTCTTCTGCAACATGAACTGATGTGAATTTTTATTCTGAAAGGGACAGAAGTGAATAACTTGAGCATCTTCCTTCGAAAAGGAAAAGGCAACAGTAGGAGGAGCCCTTTTGCTGAAAACAACTGCATAAACTAAAAATCTTTTAAGTACATTTTCTTCCTGGGTGGGTAAAAAAAAAAAAAGAGAAAATTCTAAATTGTCCCACCTAAGTCCTACTACTGAGATTTACAGAGAGAAAACCAAGGTCACACTATGCTGGTTTTGGCTGCTGTAGAGTTAATTTTCTTCATAGTAGCCATTATGGGCTGAGTTTCAGATTTGTGCTGGAAACGGCGTTGGTAATAGAGGGACGTTTTCATTATTGCTGAGCAGGGCTTGCACAGAGCCAAGGCCTTTTCTGCCTCTCAACATCCCCCCATCAGTGAGGAGGCTGGGAGAGCACAAGAAGTTGGGAGAGGACACAGTCAGGACAGCTGAGCCCAGGTAACCAGAGGGACATTCCTCACCCTGTGGCATCAGGCTCAGTTATAAAGCTGGGCAAGAAGGAGGAATGGGGGGATGTTTGGAGTGATGACGTTTGCCTTCCCCAGTCTCTGTTACGTGTGGTGGATCTCGGCTGTGCTGGGCAGGGCTGAACACCTGCCCACCCTTGGGAAGGGGGGAATCCATTCCTTGCTTTGCTGTGCTTGCACACGTGGCTTTTGCTTTACATATTACCCCAACCCATGAAGTTTCCCACTTCTACCCTTTTGATTCTCTCCCCCATCCCACCGTGGAGGGAGTGAAGGAATGCCTGTGGGAGGTTGCCTACACCCTAGAGGAACGAGAAACCTCACTTCCAGCAGGTTATCTAACCCAACTGGAGAATAACTGAGCTTTCTCCAGTCCCTGAAGGAAGCTCAAGGATCTCTGCAATCCAGGCCTGTGGAAGGAAAAATACTCTGCATGGCAGCATCATGAATGGAATAAATGCTCAGTATCACTGTACCTCAAATGCTTCTCACGCCTCGGAAATGTGTTTGGAATTAGTCCTCCATCGTCAGATGCCGAGGTCCTACACATTGACATAAGTGCTGTGGTGAGTTAATATACAGGTAACACTGAGATCTGAGCACGTACTTCAAACCATTCTGAAGCCAAGAAGAATTATGCCTGTACCTTAAATGTAACTTGTGCTTTTCTGGTCCTCCTCTGATTTCCGAGTTGCTTGCGGTGAAGAGAAGGAAGGGATAAGAGCCAAGCATGCCAAACACAGCCTACATCACCACCTCTGCTTCACTCAGAGGTGAATGAAGTCATTAACTTGAAAATCTGGACTTGGAAGAAGTTTGAAATCACTTACAACCTCCAGAATTCCACCTGGGAGATAATTTGCCAAGGTGCTAAGTAGAGACAGAGCCAAAGTTCCTGGTTCAGCCAACCCAGCTGTATGGCAGGAGCCTCCTGCCAAGAACGTGAAGGTACAGAATTGCAAAGTCAGATATAAGACTGAGCAATTCTCACAATTGTACACCCAATTTAAATCCCTGCGCTGATGTTTGTAAAAGGCCTTGAAGATGAAAAGTACTGTGCACAATAAGCCCTGAGTAAAATTATTAAAACCAACACTTCATGAAAAGAGATTAATTATGCTATTACTGTTTGCACATGTGAATTTTCCATAAAAATAGAAATCTGGGCCCCAGTTCAACCAAGCATTTTAACATATGTCTGACTTATAAGTACACGAATAGTCCCACTTCAGTTAATGAGACCATTCCTGCTTAAAAGTTAGGCATGTGCTCCACTACCTGTGGCCGTAGGATTAGAGACACAGGCACAAAAAGACAGGTACCACCTCTTTAGGCGCCTTGACCTCAGATAGCGGTGCGTTTTCTTATCTCAGAAGCGTGTAACTACCTAGATAAAAGTCTCTGCCCATAAATGTGACCTACATGCCTAAAAGTCTGCCACATGGATGTGCCAGCATGTCCTGGTATTGTCCCAGAGGTAGACATCTACAGATCTCTTCGAAGGTGCCTAGTGTTAAGGACTTGACTACTTGATGAAACCTTGTCCAGACCTTGGCTTTGAAATGCTGCTGTTGACTCCTACCACTTGCTGAGTACCTAAAGCCAGATTGCCCTCTTCCTTTTCCCAGCTTTGCATAGTACAAACAAAACTGCATGGAGATGACTCTGGCTCTACAACTACCCTTAAAGCTTTTACCACTCTATTGAGTTTAAAAGGCACAGAGGGATAGGGTTAAAGACCAGTAAAATTCAGAGGAAAAATGGAAACAACAGTGAAAAATAGCTCACAAGTTTTTCAAATAAAAGATGTCAGCATATCCAATTCTAAATGAATACTGCTCTTTAAGGAAACTCACAGAAACACAAAACTGTCTAGGCAATATATTTCAGAAATTTCCATGGCAAATAGTGTTCTTGCAGTTCCTTTATTGTATATACTTTTTACTGACTGGAAAGCACAGCTTCTTCTATCTCCACTTACCTCGCTTCTTTGGATTGAGGATGAAACATAACAGTGACCAGAACTTTATGCCCTACCTTATAGTTTATGTTTCTGAATATTTATTAATTTTATGCTCTTCGTTCTTTATAGGATTCCTTAGGCTCCTCTTGAACTATTGTCTTTAAAAGTTAATTCCAGGTGGAAAACAAAGCATAAGTAAAAAGAGTTCAAGACTTCTTTTCTTTTTTATACTCTGAACAATGCACAATAACTGCCCTTTCCTGTAGTCACAATTATTGCAGAGAGACCAGAAGAAGGTTCTTCTAATTGATTTCTATGCCATTTCCATCTTGAGAAAGAGACCTTACAACTGAATTTTCCTTCCTGGAATGGCTTATGGATTATGTACTGGCATATGGACTCATTAAAAGAGAATCAAAGGAAATTTCTCAGAAAAAGAAACCCCTCTATTCCCTGTTTTAGTGATGCATGTATTATTTGTGATACACAAAACTTGTCGGACACCTATTAGCCCATCTAGTGAAGTAGATACTCTACTCCCAGAGATTAAATACTTTCTGTATTTTCACATCAATATAGCAGCAATTTTTTCAGTGTAAATAAAACCTATACAGATGTTGATATCTGGAAGTCAGAACTCTACTGCTTGAAGAATATCTGTTTTGTTTTGCAAGCACTCATCAAGTGATGCAACTGAGAGCACCTAAAAACCTTCAAAAAATAATAAGAGAGGAAAGACAGCAGTTCTGGTAGACAGAGAATATCCTTCTAGGTAAAGAAACTTTGCACCTGGTGCCCTATTAAAAAAAAAAAAAAGCAATTCATTTGGAAACTAACACCACTTTGAAAGAAAAAACTGGATAAAATGAATACTAGAGAGAAAGCAAATCACTTATCTTTTTGGAAAAAGAACAGTAGGTCTCTTTAATTACAGATATTTTATATAGAACTTATTGAAATGCTATGTAATGTAAAAAAGAGTGAAGTACAGAAACTAGCAGGAAACTTGTGAATGCTGCATTTAACAGTCATGTGAAATACCTTTATTACTTGACGTCCTCTTGCATAAAAACCACTGGTAAGTTTTTCTTCCTACCCTTAATAATATCCACTCGCTAATTTACTCTGTTTCGACATTCTCTTACACACACACACACACGTGTAGATACACTCCTTATAGCCAGCGCTGTGAGAACTCTCCATCTGGTCTGCAAACTGTAGAATTTCCTTTCCCATCTATCTCAGAAATATAGTCCCATGACCCACGGGTCACCATCTGCTCAGTTACACTGGCACAATGCCTAGTATGCTTGAGGTAATGCCACCATCCTTTCCTCCAATTGTAAACTCCCAACAAGGCAGACATCTACCAGAGTGTTTGCACACAATGAGGCAGCTCCCAGTGAGATTATAGTTAAGACACCACAGAAATTCCCTTCATCTACAGTAGCCTAGGATGTGGGAATGACCAAAGACACATGCAGTCTCTCTTGATCAAAGGTCATTCTAAGGAACAAAGCAGTCAGTGCTGATGTGTCCAAGATAGCATAATATAACACACACACATAATTGTGTCCAGCATGTGTGGTTCCCCCCCAGTTCCTCTCTTAATGATCTTTGCTTCACTCAGTATTCATTTGCGTACAATCTCCTATTCTCAGGATGCCCTAGAGCAGAACAAATTATACTAAACATAAGTGAAATCAAACAAAGTTTTCATTGAGTACCATTCATAACATTTACAAACAAATCTCTTGTGTTAAGTTTCTCAGAAATAATTGGCAGGTTCAGTTTTACACCACTAGATTTTCTTCTTCTTCTTTTTTTTTTTTCCTAAGGTGTACCTACAATAAAGTAACAAAAAAAATCTCACGTGACGTATTTATTAAGAATAAAGGCAGTGGAAAATTGAGAAATTTTTTGTATCATAGAATCCAGTAGATAGGAAAAAAATATAAAATATAACCAACTTAGAAAACGTGTGCGGAAAGATATTTTTCACTTTTTTTTCAAGTGTTATTAGATATGAAAAAACACCTTAGGAATGGATGTTCTCTGGCTTATGCAGCACACATTACAGGTAAAAGTCCTCTTCTACAGTGCTCCAGTAGTTTAACTACAGAGTAACAGAAAAGTACATTTGAAATTTACCTCTCTATTGTACTTTCCTTTTCAGTCCCACTACAAGGAAACGCTCCATCAATTTTTGTTACACACTTCTCCGTGCCTTACTAGCTAGCAAGTGTTATGAAGCAACAAGCCAAAAGCCCACTGGCAGAACAAAACCAAAACAGGCCTTTTTCTACAAATTGGTGCCGTTTGTAGCGTGTGTTTCTCCCTAACCCATCATTTCAGCTTCATTACTCAACTGCCTAACACTTTATTCAGGTAACGTTACACTGGAAGAGTAATTTCAGCAACATTATGCTTATTAATCTTCAAGAATGCCAAAGCTAAAAATAAAATCCAAACAACGTGAGAATCCAGGCAGAGTTACGACAGCATTTCTCAAGGGATCAAAATGTCATTACGCTTACTCCTTAGAGGGAATTTTCTCCTCCACCCTTCAATCTTGCAAGAGGAGGGGTCAGACCTCTGGCAGGCTGTGAGTGTGTGTGCTCATGGGCCAACACAGGTGTTTTCCTCAGTACAGCTACACACACTGATGGAGATGAGGCAAAGCTCCACGGGTTTTTGCCTGAATTCAGTCCACGCCACTCAAGTGGGTTTGGGTGAAAAGAAATGCACATTGAGGAGATTGCTAGCAACTCTCTTCCTTTTTAACTAAAGGGAAATGATCTTATCATCAAAACAACACAGAAACTCAGGTCCTTCTTGGAGCATTCCTTGACAGCACTAAAAAGTAGCATCAGTGATTTAAGCCATGCTCATCTACATTTCACAGAGGAAAACACCTTTTTCTTTCTAACTGGGACTTAGACAGAGAAAGCAACTAATGGCATGTTCATTTCTGGGAGGTAGATTCCAGCTTGTGGCACAGTGCACAAAGCTGCCTACAATAACCTGTTTCTGAGCAAGCTGAGTACCTAATGAGATTGACTATTTTTGATAACCCAACTAAATACGCACTTACTTTGGTGTCTTAATGCCTTCAAAATGATCTAAATTCAGAAGAAGAAGAAACACAGATTATTAGGGAGAGCTGGAGCTGTTGATGGTAAGGATGTGTGTGTTGTTTCTACACACACATATATGAGAATCATCAAACATCAAGGAATGGGGAAGAATTTTCTTAGCTGACAAAGAGCTGTAAGGAAATCACTTGACTCCTCGAACCTTTTTCTTCTATATTTGGAGGTAACTGTTGATTTTGCTATTTAAGATCCATATTATTTCTCAGCTTCTGCTAGTGTTCCTGCATGTGACCAGACTTCATTTTCTTTTCTTTGTGCTAATTTGCAAAATCTCCTTACTAAATTTTAAATTAAGGGACGGTTACGGTAATGACTGGCTGCAATCTTCCTGATTGTTTCCTGCACTGATACTTGATATTCAACATCCAGCTGTCAGAAAACATAATAGGAAAACAGTCTGAGTAGATACAACCAAGGACTTCACACGGGTTATATAACATCTTGGATATACTCCTGTGTGTCTCAGACAAAAGCATACTGTAATCATATTAACATTAAGCAGATATTTGCAGCAATTGCTATAGGAGATTAACTTGGAAAAACTGAAACTGCACGGTAAGGTTATGACAAACCCTCTGAGAAGATCTGGGAAGGAACCAGACGTGTACTTTAGAGCATGGCATGGATCTGCATTCTCGCAGATGCGCTGGTTCCACACCATGCTCCCTGCCCCAGGGGACACCGTGACTTGACCTTGCTGCACATTTCTCTAAAACAAGTTTGTTACAGAATTAACTGGTTAAAAGAAAGGTGATCATACAGAGCAGAAAGAGGGTTGAAAGATGAATTTTGTATTTTCCTGGCTCAGTGTGTTTATTTTTTTTCTTGGTTAGACCATTCCAGTAATGTTGTTGGAATATAAATGTAATCTACAAGTACGAGACTAGACTGAGTGCTGATTAATTTAAGTGTCTTAAATCCACAGCTTCATGTATGAGCTAAGCTTGGGTCAGAAATGCCAAATTAAATAGTGGCACAACTCTTAAGAAATAACTTGTGACTTGGACAATCCATAAGGAATCAATAACAAATTAAAACCAGTCAGTAGCAGTGAACTGAATAAATGATTCATTCTTCCCAAAACAAACCTAATAGTAAAGTTCATTTGTCTATCAGGAAATTAGTGCTGTATTTTTGAAAGCGGCTAAATTGCATTTTAGAGATATCATAAAGTTAATTTTGAAAACCAGAACAGTTAAAAGGCAGCCGTCCCAAATGCTTCACGCTTACTTAATAGGTAAAAGTACCATGTTTGTGCTTAGTATTTCATTCTTCACGAACAGGTAGAAAATCCTTTTGTTTCACTTTCGAAATGTTTACACAGCACAAGTTTCCCGAAAAGCCTTCTGGAAAAGTTTCTGAAGGATTTGGGAATGATTATAAAATAATGTTATTCAGGATTAGTTCAGAAGCAGTAACTAAACCCAGAACAGCATTGGAAAACGGGAAAAAAGTAAGATACTTGTTATGCAGTATTAGTTAAAAATGTAGTTTGATAAGAAACAGAGCCAACAATTTTGAAATTTTCCAGGAATTCTAGGAATTGTGACTAAAAATGAAATTGTTGCTCAGACTTAGATGACTTCAGTATTGGCTTATTCCACATCAAAATAACATTTAACTTATTTTAAATGCATACATATAGAAAGGCGGGTAGAATGAAAAAAGATTAAAGACTTAATTATTTAATGGGTTATTAAAGGATTTTAATAGCAAGTCTGCACTAACAAACTGTGTCTTAATTGAGATTAATTGTATTTTCCCTTTGCAAAAAATTCTGATTGATGCATAGAAAAACATCTTTAACAATTAAAAATCTCTTGGTTTTTTGCTGACAGTAAGGTTACCAGGAATCGTTCAATGAGCTTCGAACCAGTTCCTAACTCCTGATTATATTTCCAGTATGGTAATGGATTGAGCAAAACCTTTTCTTATTCTGTCAAAGACCAGTTCATGTAAAACTGACCAAGAACTTCTATTCTATTGGATATTTAAGTATTTTCTCATATCCTTTCATGATATTACACCTAGATAATAACCTATTTGCTATACCACAACTTAAAAGAACTGTTAGAACTGGGCAGGTGGGTGCAACCAAAGATCCAGTCCCGGTGCTCAATCCCCAGCACAAAAATGCTGAGCTATTCAGCAATTAGCATAATGAAATATACTGCAAAGTGTCCCATTATGCAAGCACTGGCTTTTCCCTCCAATACCCCAGTCTGTTTCTTCTTGCTATAGGCCTGAGAAAATTCTAAATATGTTTACACAAAAGAATTTGCTCAGTAGAAGACACTGGCTTTCCAATGCTGTTTTTTTTCTCCCAGTACTCAATTGAAAACTTTCTATAAATAATTTTTCCCTCCAATTAACATGTGTTATAAGACCAGCAGAAAGATCATAAATTATTGTTGCTGTAGGCTTTTCAGTGTAATTTATTACTGAAAAGTCATGAGCAGTGCTTTGGAAAGGCCAGCCTGTGAATCTGTAAACTTAGGAAATGAAGAACTAAGCTGGTCTCTTTACCCTGAGGTCAATTAGAAATGACACCAACAGACTTCTCAGTGACCTGGGGAGATTTATAGCTTGCCATGCTAGGCCTGTGGTTCAGCCAGAAGATTAAGATCAGAACAGCACCTGGAAGACTGTCATCAGTTAAGACAGGCTGGACCAATGGCTCCGGGCTAAAACGTGCACAGGAAAAGAGGTCATGTCAAGTAGCCTTTGTTTTTACCAGGGCTAAGGCACATGTGGAAGGTACCATTTGAGAGAGAGCTGGGCTAACAGAGATCTAACTTAGGGGCATTGGACTGTCTTGTAACAGGAACAAAGACAGCAAATTGTTAAGGCACTCTGACTTCTCTCACTACTAAAAGTCACCTCTGAAGATATTTGCTACTTGACGAGGCTTCATGTGATTTGCAGATCTTGTTCTTTACTGCTTTTCCTTTGTTATTTTTACAAGTGCAACCATTAGCTGCAGAATGCCTCACATCATAAACCCTCACAATTTAGGAAAAAAATTTGATCACTCTGCTGTGCGAATCTTATAAGAAAACAAAAAAGGCTGTGTCTTCCAGCCACTCATAAATATTTTATAATTTGGTAAGAACAATAGCCTAAAAGGTCAAAGTTCAGGTCTGTAGTAGTCAACGAGATCCTTGCAAGACAATAAAAGGGAAAGCTACCCTTTGTTTTACAACAACTTTGGAAACAACGTCACTGAGGCAGTGGAGGCTTACAGACTTTCCATTGTATTCAAGTCATTTGTGCAAGTTGCCCTTATTACAGCTTTTGATAAATGATGTTTGCAGTGGAAAAGTTGTTTAGGGTTTCTGAGCATTTAGATCCATGTCAGGTACTCAACAGTGACGTACAGAAGAGCACACAGCTCAGAAAGCAATTGTCATTTTCTCAGGTAAACATCATTCAGGCTCGAAGAGGTATTTCCTAATTTCTTCTATTGTATGTAGGCCCAGGTAGGAGGAAAATTAGATAAGAGGAGAACAGAACACAATCTTTGGGTTCCCAGTGACACATGGTCTTTGAAATGAGAATAAAAGAGACATCTATCTCATAGTGTTGCGAGGCTTAATTAATGCTCAGAATGCCATTTATAAGCTGGATAACTGAAACTCCTGGACAAGTCACTACTGACATTTGTTACTTCTGAGAACTCAGTACAACTGGGAAGTTGTCTCCATTTTTCTTCTGTCTTCCACAGTATAAAATTAAGCCCTCAAAAAACAAAAAAAACCCCCAAAACCAAAAACCCAACAACCTAAAAGTGGCATAGCTGAGGATTTACTAACCCAGCCATGGTGTTTCTCATTTCGTTATCCCCTCTTGGTTTATAAAGTCACAGGCAATAACTCTAGATGTGAATCTGCACACTAAGACATACTGAAAGGTACTAAGACATATTACTTATCTACCAGACTGAAACACATCTTACAACACGTCATGTGCCCAGAAAATATGAACCCCAAACTTCTGTTTCCAGCTTCAGCTTTGTAGATGTCAATTCATAGCCTGCCATTTTTTGTGCACTAAGTTTCTCATTTCTGCTTCAAAACTTGAGGTTCTTTGGGGTTTCTTTGATGTCCTTAGAATCAAAGAATAGTTTCCTCAATTAAAAAAACCTGAAAAGTTTTCCTACCTTTCCTTCACCTTCTCTCTTGGAAGGAGAGCCAGTGCATGCCATGAAATACTTAACATCAACCTGAGCACTGCTAAGCACTGGTGTTTTGGAATGGGTGTCTGACAAGTCTCTCTAAGGTTCCGTACATGCAAATGAATGTCCTATTTATAGAAATTATACTAAATAACCACCTGTTTGACAGAACTGACTGAGAGAAAAAAACACATTGGAAAAGTCAAGAAAAATGCAGGTGTGACAGTGTGAGCTGGCTCCAGTGTTTATATGCAGTAGCTTTTCCAGGTGTTTAATTAGACAAACATCTGATAACAATCCTGGAATACCAGACAGAAGCACAGAGTGTAGGGCTTTTCTTGTTGTCTATGTGTATCAATTGAGACCATCACAAGTCTCTACTTCCCATCTTTACAATGATCTATTCAATATGGACTTAAACTGCACATAGAATATTACTTTTTCCACAAAACTTGATGTTCCTCACAGCGTATTAAATCTCTCCTCAGTAACCACAGCCAGTATAAAATTTAAATGTTTATAAATGTTTCAAGCTGTCACATCTTTGTCCTCAATGAGATTGGAGAAGGAATAAAATCAAACAGCTCTTCTCCTCAGGCAACTTTTCCCAAGTGATGCAGTCCAGAGACCGGCTTGTTGGCATTTGTTATTATAATCAACTTTCCATAGCTTTTACCAAGGCATAATCCTTAGTATATGTTTAACCAATGCAGATAGATTTTCAAGTCATACAACATAAAACAAGTGCACAGGGTGTTATGCATCATCAAGAACACAGTGGATAATGTTCAGTTATCCACTTCTTTTCTACTCCAATTCCATCCCCTTGGATGCTCTCAGCTCTTATTTGAATGACCCCAGTGTTTCAGTCTTAATAACCTTCACAGCAGTCCATTCCAAACATTTATTACTCCTGGGTTAAAAAGTATTGCTCAGCTACATCTGTTCTTAATTTGCTTTTGCAGAAGCTTTTTTCTTCTCCTTGTTTTTTTTTTTTTTCAAATGCTCTATTTCCAATGGAAAAAAAATATACCTAAAAGCTCTACTTAGGGGAAAAGTTATACAGTATGTAGGAGGGTGTGGCAAGCACGCCTTTTGTCAGAAAGCTGAATTAATGGGCACTGCCTGATATTTAGAGCTTGTGAGCTTTCTTGCCACAGAAAGATCTGCCATTTTTGGGGACATCCTTCATTCAAAATTTGAAATATATATATATACACACACACACACACACAAAGGAAAAAGTTCCTGCTGGGAATCCCACTGTTGCTCTTATTTAAGCATGTAATGAACAAGATATCTTGGACACATTCAGCTCTTTTTCCTTCTACACATACCACAGACAGCGTGTGGCAGACAAGCCCAGTACTGCACAGATACCAGGGGAGGTAGGGATCCTGCAGCTCCAGCCACTGTGGGCTTTGGGCAGCTACACAGGACATGAGCAATGCTGGGAAATCTGAGGAAAATTAATTTCTGTGAAGCTGCATTGATAAAACTATCCTGTGCTGTGATATCCCAAATGTGGTTTATATATGGCCAGCTTTGCTCATACTTTCTCTTTTGATGCACAAGCTGTGCTCATCGCTGTCTTGGGGATTGGACAAGTCTGATCAGCTCAAGAGGGCTGTGAATCCTAGAATGGCCTGGGTTGGAAGAGACCTTGAAAAACATCTCGTTCCAGCCCTCTGCCACGGGCAGGGACACCTTCCACTAAACCAGGTTACTCAGAGCCCCATCCAACTTAGGACACTGTCAAGGATGGAGCACCCACAGCTTCCCTCGCAACCTGTGCCAGTGCCTCACCACCCTCACAGAAAAGAATTTTGTCCTAATATCTACTCTAAACTTAAACCTTCTCTTTCAGCTGGAAGCCATTCCCCTGTCACTACATGCTCATGTAAATAGTCTCTCTCCATCTTTCCTGCAGGGTCCCTTCAGGTCCTGGAAGGCTGCAATTAGGTCAACCCAAAGCCTTCTCTTTTCCAGACACAACAATGACAACTCTCTCAGCCTTTCCTCATAGGAAGGATGCTCCATCCCTCTAATCAACTTGGTGGCCTCCTCTGGACTCACTCCAACAGGTCCATGCCTCTTCTGTGCTGGGACCCCAGAGCTGGATGCAGTGCTCCAGGGGGAAGTCTCAGCAGAACAGAGCAGAGGGGTAGAATCCCCTTCCCAGACCTGCTGCCCACACTGCTTTGGATGCAGCCCAGGACACCACTGGATTTCTGGGAGGCAAAGGCACATTGCTGGGTCGTGTCCAGTGCTCCTTTGCTCATGAGTCATCTGCAATTAGATGGGGGTTTTTTTTGGTGTGGGGAGGGCTGTATCAAAGACAATTATTGGGCATTTTCATACACTGAGAGATGTAAATTAAGAAAATTTTTCCTAGCATGTTCCCCCTAATAACTTGGGTTGAGGGGGAAAAACCAAACAAAATCAAATACAAAACTCCTGCTAAGCTCCCAAGCAAAACCAGGAAGAGTCACACAGACACATTTTCTATTCCATTTCACGTATCGTGATTAGTAACAGCTTCTGCTTTCCTCTGCATCCCTCTCTGAGAGACCACTTTTCAATGCTTCACAGAGCAAAGACGACTCTGCCCCACCGAGAGGGAACTTTATGAAAGTTCACATCAATCGACAGCAGCAGCAGCAAAGCAAACCACGCTTCATCTTGCTTCAGTGCCCTTCTGGCACTGCTCTCTGACTGCAGCTCAGACAGTAAACAGTAGTGTGTTTGTGTGCAAATAGCATTCTCCTGAATGATGTCTGCACCTGTGTAAACTGACATCACGATCTTTTTTTCAAATTCAGTTTATTTAAGGAGTTCACAAGAGACACCTGTTCTATGCACAGGCACAAATGACATTCAATGAGCTGAAAAAAAGAGTGTGTGTGTGTGTGGGGATGTGCTGGGGGGTGAAGGGCAAAAGCGACTTTCAGGGCTGTACCCACAAGCGTGTTTACATCTCCTGGTCCTACAACAGACAGCTGCTGCTGCTTTCCTTTCTGGCCTTCCTGGTCCAAGCTGGTACTAGCAAAATAAAATACAACTACACTGAGTTTTCTGTACTGGCTTATTAAAGAGAGAAACTAAGTAAATACTGGGGAGGAATGAAAGAGAAGGGCTGGAAGAGGCAGAAAACAGCCTGTCCCCTGCCTCCTCTCTGAGAACAGCACCCAAACACTATAAAGTCAAGCTGGTGTAAGACTCAGCCTAAAAGCTCATACAGGAGCTTCTATGGCATTTTCCTGCTTCACTCTCAGACTTCTAAGGCTGGCACAAGGTCTGTCTTAGGGGTGTTTTGGTTTTTTGGTTTGTGTTTTTTTTGTGGTTTTTTTGCATTTTAGTTTTGGTTTTCTCTTTGAGAAAGGGTACAGTAGGCTTTGAAGGTTTGGGTCTCCAAAGCAATCTCACTGTTCTGTGAGGACACCACTCCTGTTTGAGACACCTGTCCCAGATACAATAAAACACAACAAGCATATTTCTACCTTAGAGGGAATGGTGAGACAGAAGGGGCTCACATCCCATCTGACTGAAAGCATTTTAAAGAAACCTGTACTAATATTCACTGGTCAACTGGCATATTGTCTCTTACAGAAGTAACAGTTTCAAAAGGATTAGAAATGCATTTCTGAAACTCACAGTTAGGATTTAATGTAAAGAAAGCTATTCTGAGGAAAGTTGGGTGGCAAAGACTTCCCACCTCCTCTTATCACAGTGGGATAAGAGCCAGGGATCACTGCTGCAGGAGTGCAGTGAACACCCCACGGAGAAACTTAAGCGTCAGACAGAAAACCAGAAGTATTACGGCAGAAAAAGTAGTTAAAACTGAAACTCAGCAAGCTGGAACAAGCCAATGGAATGTGGAAATCAATGATTTTGAAACACATCACGATTTCAAAAATTAATATAAGACCCACAAAGTAGCAGAGATTGATTTTCTGTGCGCAGCCATTGTAACACACCTGTCACAACAGCCAAATTTTGGGTAAGAAAATGGATTCACGGCTTTAGACAAAAGAAGCCTCCCTGCCTAAAGAACAGCCTTGTTCACTTCAGTGAAATAAAGATGGGAACCAGATTTTCACCATATCAGGACTATGCAACCCTAAAACACCAAAACCTTTTGTCTCTTTATCAACAAATTGCACATCTCATATCAACACTTCACAATTTTTCAAAAATTGACTTAGAGCATATCTTCACCTTAAGTAGGGCAAATGCAAAAAAAGGATAACCAGAAGCTTATTTTAAAGGCTATCAAACATACCCATTTTAATCAGAAAAGCACCTTACACCTTATTCACTCTCTACTATATCCCTTCTTTGCTAATAAAAATTGCTTTCCTGAGCAAAACTTCACAAATGTTTAAACACTGAGTTTTACTTCAATGGAACTTGAATCTTTTAATTTTGCAAGCAATTTTCACCCTGGTACTGGATTAATGACTCATATCTTTTTTATGTTTCAGTATCACTCCAGTGTCACACCCTAAACCTTTCCAGAGACTCCTAAACCCCGGTGCTGTTCCCAATCCCAATCCACCAGTCTCCACGTCAATAATGATGGGAGGCAGACACACAGCTACTTCTTAATCCCTGGGAAGATTACATGATAAAAACAGTGACACAGAAAACACTGAGGTTTAATAGAGAAGACCTTCAAATAACTTTACAGTATTATAGAGGTGCTAAAAGAAAAAGCATCAAAAAGTAAGTGCGAAGCATGTTTCTTCACAGAACCACAGAATAGCTGAGGCTGGAAGGGATCTTTGGAAAATTTTCTAGTCCAACCTTGCTGCTCAAAGCAGGGTCAGCTGGAGGACATTGCTCAGGGTTTTTAATAGCTCTAAGGAGGGAGACTCCGCAACCAGCCTGGGTAACCACTCTGTGTTTGAGCAAGTAAAAGTATTTTTTCTTATGTTTCAATAAAATTACCTGTCGTTCTTCACAATTATTTATGGCCATAAAAATAGACCAAAATAGAGTAGAGCAGGGAAAGTGTTCCGTGTGAAAAAAATAACCTCTTGTAATTAGTCTATAGGTCTGTGCCCTGACAGCATTTAACTGCAACACCAATATGCAACTTAAGTGAGAGTCTGGAACCAACAATTCACTCACAACTTCTACATTACTGAGCAGTTTATAGCAGAGAAAAAGCCCAAGCAGACTAACTGCTTTTTATTCTAGGCCTCCATTCTCAATGACACAGCTCTTTCTGCACGCTGTATTCAGCAGGATGTAGATGGCCATGGAAATTGAAGACAAATTTCCTCTCCTTTGTACCATAGTCAAGATTTTAACACTTTTGCAGTGATTTGATTTTATTTAGGTTTGTTGGGGTTTTTTTTTAACATGCAGAATTGCCAAAGTCAAGTCCAGTTCTACAGAAACTGCCTATCTCCCTCCTGAGGATATTCAATTCTCTGAGATGACAGTTTGGAAACACCACGATTCTTAGTGCTCTCGTCTCTGTATTTCACACACAAACCCTTTTGTGCCCTGTCAATTTTAACACAGTTTATTGGGAAGTTCAATCTAACACAGATGTTTGCTGACAGAAATTTTACAGGTGATGACAAGACTCCATTAACTCAATGTGTACAATGCTAGTTTTTGTGAGTCTCTAAGAAATCTTATTGTACGCTCCTGACCCTGTATCCTCATCTACTGCTGTGAAAGGCCTTTCTGCTGAAGCAAAACACAAAAACAACGTTTATATTAGTTACAGAGATTTACTTACCCATATATTTCTTCTTAGAGTGTGAAACAGACATCTTACGTGATGGTTTGTGAAATAAACTGCTAGTCTGACAGCCAGATTAAACATAAGAGCACTTGCATGCTTATAGACGCAGAACTAGACAGCTGGAGAGGATTTACAAAACCACTTAGGCAAGCCAGGGTCCTAAGTTTTCTCTGGTATTTCCCAGATAAAATCAGCTTTAGAGTGACTCTCCATGACAGTTTGGTCTAACCTTGTATTTTGTGACCATAATACTCTGGGTAAAGAAAGCAGCAACTTGTTAGTAGGGAAATTCAGGTCTGGGGCTGGACCAGCCCCCCAATACCTGCTCTGCCAAAAGATTTAAGCTGTAAGAGGCATGCAACACCTTTCAAAACAAAAGCCTCCTTTCTTAACTATCTCGATTCTGCTTGATAAATTAAAAATGTTTATTGGTAAACTGTCCGAACTATTATGGGCTATTTTTGTCCAATGTGAGGAACATACGCCTAATTCCAAAACCAACACAGTTACTTCTCCTCCATGGCACATCCTCTCCATCACATTATGTTCCTATTCCTCCTCCTCCTCCTCCCTCTCCCTCTGAAATTTCCTTATCACTGCAACGAGATACGGCAACTTTCATATTACGATCGGGTAATGACACTTTGATTGCTTGTGGCACAAGGCCAGACAGCTCCTAAGGCAAGTCATTATTAGGCTGCAATACACACCAAGTCAAGTTTCACTGATGAAATGGATGATGGAAAGGAACATAGTGAAATGAAAGCAGAGGCACTAATTTAAAGCTGTCATGTGAGGCAGCCAGGAATCCTGCAGTGCACAAGAGAATATGCTTCTCACTCTGTCTTGGAACCCTTAAAAGCAGGGATGGCGAGGCAGAAGAAATATTGAGAAATCACCATTACCCTCTTAAAATAAAAGCTCTGTCAACCACACATGCACCTCAGTCTCATGGAAGTGGAGTTCAAGAGATGCATCTTCTTGAAGAGTAGTCATTCCCCCCAAAAAACAACAAAAAAGTGCAGAAAATTGGGATTCTGATGAACATAAATCTTGTATCTAAAGCAATCACTAGAGTACATCTGGCTAATGGTTTAACTTTCACTGAAAATTTCCTTGATTCCTTGATTAATTTAATTTAAATTTCATTATATTATTTCAAGGGAGTAACATAATAAGTATCATTTCCTGACCATTATCCTTTCACATGAAGACAGAAGTTCTTCAATATACACAAACAGATTCCCTCACAGCTCTCTCTTTCACAATTTCAAAAATTACATGGCAGTTATGAAAAAAGATTGCTTCACATGCCTGGAGAAGGTCAAATAAATAATTTGCTCTCATATCAAGCTCTTTTTCCTCCAGTCACCACAAATTCAGTAAATCAAAATTGATGGAAAACTCTCAGAAGAAGAAATCCTAGTTCCTATTCTTTACCTAAGTGTGGTGACACTTGCAGGATTTTTTAAACCTTGATAGTGATGTGACGAGAAACTTGGCAACTCACACTCATTTTCTGACCTTCCTCCAGGCTTGCTGTAGTGAAAAGCTTTTTATGAATAAAACCCCACTAAAATATCTCTAGTGACCCCTGATTTCAGAATTAGATCTTTAAGGGGAGGAAGAAAAGACAAAAAAAAAGGTGAAAATTATCAATAAAATAAGAAGAACTGGAAGTTCAGTTTCTAAACATGTGAAGATCACTTTTTGGATCCAACTGTTGAGAACACAGATATGCAACACGTAAGAATTTATTTGGCAAGGAAGACTCTGTGTATCAATTAACAATTTTGCACCTCTTAAGCAGTAAACATAGCGGTCATTTCACAATTCCTAACTCTGCCCCACTTAAATTAAATATATCCCCAAATCCTGCCTCAGGAAATAAGTTGTGAGTTCAGTTAGTTTCTGAACAGCTTAAATATATCATTAGTATGAAAATGATCCCTTTTTATGAGGTGCTGTTATTTCATAGGATATACTTAATGTTTGGGAATGTGTACATCATATACTGAAATTATGTACAACCTATAATGAAACACATATAAAATTGCAGTAGCACCAGGAGCACCACTGCAGTTAAGAGTCTGACAGACTCTCCTTTATAAACTTATATTTTAATCATATAGAATTCCAAGATGAAATCTGAAAAAAAACACCAAACCAAACCCCAAACATTTGGAGGACACAGGCTACAATTTGTGTTTTCTTCATACAGAAGAAAAGAAATGGAAACAAAATTTCTGTCCTTATTCTGAGATGATTATTATTTGCAGATTAGATTTCCAGTTGCTGGATTTGAAGGGAAGAAAAAAAAGAGAGAGATTAAATTATTTGGTCCCATCCTCCCCCTGCCCACCGCCACAGTGAAACTCAGCAAATTTACCATCTGTCATAAACAAAAGGCTCAGTGTTGCTGCGCTTCCTTGAGAGAAGACCTTGTAGGTAAGTGTGACTGTAATTCCCTATAATTCAAAAAGCAAAAGTTTAATGTTTCTGCGCTTCACTAGATCAGGTGAGATAAGCATTTCAATCAACCAGGAGAATGTTTATGAATATACTTGAATTGATGGTGGCAGGGTATGTGTATGAGTGTAAAAATAAAAATCACAGCACATATACATCTTAAAATTGAAGATTCTGAATAACTATTTGATTAATTATACTAATTTCCAAATGCATATTTCTATGAACAAAAGCAGGATGCTAAGTACATAATTCTAAGACGGGGAAGGACACAGAATGATTAGAAGGTGTCTGCACGCCTATAGGTATAGATGTTCCTCCTTTCATGGCACCATCGCACACACATCTGCCCTGTTATTTAACCAAATCATATAGAGGTTGCATCCTCTAGTGCTAACACAAAAGTTAACTCAGAAAATAAGCAACTACATTGGAAAAATGGTAGACAATCTGTTGGGAAAAGGTTTGTGAAGAATAACTTCAAAGCAGATTTTTGTGCATTGACTTCAATAAATGTATTTTCTCCAGAAACATATAACCTGAAAAAACCACTCTTGCTTGTCTGATGTCAAAACCAAAACTATTTATGCCTTATACATAGGAGAAGTTGTTCGTGCCTACGTAAAGATTGCCCCATGGTGTTTCCAAGGTCAGTAATTTGCATGGAATTTGCAACAGAACTCAACTATGCCTGTGGCGAAAAGAAACTGCTTTTCACCTATTTTATGACGAATTCCAGTATTCAAAATACTTTTTTCCAAGTTGAGCCAAAGAGATTTTACACCATCCTGTTCCAGATAATGCTTCTGTTGATTTTATAGGAAACTGCTTATGCACCACTGCAGCAGGCATCTGTCTCACAGACTCCAAGGCTTCACGTCAGAATTTGGTAAGAAGTTAGGCAGCGGAATCACATTCCATCTATTTATATATTTTTCAAGAACCAGATTTTCTGTCTTTTACTCAGCCAGAAATCAGCCATCAGGGACAAAGGCCCTCAATTAAGAAACCTCTTAAAGTCCTACCATGTATACAAAAGCAAGTGTGTGCTTAAACCTTTTGCTGAACCAGCTGAGTGGAGACGAGCAGGAGACACTGCATTTACACAGCAAGAACTTTCCTAAGAGCAAGACCTACACTGCTCATCTACTCAAGAAGTTTACTGAAATATATTTACCCACATGAGCTATGAAGTGAAATACTTAAAGCACTTTCTAATTAAAAACAGGAGTGAGCTACAACCCTCAAAATTTGGGGAGAGGGGGAGTCTAGCCTCATGTGTTGTAAATAATTAGATTATTTTCAGAAAAAGAGTACCTTTCAAAATTAGACCTATGTTATCACCCTTCCTCAATAACAATCCTAATTTTAATCACTTGTTCTTACAAAATGTTCTCTAACAGAAATTCATATTTCCAAATACAAATCCCTACTTATCTTGCCCATTTATAAGCCGATTTTCAGAGACTTGAAATGAAAAATGCTAAGTAATTACACACCACCTAGAAACATATTTAAAGTGTTACATTAAACCATGTCACACTCTGATGTAAAGTTGCTTACAAGACTCAGATTTTCAGAATCTGGAAGCTAGTGGTTTTTTCCAACTGTTTCTCTTTTGATTATAATACTTACACAGCACTCACCAGTAAGTAAAAACAAACAAATATTGTGTTTACTGCTCTCCACAGCTTCTGAAGCAGAGAAAAGCCTGTTTCTCATGTTGTAAAAGGATAAAGAGGGCCTACATCAAACCAGTTCTAGCTGACAAGGACATCCGGGAAGAAGTTAGTACTGAGCAATGCTCTCCTCGATGGCATTGCCTCCAGGCAGGCCAGCTGGGCTCCCTGTATCACTTGTAGGTGGGGAAGGTTCAGCCACACTCTCCAGCTGAGGTAATGAACCAACCCAAATGTCTGCTGGGGAGAATGGGTGTGCTTTCCTATGCTCCACAAAGAGAAGCTGTCATGTTCCTGCTCAGTATCAACAATAAAAGCAGAAATTAATCACTGGTCCATTGCTCTAACAAGGGAAATCCTTAGATTTTTTTAATGTCCCAAAATAATATTGAATGACAAATTCTGCCAGGTTTCAAGCAGTGTAAGGAACTGGAGAGGCCAACAGGTAATTCTCTTTCTAGAGCTCTTAATGTTACAGATGTTCTTGCAAGTTCCATCACTGGTGACTTTCAGCCCCTTAAATGTGTGCTCAGGCTGTATTTCACAAGGAGGAAAAGACCTCCAGACCCTGTGCCGGAATATGAAGCAAAGAATTCTAGAAAGGAACTCTGGATAATCTGAAAACATAGCCAGAAAGTTTCGGGAGAAAAAAAAAACCCACAACAAAAAGCAAATCAAAGCACGTCTTAGATACTAATATGTCAAATATGCCTCAATGGTATCATATAAAAATACGATACAGCTCTAAAAATCTAAAACCAGGTCTAGTATTTCACAGCAAAAATTAATGCAACAATTTGTATGATGTTACAGTGTTAAGACAAACTTGCTTTTCATTTTCTGGCTACTGGACAAAGCTATTTCTACATCCAAAGGTAAAATCCAATAATCTATCAAAAGTTTTTTTCCTGCTCTTTTTCACTGTGGTCTACAAAGCGCCCTGGAAGAGCCCCAAAAGCAATGTTTGCCCTGATTGCAGTACTTCTCTATGTTCTGCACTCTGCAATTATTTAGATGGTTTAAAAAAAGGAGAGGGAGAACAACTGTGAAAGGCATTGTGCAACCGCAGCTGACTTCATGTTAACCCCTGTTCCTGGGTTCCACCCTCGGGTCAAATGCCTATGAGTCAGTGTCTAGCACAGATGAATGATGTCATACTCACACCACCTCTTTAGCAAGAAAATGTGGTGGAGCCTTTCACTGCTGATCTTAAGAGACCCTGGGTTACTAAATGAAGTTCCCAAGATAAAAAAAGAATAGGCCTGAACTTAAAAAGACAGGAAATGAACACATCACTCCAACAGCTTTGAAACGGATTCTAAGAAAAAGACTCTGATGGGTCATATGCGGCAAAAATGACCAACAGGATGCATGTGTTAAAAGTCAAAAAAAGATTTGCAATACCCAAAAAAACAGCTAACAAGGGACATAATTATATCATCTACCTGTTCTAACACACGCAAACGAAAATAAAATTTAACAGGGCAATGGATATGATCTCTCAGGTGCCAAGCACCTCTCTTTCAGGTGCACTGATAGATCAGATATGCGAGGAATAATTTGATTTCAGTGAAACCTGAACAGAGTACACCTGTGTGGATTTGAAGAGACAGTTCCATATTGTTTCAATACACTGGAATGTGTAATAATCGGTTTGAATGCAGTGCAGTTCCTTGGTTAAAGAAAAGTTATCTTTGAGATGAGAATCTTGTGGTGCAGAATTACTGCACCTGAAACCATCAACTAATTAATCACCCTTTTAAACACAGGAAAATACAGAAGTGAGGAAGAAGTGGAATGAGTAAGCCCACAATAAAATGCACTCCTAGATGAAGAATGCATAAAATGACTCAGAAAGTACTTAAGGTGGTATTAGATCGAGCTCAATGAGACACTAAACATGTTACACAGTGCCTCTCTGGTTGTGAAAAGTCCTGTGTATGAGGGCTGGTATGACTTGTCTTTGCAGGAATTGAGATCTGAGAGAAGGACATCATAATTTCCTCAACTCCAAAAAGTGGTTTTCCAGGGGAACGGAAAAAAAAAAGAAAAGCCCTGAGAGGGAACCTTCATATCCCAACTTTAAAAAACCGCCTGATATTGCAGAAGTATGGATTTAACAGAGTTCTTATTAAACAGATCCAAAATGATCCAAATGCACATGGAAAGAAACAGCAGCGACTGATGGCTTTCTGTAATATTGTGGTAACACAACAGGGTTTTTATTGTTCTCTAAATGTAAAAATCTATGTTATTTCCAAAATTTACTTTAAAGTAGTGTGACAGCTTCACAGAATCACAGAATATTCTGTGTTGGAAGGAATCCACTAGGATCATCAAAGCCCAGCTCCTGGCTCTGCACAGGACACCCCAAGTGTCACACCATGTGCCTCAGAGCGTTGTCCAAACGCTTCTTGAGCTCTCTCAGGCTTGGTGCTGTGACCATCACCCTGGGAAGCCTGTTCCAGTGCCCAGCCATCCTCTGGGTGAAGCACATTTCCCTAATATCCAACCTAAACCTCCCCTGACATGGCTTCAAGCCATTCCCTCCGGAAGTTTCTACAGGTACTGGCTGGTGCCTTCCTGAGGCTCTAGCAAGGGTTAATGTAACTTTGGTTAGGGATATTCTCAGGATGCTTGCTCTCTCAGCTTGAAGAAATATCTTGTCTTCTCTTTTACTCTATGCTCTGCATTTTGAAATCAAACAAACATTAAACCAGACCAACATTCAAACAAAACATCTTTCAGAGGAATTCTAGTAGGAGTGAAATGCGTAAAACTAGGAATATAATGTATCAAATTCCATTTCTGTTTGAGAATGTTGGCAACTAATAAATTCAAATATATACATATATAAAGGTCTGCCCTTATTTACATTTTCCTTTCTTTTTTGTTCAGCTGCCATTTTTTGGCCTATAGAAAACAATCCTCTTTTTTCAAGTTGGATTCCACTGTAACAATGCTCTTTATTGGTAGTCCTCCCTCTCACCCTACACCCACAAATCACGATACAAAACTTCTCAAAAATCAATCTACACTTGAGCTAACACAGGCCTGTTGTCTGCTTTTTTCAGTCTTGTCTGTATTCATACTATTTTTTTTCCTTAAAATCCCAATCAATTGCTTCAAAGAAGAAAATACATATAATTTGCCTGGACTTCCTTTCCCTATTCCCATTGTCATGACAATTCCTATCCCTTGTTTCCCTATCCACCTTCAGTGGGTCTGTGATTATATGGTCTTTACTTCCACAGCTCCTTCAATTGGCCCTAGCCTGTCATTCCGATCACAGGTCTGAGTTTCAGTCTTGTATGTGAACTGAAAGCCCTCCGTCATCCTTCAAACAGGTTAGTATTGATGCTAGACCCTCATTTTCAAGTTCCTTGAGCTTGCTGTCTTCAACAAGCCTTGGTGACAACCAAACTCAAAGGTCTTGGTCTTTTCTAATAAACAGAGAAAGGCTGTTTAGAAGCAAGGTTTTAAGTAAAAATGAGCAGGATGCAGCTCGACCTCCAAAGTACAGAAAGTGGTCCCAGATAAACCCTCTGTAACCTGGCATGTGTGTTGTATGTAAATAAAAACTAAAAATAGCTGTTGTGGTTGCTGTACCACATTATTCTCATTTTAAGGCGACTAATTAAAAATATTAAGGTTACATAGTGCAAGTTATTGCTGTAGTCTAAATCACTCAGATCATTTAATTTTTATGTGCATTTTTTACAGAGCATAAAGAATCCTCTTTCCTCCCTCCAGTGCTGTACCTCTGTGCAAAGATAAGATCAAGAGAGGAGTAAGTGCATGGGCTATTTGAAGACATGCTTCCCTATTCATGTCTAATTTTAATATAATGCCAAGAAATCGGAATGTGTGAAAACTCATTACCAATGAAATGACACTATCATCAGTATTTTTTGTGGTTTCTGTATCAGCTTAACTTTGTTAAGACAACATAATGTAATTAGCTCTGTATTTGACTTAAAATATAATTTATATTAATTTATTATGCATAAGAAAATGAGCCCAATATCAGTTCAATTAGAAAATATCTCTATTTTCATAACTAAATATGAACATCTGAGGTAGCAGAGTTTCTGGTGTAGGTTCTGTGATAACTTTGTCTTTTCCCTCAACTTTTTACATAGATTCCACTTCTTGAAAATCTGTTATGCTAAATTGTAACCATTGACACACTAGAAGGAAAGGATAGGTTTCAGGCTTGCTTCTTTATTCTTAAATCAAAGAAGCATGAATAAGATAAATCTATGCTCTGTTCAGTTCATACATTCAGTGCCTGAGTATTCCATAATCTGCAAGTGCTTCAGTGAACAGCTCAAGTGAAACAACTCAAAATAGCCACACAACGATAATGGAAAGTTACTATACCAAAATTCTGTTAGGGCTCTGGGACCAAATATCCACCTTTGAGAAGAGCAGATGCTGCAGTTATTTTTAAGGTCTGTTAAATTTGATGCTCTTGGATGGTTTTGGTATTGGTAAGAAACCTGGGGCACCTGGTGCTCCTTACCCTTGGCACCAGCATGAAACACTTTGAGAGGGCTTGTTAAGTCTTACTCAAAAAAGAAGCAAGTTTAGCATGGCTGTCTCAATCTTAGTGCACCTCTCAGATGAACTACAAAACCCAGCTAGCAGCTCTAGTGCTCAGCTGCTTTTCTGTAAGCTGCAGATGATGGTCAGACTGAACAATTCCACTCGCTTTTTGCTGCACCTTGGTAGCACTGAATTCTTCAAGCCCTGAAATTGTTAATGGGCACTTTCGGACCTCATAGGAAGCCAGAAACTGCAATGCTGGTTTAGAGGCAGGCAGGGATGTATAAATAAGGCTATTGTTTCTACGGAATAAAACTTCAATATTGTTATATGGTAGTTAGAGTATAATAGGCTATTGTTTCTATGAATAGGTTCTCCGGAGCACCAATCAACACCTTATCGTTAACATTAATCACTGGAATATCTTCTCCAAGATCAAACAAACACTTCTTGAGAACTCAAACTTTGACTTCAGAAAACTTTCTGTGCAATAACAGATTAGACTTAAATATCAGCAACTACATCCTTATTCAATGAATCTTATTTTAATGATTAAATGCTACATAAGGCTATCTGAAAAGGTTTAGGAAGATTGTGCTAATATCTGAAAAAAAAAAAAAGAAAGAAAAAAGAAAAAAGAAAAAATCCAGCTATCAGAAGTCTGTGTTAGGCAAAGTATCTTTGGTACTGCTCTTAACATCCAGCATATGGAACTATAATCCCACTTCTACATGGTGAGATTTTCAGAATTGCTCTGATTAACAGTATCAGCAACAAACGATTATTTTATACATATACCAAGTGATCTAATTTTACTATATTTGTAAATACGTTTTAATCCTATTTTACTTTTAGGAAGAGGAATGGGATTATAGAACAACTTAGCCTGCAGGGTAGCCAGAACCAGATACTCCAAAGGAAGAAGTCCGACTTGCAGGTAGTTTTGACAAAACAATTCCCAAGAGCTCAAATACTCCAAGAATAAACAGTTGTCTGCGAACAGGTATTCTTTAATCATGAGTGTTTAGTCTTGGGATTTTTTAAAATACTGATTCAGTAATTCCAAACCCTTTTTATTGATATGTATTTCCAATTCAGCTCAATACTCCTCTCAGAGGGTACAGTGTCCTATTCTTCTAAAAGTACAAGTTAGTCTCTTGTACACAATGCAAAGCTTGATAGTAATTTGGTCACGTTGCATATTATTTACAGTTTCCGTAATCTCCACACAAATATTTCTATTGCGCTTGTTGTGGTGCTTGGATTTACCCCTTAAAGTAATCATTGGTGTAATATTTCTTTCATCTACAAATTTGTTTTTCTGTAGGCCTGACTGGGATCACATGAAGGTTAGTGACAAGTACTTCCAAACAGTTATTTTTAGAAGTAATAATTTTGTTCCTCTTTCATTATTCTGCACTGAGTTGTTTGGGTTTGTTGGGGTTTTTTTTCATTCAATGCAATACAAAATTAATAGGAAAGAATAAGTCTGTATTAATAACAGCTGCATCACCTTGCAGAGGCAGAATACCTACTCCCAGTCTAATCCAACTCTGTTCCTTTTAACCCTCTCAGCCAAACAAAATGATGTGTTTTGCTACAGGTAAAGGGATTTTTCCCATTAATGCTGGCTTCAGTTCTGTCCTTGAGGCTATGGGCAGCCGACATGTATTAGAGAGAGCCCAGCTCTGCCCCCCACTGTGTTAAAAGCCTCTCACCTCATATAAAAGATAGCAGCTGCCCTGGCTGGTCACCAGGGCACTTTCAAGCACACAGGTCACAGCAGGACAGGGCACAAAAGGCTGCCTTCCCAGCAGCCCCGTTCAGCCCCCGGGTACCACCAGGGCTCACCCAAGGACAGCACCAGCAGAGATTCCTCCTATCAGCCAACTTACTGAGTTGTTACACTGCAGGCTTTAGCACTCCAATCCTGCATGCAGAGGGGAGAATATAATTAAATAGTCCCTAACATCATTCCAAGGACACACTTCAAACTGATCCAAGGCAATTAGGATAGTTAAAAGTTCCATTCTATCACGACAAAATCCAGGTATCTTGATTTGGCTGAGTTTTCTTCTTGAACAGTTTTGATACATCAGTACCCTCAGGTAACAGCCCCCCCCCAGCACTTTATATTTAGGGATTTTGTTTGTCTGAGGGTACCTGGACATCAACTGCACAAAAAATCACTTAGCCTTCTTTCAGAAATACCTTTTCCTGAGGTAACAGTAGCAAAATCCCCTCAACAAATATTTAGTCCCTCCGCCTGTAACAACAGAATGCAAAATAACTTGTAGTTCCCCATACTTTCCCATAGGCAATGAAATATTTTGAAAAATTCTTGAAACTACAAGTATAGTGATGTTTAAGCCAGAGAAGAACAAACTTTCTAGCAGAAAACAGTTCATACAGTATTTAATTCCTGCAATATGTAATATAGGCTTAGAAATGAACATTTTTCTGCACCTGAAAGACAAACTTGTTTAAGGGGCTTTATGCTGCTACTCAGATTAGCCACAATTCCTTATTTTGCAGTGGTTCAGCAGACTCCACAGAGGGCTGGGCTGACTAGGACTGAAATCCTCTCTCTGAGTTTTCTCTCCAAAGGTTAGTTTTGAGATTCAGCTTTTTTTCAGTTTTATCAACATGACCAAATATGCCGTGCACATGAAAAATGGGCAGCATTTTCAGGTCTACACGTGGTATAAAATGTAAAAAAACCTCAACAAAACAAATAACAACAACAAAACCCCCCCCAAACAAACAACAAAAAGGGTCAGTTGCAACATGAAAAAGAGGTTGAGTTGCTTAGAAAAAAAATTACCTAAATGAACATCAAATAGAGTAGGGAAACAACAAAAGACACAAAGCTGATAGCAACCAACAATAATTCTGTCATGTTGATGGTGGTTTTTCTTGATGAAAATTATATAAAGCAATATCTTAAACCAACATGAGATAAGCTCTTGTAGTCAAATCTTAAAGAATAGTTGATGCTATGGAAAGGAAAAATAAGGTATGGAAATGGAATATTCTGTAAAAAAAAGGAACTTGTCACAAACAAACCATCACACTTCAAGTTTAGGCACTTTCTGCATTTTGTTTTGGCTAACAGAAGGAACAGCTCCACAGGACACAACTACTTATTTAGAAGTTGCCTTAAACTTTCAAAGCTCTCGAAATTTAAAAAAGAAAATTCTTCTCCATCCCACATTGACATGGGAGCCTCCAGATCCAGGTCTATCAGTTTCTTGCTAATCTTTCATTTGTGCCTTAGAAAACTGGGTGAGGTGATAGCAGCGGTCCAGCTAGAAGCTGGCCAGGATCCTTTAGAGAATACACCAAACAAGCTGAGGTAAAGTTTCTCCTTCACAGGATGTGCTATAATACTGATACAATGATCCAAGAGTCTCCTATCATTCTGTAAGTCTTGGCTTTCTCCTCCTCCTTCTGCAGGATGAAGAGAGAAGTGCCGTGGGCCAGCAAAACACCAGACAAAGCAAGTAACAAACTATCGAATCTAAAAAAGCTCTCAGGTAGGAGACCGTGCAGAATTTTTTAAAGTTTTCTGACAGAAAAGCTTCTAACCTTATCGTGATGTCACATGAAGTTTTGCTTTTGCTGAAAGTACATTTTCCACTGACGAAAATTTAGCTGGAAGTTTCCAACAGGATCATTTTTAGGATGTACGCCAGCACAATTTGATGTCCATGATGTCATTTGGGTTGATTAGTCCAAACGTGTCAAACAAAACTGAAAATGAATCCAGTCTCCAGAAAGAAGTGTCATTTGCCTCCTGTAGCTAAGTCAGACCAATGTTTATAACAAAACAAACCCACCATATGCCTCATGTAGTTAAGACAGTAAATAAGGGTACTTGGAGCTCTGAAATTTCTCACTGGCTCCATCAAATCCTTACGCATACACTACATCACAGTGCCAAGAACTTAAAGTGGTTTTTTTCTTTTTTGAGATGTCATTCTCAATCCTCAGAATTTTTTTTTTTTTAATCTACTACCTGTTATCTACATATAAATGAGCATAAAAAATCAACAGTCTTGCTCCCTCAGAGTCTGGACCAAAGATACTTGTTTATTACTGGTATGTTTGTATGGAAATATTTGCCTCAGCCAGTCACTAGATCCACCAAGATTTTAAGTAAAAACCTCATTCAAAAGACATCATATCACCCAGCTCCCATGATGGCAATTAGGTCTTTATGTTTGTTTTCATTCCTCCTCAGCAGCCAAGAAGAAGTATTTTGGTCTGAAAGTTCACAGAAACTGACACACATTCCCGCCGGAGAACTTCGGAGCTGCATGGCAGCAAATCCACCAAGACACGCACCTTGCACCCAAACATGTTTGAATATGATTTGAAGTAATCAACTATTTTTCTCTCATTCTCCTCAGGCTTCTCTAAATTGTGAGAAACTGATTATTAGGACACACGTCTCTAAGATCATGGAATAAACTTCCATCTCTGGAATTGCCAAGTGAGCCAATTTATCACAGAAGAAAGTTGAAAGAAGCAACACCAATAGTTTTGGGATTAATGTATATCAAGTTGTCCTCAGTCAAGTAAAATAGCGGCTCTTTATGGTTGTCTCATTGTCTGAACTGACAGCAGAAGGAGGTTTCCAAGTTCCAGCCATGCAATGGAAGCTAAAGGTGACCCATGTTTGGAGTGATGCACCAAGAAGTACAGACCGCAACCTTTCACAACAAGGTTAGTGACCTTTAAAGGTCACTACTAAATCACCATTACAGGTACTTTATAAACCTTAACTGTATTTATACACACATGTGAAGATAGTCCAAACCCTTGAGAGCACTTGATGGTTCACACAGTACCTGTTACTGAAGCAAGGGAGGTAACAGAATTAAAACCTTACAGAAGGAACATTCTGACCAAAGGAATGACTTAAGGTGATATTTTTATGTTGAAATACCAGACACAGCATTTAGCTCAGCCTCTGTTGAAAACCACCTCTGACATTTATAAAGCTTGTAAGCTGTCAAAATTGCACTTAATGCTTCACCCAATAATGAGATCTGAAGCAACGTAGTGCCTTTTCCTACACATCAGAGCCGAGGCTTAAGCAGCATGGGATTTAGAGGCAAGCAGAGAGGCATGTAGTGCTATTTTAGGCACTTCTGTAATATCCAAGACACCTGCATGGGGTTATGCAGCTATAACATCAGACCCATGCCCTTCTGGAGAGGCATTTGCAGATCAAACAAGAAAAGTTAAGTCACCAAAAATGGCACTAGGTGTTGACAATTGAATCTGTGCCAGTAGAGTCTGCTTCTACAAACCCACTGAGACTACTATTAAATTCCCTGAAGTATAAATCCTGATTTGAGTTTTGCTTTTAAAATGTGAAGAGATTTCCATGAGGATGATTGGCTGCTGCTCAGAGAAAGCTTACTGCGCTTTTTTATGGGCTAAAATGAGATAGTGGTTTCTAAAGTATTTTGCCAGTACCTGCAAGGCTGAACGACAGCTTGCTTTAACTCTATATGCCTTGCTATTTTTTTTCTGGGATATTGTTAAATATAGTTCTTAAAGAGATGACTTTGTAAAAGTAGTTGGGCTTGCTGCTGGCCTAAATTGGAAGGCATTAGTGTTGTGTGACAAGCAGTCATACAGGCGTCTCCTTATGTAGCAGCAGGGGAAAGGAGGAACAGGGGCTGAAGCAGAGAATACGTTGAAATGAGCCTGACCCCAGCAGGAAGCTGAAAGATGCTGGCAGCAGTGGGAGAAAGGTGGCTTCCTTAAATTTGAAGAAACTAAACCAGCAGTGTATGAAAAATACGGAACAAAGTTTATTCTTAAGGGAAAGCAGCACACATGCTTTATTCACAAAGCATCCACGCTTTCTGCACGATGCCAAGTCCCTCATTAGCATCAGTATACCCACACGAAAGGGTCAAAGCCCACGCATTTTAGCGTGACCAAACACTTCTCAGTTTCTCTTCTTTGGGAAGAGATTACAGGACACTGGCTGCCAAGAAAGGGGGAGGGTCTCCTGAAGCAATGGGAAAATGGACAGTCCAGGTAAGGAATGACCATATCAGAAAGCAGTGGGGTCTGTACTGAGGGAAAGTAGGGAGGTGTAAGTGAAAGGGTGTAGCAGCACTGTGAAACATGAAGGGAGCCTGCTGACAGTGTGTGTGTATCCAGGCCAGCTCTACCCTGACACAAGTACTTGGCAGGGTATCTGCTTACCTTTCATCTTGCAAAATCCTAGCTGAGCTTTGCTTGAGGTGCCCTGGCTTTCTGCGTGGGCACTGCTCCACCTCTGGTCTAGTTAAGAAACTGAGGAGTTCTTCTGAAGATGATGGTTCATTTCACACAGCATATAAAATGCCCTCTGTTACAGTGGTATTTTTGAGGTGTGACAAGCCTATCCAAGATCTTTGATCAGAGGAGAAAGTTTGTGCCTAAAACTGAAGGTTAAGAGGCTGTGTCAGCTTGCAAGCCTGCTGCAGGCTCCTACAGCTTCGAACAGCTTTGGAGTGATTGCACGAGCCTGTCAAAACAACAGTTGTCAACTTTATCTGAACTTCCTGCTACTGTACCTGGCCACGGAATTTTTTTCACGCATTAGTTTTGGTTTTGTCCTTTTTCTGTGAGCACTCTTGAAGGCAGAAATAATTACACCAATTTCATGCTTACAGTCGCTCTTGGGTCAAAACCATTTCAGAGCAAACAATTCTCACTGGAAATATTACTCCAGGAATAGAGCCACACAACAGATAGACATCTAAGTGACATCACTTGCATCTATTGGAATGCCAGTTTCTGGAAGGAAAAAAACTGTTCAGATAATAACAACAGATTCTAAGTGCTTTCACATATGTTGACTAATTCCCCATTTTGCCTGAAGAAACCAAAACTTGGAATATTGTTTTCCTGGTATTTGACAGCATCAACTTAAAAAGTAGCCAGAAAGGGGCAGAAAGAACTGTACGCCAGTCCATTTGCACACAACACTAATCACACTTGACATGTTTGTTTAGAGACCTACTCATATACCTCAGAGCTCGGCTATGCATGTTTTTAAAAGCCTGAAGAATATTTGCCCACAGTACACGTGATGTGGCAGCGTGACCCGGTAAAACACGGATATATTTTGTTCCTCTGTGCTTGTTCCAAGCCAGGCTACTCTTTACCACAAATGCTTCGAATGAGGACCTACCCTTTCATATCCTTTTAGTTACACAAGCAGTAGTTTCTATTTCCTTGTTTATCCTCAATGAAAGGGTGAGCAGTCAAGTCAAGCATTGGGCAATGCAGCAGATGTGCACAAAGCACCCATCTGACAATGGCCAGGGTTCCCACTGAGACTTTTGAGTAGAGAATAATTGTACTTTCTTTTGGCATGAACCGAGGGTACAAAATCACATTTACGTGTGCAAGCCTTTGCCCTCTCAACATGTGTTCTCAGCTGCATTTGAGTAGCTGGCGAGGGTCAGTTTGATTTCCAGTCTGAAAAGCAAAGAATGACAGTAGGAACATGGCAGATTGTAAAATTTTAAAATAAAGCACTCTCTCTCCCTCCAACTACATGTAGGTTTTATTAATTAGGGTTTGCAAGATTTGCAGGAAAAAGAAATTAGAAATATCACTCAGTAATAAACAGGCTCAGATTTTTCAAAACGCAGAAAAAAACCACCCCGAAACAATAACCAAAGAAAGCCGATACCACACAGAATTACCCTTTTACACCACGATTTTCAAAAATCTCACAAATTGAGATAAGAAATCAGAATTTAGTTTCAGGCTTATGTGATGTTTTCTTGTAACAACTCTTCCTTTGTTGTTTTTTCTTTAATATTATTTCCCTTCCTGCATCTCAATTATCTCTAAGCATAAAAAACTCTCAATATAATCTCCATCTGTTATATTTTCTATCCCCCTTTTCCTTTCCATTTTTCTCCTTCCTTGGTCTACCTTTTTTGTCTAACCTCCTTTTCCCAATCCAAGAATTCTCTACTACCCCTTGCCATTTCGAGTACTTAACTTTTTCCATTCATTAACAACATAACACATTTTACCTGAATCTCACCTCTTCAAACGGAACTGAATATTTTGATTTTCTACATCCTGTATAAGAATTAAGCTGCAAATCAAGAACCAAAAAACACCCAAAAAGAAAATCACCAACCACTCTGCAGGTAACTGTACACACAGCACTCTGGAAACAAAAAATCCTAAATTCCTAACATATTTAAACTCAACAAGGAGTTCATCTTTCAAGCTGTCTGTGCTAGTTCCACGTCTGAGTAGCTATAGATTCAAATGCATTATTCAATCAGAAACAAAATGAAATTAATGTTACTAACTTCTCCAGTACCTAGAAAAAGACTAGTTTATTTGCCTTAAAATTAACAGCCAGAAATAACAACCTGTTTTTCATACATTTACAAAAACACAGAACTTCTAACTTCCAACTGTATGCTTAATTTCTGTGCTGTTTTGATTTCTCAAAATAATAATAACATATAATTTTTGAGAGAACAGTAGCAGATATCCATCAGACTCCCAACTTTTTTACTTGTCAAGACCTAATTACATATGATCTTATCAAAACAGAAAGCCGTAGAGTACTTATAGGTTCATAGAACACATCAAACCCAAAGCAGAGAAATAAACACGTTTCTTGAAAAATAGATGAGAAGACAATTAGAGTGAAACTCCTTGACTTTCCAGCTTCCAGACACACCCTGCAAACTTCTTTAAAGGTCACAAATTAGATCTCTGAGGCCAATTTACCAGTCTTCCATCCCTTTAGTAAAGATAGCCCAACTCTTTAAGAACAGGACTTTGCCTCAGCTCAGTACTAAACTGAAGGTACTTCACCCTCCATCCAGCATTTCTCCTGCATGAGACTCTTCCCCTATTCCCAAAGTAACATGCTACCCCAGGCTACCCTCACCTACTTCTTTCCTGTGCTGTTAATGCTGGAACTGTGCCTGCACAGATGCGAGCAATGCTCAGTGGGACATGCAGCAGCACCACCTCGTCATTTCAAACGATTTCTAACTAAGACTGCAACTATTTTAAGGTCACTTGTAAAGGGTGTGACTTTGCAGGGACATTTAATTCATTAGGCAAATGTTCAGCGTAAAACCCCAAACAAAGCAAGTGTTGGAGTACCTTTGCTTTGTCTGTTTTAATTTTAAGAGCTCCCTCTGGCTCTGGACACGACCACACCAGTTTTTTCCAGGAGAGCTGTTCTGATGCCAAGGTGCACTGATTGTGCATGTCCCCTACTCCTAAATAACCCAGCATGGGCCATTCTGTGAGAGTGGCAGTTTAAGGGTTAAGCATCAGAGGGCACAGAACAGCACCAGCTACATCCCTGAGCCCTGAGAGAGCCCGGCATGGAGCGGGCAGTGCCCCCTGCCCAGCCCTGGCCACCATCACAGGAATGTCACTGTTTGCCACGAGAAGGCAGGAGATCCCCCTTCTTCCCCCCGTCATTTTCTTAGCTCTGTCTAGGTACAAAGGCAGCAAACAGAACCTTGCTGGGCTGGCAGGGCTGGGACTGGCCCTTTGCAGCTGCTCTCCCAGTGTCAAACCTCATGGATCACAAAATTAACTGAGCTTTCCCCCCCAAGCCATCTCTTGCCAAATCTGTAATTTGCCAGGTGCAAATTCCTTGGCATTTACAAGTCCAAGTACTATATTTTGGTCTTATCTGGAAAAGCAGGAGCAGGAACAAAAGGCAAACGTTACTAAATTGGTCACATAATTGGGGACTGGGGGGAAGGAGTAGGATCAGCCAAACCGCAACTGTAGAGAACAATGTGCCTTCTTGAACAGCCCAAAAGATCTGACAGAAACCCATATGGATAAACGTATCCTTACATTTGTACGTTGCTTTAAGACAGAAAAAGACGTGCACTCAGAGAGAGACACAGAAAGACAGCAGTAACCATTAAAACTCTCAGCTACTGAAATGCTTCTGGCGATTTCTATCCTTTGACAAAAATCGCCAAGCAGGGTGTTATGAAGCTGGTGCATTTATAAACTCAGGCAATGAATAAGGAAACTCAAATGTGAGTTAGATACACCATGTATTTAAGGAAAAAACAACTCACAAAGACAGGGAAACCAAAGCTGATGGAAGCTGAACCGAAGTTGAATTAAGAGTGAACTCAAAGCCTCACAGCATGGGATGGTTTATTAGCAGCCTGAAGACAAAGGCCACAAAGCAGTTTTACTCCCTTAGAGAGAGGAGCCCTATTATGGAGCCTTTCAACTCTCCAAGAATTGCCTTTTAACTCTCCCTCCACAGTAGGACAAACAGGGGAAAGAAATTAGTCTTGGATGATGTTAGCTGTTTTGTAACTTGTAGTGCTAGTCCCACTGGAGCTCTTCTGACTCCTGTCAGATTTATCCTCTTGACATTCAAAATGGATTAACCTAAGGTATCTTTTCATAAGTAATAACAATAATAAAAAAACCCCCAAACCCTCAATACACAAAGCATTTTCTCCTTCTGTCTCAAAAAAAATGGGGATTAGTTAGATGACCAAATGATATTTCCTGGACTTTGTAGTAATCTCTCCTTGACTGTTAGTGCTACTTTCAAAGGAAATGTTATATGCTAACACAGAATCTGCATAATCAACTACATCATGGCGTCACCTACCCACAGCATAAAAATGGAAAAGATTCCAAAACCCCCTTGTGTGTTCAGAGACCTGTAAACCACTGAGCCTGAAACACTATCAGTAATAAAATGCATTCAGTGCATCAGTATATCCAATTCAGCTCCAATTAGTGTGTTCTTGTCAAGAGAAAAATCTATTATTTTTTAAACAATTCAAGAAGAACTCAGGCAAATTATGCAACTTACTTTGGCTATCTGGTGCTGCTTACTGAAGAGAATTTTCTTTAGATGTGCCAAGTTCTGTCTTCCTGAAAATATCTCATCCCTAGATCTTTTACTTGGATGACTAACACAGCTAAACTGTATCAACTGTTGTCTTGCATTATTTTCTTACCGTAGGATTGTTTGGAAAAAAGCAATGGGCTAAGCTGAGCATCAGTTCAGAGCAAAAATAATGAATATATATATATATGTATATATACTTTTTTTTTTTTTCTTTCCTCCTCTAAGAAATGGGTATACCTTATAAAGTGGGGTATTTCAGGAGTGGATTTGCTTCGTCTAAGCAGGTGGTGCTCCAAGCAGACTTTGGCCCACACCACATGGAAAAATACATTTACCGCTGTGGAAGACAAATTTGCATGTTAGAGGGCAAAGAAAACCCACGTGACTCAGCTGCAACATAATGATCACGTAAAGAATCTGCTCTCACAAGATAAATTTCATGATCCTATGTCTCTGGCCACAGGCTCTAATGCCCCACATGAGGTGCCACATTGCTTTAGGAATACTTGCAATACATCCCAGTAATACTACAACACATTTTTCAACTCTAGGGCACCAACTAAACATCTCAAAACAACCAGGGTTTTTTTCACATTGTCACAATAGATTCTCACAGGGCTGACATGCAGCAAAAAATAATCTGACACCATGAAAAGCCTTCAGAAGCAGGGTTATCTGATCAACTTTCCAACTTCCATCATGCTCCTGTTTTTACAACGTGCCAGCACATGTACAAACGATAAATGTGAAAATAGTCAGTGTGGATTTTTTCCACATGATTAGCAACTACTGGATTCAAGTAACTAACCCACTGCACAATGCCCTAAGCATCTGAGGTATCAAGATGAGTTCTAGCTCAAGACAAGCTTTTCTTATTCAAAAGAGGAGCAGAAATGTTTAAGCACTGGGCAAATATACAGTGAATTTATATTTTAGTAACAAATTCCCAGCATTTCAAATGTCCAAATTTGAGGTGTCTATTGCAAGAGACATCCTGAATTGCTACACTTGCACTATAATAAGGTGGTGTAGTCCGAGTTTTGTCAGCAGTCTTAGAAGAGGGCTTGACGAAGAACAGAAATTGAAACAGCACAGAAAAATGTGAATGAGGGGAGAACGGAGAAAAGAAAGCCCTCACTTTTAAGTGTTGTTTCACATTGAAAAAGTATTGTGCTAGAGGAAGAGCTAATACCAATTTGTCATCACAACCATTCATATGAAAAAGAAATGAATAAGCAAAAAATGAAAAATAAAAAAAAAAGAATGCTATTTTCTGAACCTTCAAGGTAACTGTATTGAACCTGTGGGGATTTAAATCAAGAACACCCACTAGAAAGGACTCTCTGAGATTATGACACAATAAGATTAACAGGTCAAACAAATCCTATGCAGTAGTCCATGGGTGTATTTAGGGCTACACTGCTGGCCCCACACCTTTTGGGTTTTGCTAGCAGGGTATGAAATTTGTTTTCCAGCAACATCTCCTGTCAGTGTCTGGTTTTCTGTCCCTGTCAATGCATCTGTTCACACAGTTTTTTTCCAGCAGCTCCACAAAAAATCAAGGATCAGTTTTGCTGGTTAGAAGCCCTATTTGTGCGCTAACCTCAAGGTTTGCACTAACAATTACTGATCAAGTCTGACACTCACAGTTTACAGAAGCATTTCTGCATTACTTTGCTGATACCTTTTCACATGCATCCATACTGTTATTTCAAAGCACGCAGAATAATCTTTTTAACAGTCTCTGTTGAACAGCTGAGCACGTACTTCATGTTTTGATCTGGATTCATTGCACAAAGAGCAGCAAAACACTGAAAATTGTGCTATTCATTTTGTCATGTACAAAAACACCCTCCCAATCATCTGTGTGAGAATTGGAGAATTTTAAAAAAAAAAAATTAATTTCTTAAAATGTGGGGTCGCCCATTTTTATGACTTACTATAATTGCTTCTCTCTTCAAACTGGTGATTTTGTCTAGTAATGTAGCAGTGGAACTGATCAGTTAAATGAAGCATGAACTGCAGCCTGCAGAGAGCTGGATTAAAAACTGCTGAGTTTTCAACATGATCCTTAATCAGAAAGCGTTTCTTTTAGAGGAAAGAAAATGTAAAACATAGGGGGCAGGGAGAAAAGGGGTGGGGACAGGATAATGGTGTTCTTTTAAAATAGCAATGCATTTTAATTTTTATATAATACATAAACCCACAGCACCACTCTTCATAAACATATACTTCCATTAATAATTATTTAAGACTACAGCCATGGCTTAATTCTGGCTTTTTATATGTTCATATTACAACTTGCCACACAGGGTGCTCACAAGAGTTTTACAAAAAAAAAAAAATTAGCAGCAGTAGCAGCCTTAGCCCGTTTTTACCCATTCTAATTATAGTCATCATACACACTTCACAGATGTGACATCACAAGATGCTAAATTCACAATGTGTATTTTAGATTTGGATGGCCCTGGAATGAAAAACCTTAAAGGATCAGGAGGCATCTGTAAACTGTGCCTTCTGCACAGATGAATAAAGTCCATTTCTTGAATAGCTGGCAGAGTGCAAAGAATGGGACCAGGAATGAAACGAAGAAAAGAGAGAGGAAATGTCATGTTGCTTGCCCACAAGTGCTGCCAAATGGACAAACTTGAAGAGCAATCCATTTCCCCAGTCAATGCTGATGCCATTTTCACTACTCCTGAGCTCCTTCTCCCTTTTGTTAATCCTGTGCCTTGCAAGGTTCATTAACCCTGTTTACACAGAAAACTTGGGTCAGTCTGACACGCTAACAAAGTGCATGTCTGTCTGCACATACACATATATACACTTCAGCTTCTTCTTAACAAACTTTCCAACTAAAAATCCCCAAACATCTGGAATGTATGGGGGGTTTTTTCCTCAATTCACATAAAAAAAATCTAGCAAACAAAGCACTCAGTTTTACAGAGAGCACTAAGCAGGAAGCATGAATCAACAAGAAACTTTTTACTTGGTCCCTTCCTTCTCTAAGGTTTTAGAGGAGACATGTTACTCTAACAGAATGGCAGCTACATGTGGACCAGAACACTGCCTCATCCAAAGGAACCCTGGAGCACAGTACTAAATCCAAAGACCAGTGCAATCCCAAAGTAAACACTGAGCTGCAATTTGCTGGTTTACCTGCAGCAGAAAAGGGATGCTGCAGCAATTTTCAAGTTTAATGCTCCTAAACCAGTAGCAGTATCTGGACTAATTGCTTTGAACATATCTTATTTAATACAAGTATGTGAAAGCCTGAGATTACCTCCAACAAAACCCTGACGTGGAACTTAAAAGAGATTTCTCCCTCATGGGCTGTACTGCACCACGTGTAATTCTGTTTATTGTAAGGGCACTTGGTTGGTGCCTTCCACTGCATCTGGAAGAGCTTCATGGACATTTGATGAGAGAAATGTGGCACAAAGAGAAAGAGATGCAGTCCTGGTCTAAATAAACTTTAAATTGCTGATCTTAACACTTGTGGCTTGAGAGAGGGTGAAAATTCAGATGTCTACCTCTCAGGAAGCACCATGAAAAAAAAGGGATACAAAGCAGCTCCCCAGGTAGAGAAGCAACTTTCCCTACAAAACCGAAAGGTAGCACTGCCTTTTCACTTGAAAACCAGAACATATTTTCATTCCTTTTCCTGACACAATTTTCCTTTTTTCACACACAGACTGGAAGCAACCTGATTGATAGCTCTATCCATGTGTCTGCAGCACTCTTACAAGTATGTCTGGTAACACCTAAAACCTAGCCTTCAGTAGGACTGCTGTGATGAACACACATTTGACAGAGCTATAAATGAGAGATTCCTAATGCAAGTTTCGTTAACCAAAATTCCAGTTTTATGAGATTTGCAGACTTCTTCGTGTGGGAAAATAACCTTACAGTGATTTTAAACAACCCAAAGGCTGCTGAATAGGAGCTGGGTCTCAGGAGTTCTGCTGCCCGATGTTGTACACACCCAGCATCCTACGGAAAGTACCAGGTGTTTTTTTGGAAGACCCTTTCCCACTGCTGATTCAACAGCCCACAGTAATGCACAGGAAAACTGTGGTTGAACATTAGCACAGCAACAACCTCAGTGTTTATTCAGCAAATCTCCTAGAATGAATTACCTCAGCCCAGCAAGGAGGCTATTGGTAGTCTGCAGAAAGGTATTTGAAGCATCCACAGAAATCCCATTTATGACTTCGCAATAATGCTGTCTCTATGTCTTGATCTTGCCAAAGTTCACTTCTGTTTATGGGAGGAAAACTGCAGTCAATTTCTTCTTAGCCAGCTCGATTATGACAAAGAGAGAAAAGAGCAGGACACTGATAGGCAAATCAGGTACAATGCTGCTCCACATTAGCCTTGTTTTAATTAAGTAGGCTATGATCTCACGGCAGGATAATTTTTTAATGTTGGTGTTTAGGAGAAAGGCTTACATTGAAGGCTATTTTGGCTGCCCCTAGTTAAGAATGTGATTCATGTGAGTGGGAGAGAACAATGCGGAAAAATCTACATTTTTTTAATACACACAGAAAATAGGGGATTTGTACGCCAGAGAAAAAAGCAAAAAAAAAAGGAGCATACATCTTTTGCCGACTTACACTGTAAGGAAATCAGCTACAGGAAGCGACAGCTTGTCCCTGCAGAACCATCACTATTCATACAGCAGCAGGCCCATCTGAGTATTCACGTGCCACACGCATTTAGTCCTTGTTTAAACATCTCTCCACCATCTGAACCCTGCACGTTTGTTTCACTGCTCTGAATTAACAATAGTACACCGAGCTGTGTTTACATTTGTGAACACAAAAATAACACTGACCCAGAATGTGGCTATTTAAAAAAAACTAACATTGTCTGAAATTCTTAACAATCGCTATAGAGCCTTTCATTCTTTAAAGAAAATCTCTTCACAGAGAAATTCTGAATATTTTGTTACTGGGGCTTGTTTCTAATAAGGACAGATAATCTAATGGTTTCTCAAATAGTATGTTTAAAATTCTGAATCTTCTTATGTAATCTGCTTTCAAGGCAATAACATAGCCCTTCAAATAGCTAAGCTGTCCAATGAGAAGTAGATTTCCACCGGTAACTTACACAAGTGAACTGGATAAATGCATTAAGACAGAGTTTATAGTTAAGTAGAATGTAACCACTGAGTTGCACTGGCCTGAAACTCCTGGTTGTAATCAATTTCCATGAACCTATTTAACACAGGGGGAAAAAAATCACCTCATCATAAAAGCCAAGTTTTCACTGTAAGACAAACAGCATAATAGCCAATATTATTCTGTCACTTAGAATTTCTTGCCTTAATTTTTAAACACAATCAGATTAAAAACTGATTGGCAAAAAGGCCTTAAAGCAAGAATCATCTCTCTCAAGCTAGTTTCCTAGTAAAGATACTCTAGAACTCTGCAGACTGGTCTCTTTGAGTTGTACTGAAAATTGCTATTTTGCCATACATTTGTCTTGTTTTGAATCATAGTATCTGGAAAAAACAATAGATAACCCTTCCCCCCCTTATCCAGCATACAACTTTCAAGACCAGCCGGGACTTAAATGGTGGGGGTTTTTTCAGAACAATACTTTTGATAAAAATATATAGATTGTCCCTTAATAACATAGGAAACTAAGTCATGTTTTCAGAACTGACTTAAGAACTTGCTAGATTAAAGGGCTGTCTACACATGGAATTATTTAGTAATGACTGCTCAAGAACAGCTATTCTCGAATAATTCCATGTGTAGACACACTTATTCCAGAATAAAGTTGCCTTATTTTGGTCTAATTTAGCCCATCAAAGTGTGTTAAGCTAAACAGAAACAAGAGTGTCAGCACATGGGGTTATTCAAGACTCGCTGCTCCTAAATAATTCCACGTGTGGACAAGTGCTTGCAAGAGCTGAAGTTCAGCTCTGTTATCACCAGCCACGTTATCTCTGCTCTCACAGCGAACACATGGCACTTTGTGGTACACGTACTGCTGCTCATTCTGCTGCTTTCCTTACTTCTGTTCAACTAAAAAAAAATCTTCTTAAATTCAATGTTCATTGTTGAACACGAGCTAAACAAATACAGTGATACAGCCACTCAAATACAATTCTTCTAGAGATTAAGTAAACTTTGGCATATTTTGTTTTCTGAACAAACCAGTCTTTATATTGGCAATTGTTCTTGCAAAGTGATTGTTCACAAAAACGCCACTTCTTTATGAGGTAGTAGGAACAGTTGAAAGTAATTGGGATTTGGTTTTCTTGAGATGGAACTAATATGGCCAACTGCTGAATTGACATTTGGATAAATGTTGTGTTTCGTTTCAGGTAATAAAATCAAGAATTTGTTCATTTTGTTAAAGAGACTAACTACTGGGTAATCAATCACAGCACACACTAAAAAAGTCACATTTTCAGCAAGGCACAAATCTGTCAAAGGCTGTAATTATTACTGAAAAATTTTCACAAATCCCTGTAATTACTGGACTTAACAGCAACATATTAAGCCTGGCTGGAATATGGCACCGTTGCCTCTAGTTCCAAAGTTCAAATCCAAAGTGATAACAAGCAAAAATGGATTTTGAGAGTCCTACGGTGCCCAGTGGACCAAGTCACAAAATCACATCCCGGATGGGTGTTACTGCAAGCCTGTGATGAGGGAAAACCCCTTGCTGGAATATCAGAGGTAGAGCAGATGCCCTTCAGTGAATCCCTGAAACTCCTGCAAACTGTACTGAACTCTGGCTATTGTTTTTAGTGACATTTTCCTTGACCATGTGAAGAGGTAGACTACAAATTTATATCTATTTTATTCCCTATAATGTTCTTTGTAATAAACCCGGTGTGATAGAATTAGTGTTTCATCTAACTGGATCAGTCCTTTGCATTAGCTAAAAAAAATACATGTTCCTAAAACCCCTCATAACTTTGTTCTGGTTCTGTATAAAAGCATGGGTTTACCACTGAGGATGAACATGTGCCCATGATTTGCCCTAAATAAACTCTAGTAAGAGGAAATCTCAGAAGGGGATAAAGACCTTACAGAAGGAAAAACCTCAAACATTCTCATTTTTGTAATAATTTTTATCTGGAATTGAAATCAACCACTAGTTTATTTCACTGAGAAGGTTTACTACAGGTACACAGTGGAAAAAGTGCTAAAAAAGTACATGTCTGGAGGGCTACTACATATAATCTCTTATTGTTGAGACATGCTCAGAAACTGAAAAGCACATAGTATGAGCACTCCTTCCTTTAGTGTTATCATCCAGACTTTAATGAAATGTTCAGTCCCAGCTTTTGTGCCACAGCCCTGGAAACCTGAGTTTGCAAAGGGGACCACTCATTCTCTAAGCAATTTGTTTTCTCCTGCTCGTGAACTGTGACATCCTTTCTGTATTTGCTTCACACTCTCCAACCCTTATGACAAACAGAGAATGATTAATTACTTCAAGGCCCGTTCCATGAGTGAATATAAATACTTTAGAAATATCAACACATTTAGCTTCAAAACAGACCTGGCAGCTGGCTGGTATGACAACACTCTTATTTTGCAGATCAAAACTAGAAAGGCAGTGTGGTTGTTGCCAAAAACAGTGACTAACTCTACCTGTGTAAAAGCTAGATTTTTCAAACTGAATGTACTTTTCATTTTTTCCTGCTCTGATTGACTTGAGGGCAACTGCAGATACTTCAGATAATTCTACTGGAGTCGGCACCAGGACCTACTAAACATCTGTGCTGAGCCCCATGTCTTTGTGGTGTCTTTTTTAGTATCACCTGACAGAACATCTGCATTTCTGGCAGTGAAAATGAAGAATTAACTGCAGTTAGAATCATACAGCACTCGATAGAGTCAAGTACAGCTCACATCAATTTCAACCTTTCTCAAATTCAGATCTTTAGATCTCATATTCACCCTCCAGAAAATGGGAGTGTTTTATATTTGAAAGAGTTCAGAACACAAAAGAATTCAGTAATAGAGACAAGATAAAAACCAGGGAGTGCTCCCCTGAGGAACTGGAATATCAGTGTTTAACTTTTTACCTTAGCATTACCCTAGCACCAAAAAATGAATGTAAAAATGTTATAAAAACCACATGCACAATATTTTGTTACGAAATCTGATAACAGTGGTGGTGTTTCCAAAAGGTTAATTAAGCTTACACAAGAAGATATCAGGAAAAATGTGAAGGCATTATAAGCACTATTTTTGGAGGAATCATGTAAAGAAAGTGTCAGATAACAAGTACGGAGCTAATTTTTTTTCTAGTTAGCATTGTGACTTAATACACACTTTCTAAAAGCTAAGCAAACATAAGATAAAGGAGTAACTGGGGGGATTTCCACAAAACGCAAGTCTGTATTTACTTATTCAATCTAGGTATTCATTTAAAATAGACTTCTACAGTGCAATGTGCATTGCTCATTTAAACCCGCTGTTAGATCTGTGCTCAGTATAAAACATCTTATACACGAGATCTTTTACTCTGTCATTATTGCCACTGAATCTATTTGGATTCCAGTTTAGTGGCTTACAAGGCTTTTTAAAATGAAATACTCTTTCAATCTTTCACGATTTAATGAAATCTAGTCATATCAGACTTGCTTAACCTGTTCTTTAGGAGAACTGCCATTTAGGTGCTTAAAAAAGTACATTTGGCTCTCTGCTTCAGAGATCCGGGTCTGGATTTTACATTTATGATTTGTTGAGGGGTTTTTTTTCCAGTGCAGAGCACTTACTCTCAATAGATGCCTATAAAAACAAAGATGAATTTACATTATCCGCCTCAGTTATAAATCAGAACTACCTCCTCAACTTAAGGCTTGAATAAATTCCAAGAGATAATATTTGAATAAACTGCCAAGATTTTCTTACGGCAGCATTCAGAAAAACAGTCAGTGACGGACAATTTTGACTTTAAAACTTCCATGGGCCACCGTGGCACAAAAGTGCCCAAGCCAAAGGACACTTTGCTAAGCCTAAGGGTGAAAAAAAAAAAAAAAGATAAATGAGTCTCAAGTCTTCCCCCTGTTATCTTGAATGAAGTCAGGACTAAGCCCAAAACCTCAAACCACACAAAAAAGAATTTTCACTATTAGATATGCCCATTCTACTGGTGAAAGCTCATCTATCACAGAATCCTGGCTCATCATGAAATAAAATATGCTTATTTTACAAATGGAATACAATCAAAAGAGATAAATCCAACAATCTTAAAAAGAAAAGGAGAAAAAAAATCTCATTATCAAATTTTTCAGGTAACTATCTCAAACCCAGGTGTTGGTAGTGACATCCCGATATTCATAGGTTGGTTTTTAAAAAGCCCAAGTGACTTGATTTAAGAGCCAACCATATATGAATCCTAAACATGTCAGGAAAACATAACTCTTATCAGTCAGATAATACAGTATCAACAGAGAAGTTTAACTACCTGACTCTCCAGGTTAGAAATCGCTGACTCTCATTTATTTCCTGGGAAGTTCTAAGTAGTACTTCCAAGTTTTACCCTTTGAACACCCAAGAAGATCATCTTACTGCAACCAATGGCAACATCAGATGCTTCGTACATTGCTCACTCTGTTCTTTTATGATTCTGCTCCAATCAGTCTAAGAACAGCTCATCACCCCACCTCTCACCCTACTACATCCATGGAAAAAACCTTCTCACTCTCAGTTCATTTGGCCTGTTCTCAACACCGCACCAAAACATGTCCCTTCTCCCCTTTCCATTTCCAATACCCCCAAGGCTTATTCTGTAGCTTTCAGGGAGCAAGACTTTGTGCAACATCTCCATCTATCAATGTATTGCTCTCAACTTCATAATGCATAAAATTTTTTATATTGTTCTCAGACAGTATAATTTTAAAAAGGCTTAAAACTTCTACCATCCTTAGAAAAGTATAAAAACATAAGAACACTACTTGGTTAAAATACAGGCGTTTTAAAGCTGAAGTTACTAGTGCAGGAAAGCTGGATCTGTAAAAACTGGTTTGAAAGGTTAACAGAGTCATGTCATTCTTCCTCCTTTTTTTTTAAAGTCCCTGCCTTTTTTCCTAGTGAGCAGGCACATATTTCTTGTAAGTGTTACAGCTCTTGCTGGTACAATTAACTGAAATTAGCATCGCAATTACTAAAAATTAAGTCTAAAAATTAGGTGTTAAGTGATTAATTTTCCGATATCAACAGATGTCTAATGGATTATCCCTCGACTTAATCTACTCAGGTAAATTCAACACTGAATTTTAGGTTGAAACAAAGACAACAATCAAAAGAATCACCAGGTAAATGCTTCTATCAAAGTTTCACAAGTAGGAACTCATCTGCTCTGTATTTAAATTAGGAGAAGAACATTTATCTCAGCAATGGGCTTCTTCTATCAGTTTGGAAGCAGACAAGGTACATTATTTATAAAGAACATTGAAAGAGAAAGCATTCCAGAGAGAAATGTATACATTAAGCACCTTCAAAACATTTGAATCTAATACAATGCCCAAATTTATTTTCAAACATACAGTGCTACGTATACCATTCACTCTGGTTACCTTCAAATATAAAATAAAATCAAATTTCCAACTCAGCTGCTACCCTTCAAGCTCCCCTTCAGAATCCAAAGAAATGCAGAATGAAAGCACATGACTCACCCCCACTGCTAGCAAAACTGCTTAGCATATATGTATTAAATCAGAGTCCTCTGCATTACCTCTTCTGTCAGATACGTTTTGGGTTTGCTAGGGTGGGGTTTTTAGCATATAAAACATGCCATAAATTCTTACTTAATCTACTAGAGTATATCCATGATTTACCAACAGTTCAAACAAAAACTAACACGAGGGTGAATTTAAAGTGTAACTATTTTATTTCATTATTTTCCCTCTAAGTATAACAACCACTGGATTTAGAAGCAGTTAGCTAAAGTATCACTCAAGTTCCACAGCCAAAACTAAAGGCATTATCTTTGGAGTCAATGAAGTCTGCAGCTGCTGGAATCTGGAATGGAATGCATCTTTTCATTAGGCTGGTGCCAAATTAGAAATGCCTGCTCATCCAAATGAACCATGAATGCAGTACTTTAGAAATATCTGCTCTTTGCATGTAACTCAGCATGCTAGAGAATGTGACAAGCCTAGTAACACTCCATCTCTGGCACTTGCTGGGGAATGAAAAATGTCACTGCCAGCATCCTTGACTGAGCCCTCACACTGCCCTGTCCCAGAGGTGCAAGAGCAAACAAACTCAGGCTCCACCTGCAGCTCCATGCTGCTGCTCAAAATAGAACATTTTCTTGTTTAGATGAATTGCACGGAGAGAAGATCATAAAGCCCCACATAACTGAAACCAGAGCTGGAAAACCACAGTAAGAACCAACAGGCTGTTACTCTGCTCAGTTAAAGAGCATGGAAACATGACTTGCTTGTCCATCACGGCACAAACCAATCTCCCTCAGCCAATACACTGATGCTGCTGTATCACCCCAAGCCTCTATCTGCTCCTCTTTTCTCTCTCTGAGCATGTTAGCCCTAGAATCACAGGCTGTAGAAGGATTCAAATTGTCTAATTAGGATGCTTTCCCCCCCAGTAGACTAGAACTTGCTGCCCCTCTCAGCATTTTATGCAAGCAGAGAAGGATTCTGCGAGTCCAGGTACCTTTACACAGGATTAGACAGAGACAGGCAGGAACTTGCTGAAAAAACAAGGAGAGGGAAATGAAGTGAATCACAGAACAGACTGGATTGGAAGGGACCTTAAAGATCAACTTGTTCCAAGCCCCTGCCATGGGCAGGGACACTTTTCACTAGACGGGTTACTCAGAGCCCCATCCAACCTGGCCTTGAACGCTGCCAGGGATGGGGCATCCACAGATTCTCTGGGCAACCTGTGCCAGTGCCTCACCACCCTTTCAATAAACAATTTCTTTCTAATATATCATCTAAGCCTGCCTTCTTTTTTGCCTGTCTCTCAGCCCATGTTCAATATATATTTCCCATGAACATTTTATAGCATTGAACTTTTAAAGCTTCCAAGCACAGTGATCTCAAAGACTGCTCTAGGGAGATGATTCCATAGGCTGAGTGCTCTTATGTAAAAGCCCTTCCGAAGTCCCAAATTACAAAAAAAAAAGCCCTTTAATTTTTATCATGTACATCTCAGTGGATCAAAACTTGGAGTATGTATGCTCTGGACTGTATCCATGTAGTTACAATAAATTAAAAATAAAAGGGTTATTTAACCCACACTTGCTTGCACACAACTCTGCTGATATTTTACTGATTATATCTAGACTTATTATTAAGTATTAGTCACAGAGTATGGTTAAATTTCTCTGACACTTGCACATATAAAATACTCTCATTATCTGATGCAAGAAACTGTAAGAGCCAGAGCATGCAAACTTCTATTACACAGAGTCACAGTGTTTATTATCACAAGCACTCCCACTGAATGTCACCATTCATAATATTAATTTAAAAAGAAAGTGCTACATTATTGAACATTACAGCCACTTTGACAATGTTCATTTGCAACAAAAAGTCATTAGAGAAAGTCTGGTTTTTAAATAACTAAGTCTTTAGCACTCTTTTGTTATTCCATATGTATATATATATATATATGTGACAATTTATAGTAGGCAGAAAAAACCTTAAAATTTGTTCAGTTGTTCTCAGAATGACGGAAAAATCAATTTTACATGGTACACCACACTGCTCAGGGGGAAAATAGCAAAAATAAGGGCAAGGAACCTGCCAGCACTTTCAACAAACACCTACAATAAAAGTCAAACAAATATTTACATAACTATGGTTGACAGAACTAAGACAATCATGGCCTTCTCTCAAATCCAACCTTGAAAGCTGTTCACATGTTTCATGTCACAGCCAGCTTCAAATAGCAAACCCTATTGATGCTACTTTTCCCTAATATTTTAAATGTTTACTGCAATGAGGAATTAAAGGAGAATTCATTATGGTCCTTTCTTTGATTTTACACACACATACACACAGTGATCAATGAATTCATTGAATCATTAAGGTTGGAAAAGACCTCCAAGATCACCAAGTCCAATCTTTGACTGATCACCATCCTGTCCACTAGACCAGAGCACTAAGTGTCATGTCCAGATGAAAGTTGCCCACCACTATTTCTTAATGGCAGTAACGTGCAAAACTTGTGTTAAAACTGACAAAATCTTATGCTAACTGGAACCAACAAAAATACTGGATATTATCAAAGAAACAAGGCATGCAACCACTAAAGATGGAACTGGAAAGAAAAGACCTAACAAAAATTTGAACAAAAAGCCCAGCAAACAAACAAATCAAACCCAAACCACCAGTTTGTTGCCAGCACTGAAGTAAGAGTCAGTGCACCTTCAGTCTGTCATGTCAGTGATAAGGGCACTCTAAACAAGCCCTTTGCCAGTGTCAGGAGATCCAGAGACAGCTTAGGAAATAAATATTCTTTCCATCTAGGAAGGAAGTATTTTGTAGAAGAACATACACACCAAAATACTACTCTTGTTATTCCCATAGTGCTTCAATGAGTACTAAAGCATGGAAAGATGGCCCCAGCACGCAGAAGATATGTCCCTCCTGTACCACAGTAAAGAGGAATCTGTTCTTCTGGGCTTTGGCCATGGAGTGAAACCCCAACATTGCCCAGAAAGGTGTGCACAAAAGTTCTGTTCTCAATACAAAGCCAGGCGCTTCAGAGTGTGCCATAGGGTATCTACATCGTAAGTCTAAAATAAGGAAAACCAATTACAAATGTAATGAATTAGTTTTAAATGCTGCTCTTCATGACTCTTCAGTTTTTGCTAGTTAATTATCCTAATGATAGTTATTATATCTCATAACTATTATTACCAATAAAAGCCCACATATTGTTATTTAAATATTAAGTGGTAAGAAATTGACCACTTGAATTAGATATGTATGAGATTTAGCAGGTGACAAATCTTAGCTTTTTTATTGCTGTAAAATCAACCAGAATTCAGGAGATATTAGTTCACTTATGTCCCATAAGTTTTACCCTTAGGCACAGAATTATTATAATATACATCATTCCAATCAACTATGAGCTATAAAGACATTACAGAAAAGTTACAGTCTATACAAATACATAATAGCTCCACTAGGCATAAAGATTAGATCCACATGCAACTTTACTAAATGTTTCAAACGTTACATCACTAATTATATGATACTGTCACTTCTGGTAAACCACAGATGTAACATGAAAAATATTCAGCTTGGTCTCATGTAGATCTTATCACAATGTGCAGGTTCCAAAAAAAACTGAACCAACCCTTTTGATCTCTGCACTGTATTAGCTGTTAGCTTAAGAGCAAGCTTGCTGAGCTGAGGAATTTTTGCAAGCCTTGCTTCAAATCTCCACATGACAGAGGCAAGAGGTTGCACTAAAAATATGAAATCCTAACTTTCATTTAAATCACATATTGTAGCATTTATGTAAATCATCAAGGTTTGCTTATGTTTTTGATATTTGATACAATGTCCCTTAGAGAAGTCCTTGTCTCTCTCATTCCACAGGATTTTCCATAAACAAAAGCAAAGTTCAGTTCAACAGCTTGCTGTCATGTAACTAGCTTAAAATGAAAGTTTCTCCGAAAGTTTCAAAATTCAGCAGCCAAAAAAGCACTGCATCAAAACATTGTGTTGGAAAAACCCGCAGGTACACATGATACTGAATTTGTCGTACCTCCTTTAAATAAGAAAGGTCAGAACTTCATCTAGGTTAGCATTTCATTCTTCTGTGAGCCAGCATCACCGGCTTCCAAAGTTTCACTTAAAGTGTACATGAAGGAGGTTTCAATGGACAGCAAAATTTCACTTGGACATGGCAGGTCCTGAAGCAGAAACTAATCCAGCACATGGAACCTGGCTGCCAGGTGGAGAGAGGGATGGAGACAGACAGAGAAATGAAAAAATGTGACCAGAGACGGGGGAAGAAAGGGCCTGAAGGGGAAGCTGTATGAGGAGCAGCTGAGGTTACTTGGTCTGTTCAGCCCGGAGGAGACTGAGAGGAGACCTCATTGCAGCAACAGCTTCCTCATGAGGAGAAGAGGAAGGGCAGACACTGATCTCTGCTCTGGGGTGGCCAGTGACAGGACTGAAGGCAGTGGCCTGAAGCTGTCTCAGGGGAGATTTGGGTTGGATATCAGGAGGAAATCATCATAACAGCCACCCCCTGAGACAGGACACCACATCGTATAGATCACTAATTTGGATCTAACATGGTGACACAGCAGCTTCATTCTGGAGCCGGCTGAGCCTGAGCTTTCCTGAACAAAGGGCAATGGGGAAAAATGGGATTCTGGCTTTCTCACGTTTAATACCTAGAGTGGAAATTCTCTCTCCCTCATAGCCGGCAGACATTTCCCCATGAGTTCAGCAGTGCCAGAGTGGTGTAAAAAGGTTTTCATCTCCTTGGCCACTGGCTGTAAACACGTACAGGGGAAGAACAATAAAAAGAACCCATAAAGCAGGGTGCTACTATTTTCTTCTATCCTGGAGAACAACGTAAACAAAATTAAACAGTTACTCTATTTGGGGTCTTTAACCCTTTTCTAAAACAAAGCAAAGAGGAATAGTGCCAAGCTGTTGGCCAGGCAGCTCAAAAATTCTCCTGAGAACAGTAATCTGCAGAAGAAACAACCACAGGCAGTTTTGTAAGGCCAAGCTGATTTTTGCCAGGGGTTTAATAACTGTGCTATGTCTTCTGCAGCAATGAGAGGAATAAACACAAGGAAAGAAAAATCTCAAAAAAAAATATTGAGAAATAAAAAGCTGCACAACAGCAGGCAAAGAAGCAGAGAAATCAGATTTAGAAAAGATTTATGAAGTTTCCTCTCTTCCTATTTTCCTGCAATCTACATTAATCAGGGCTCCTGTCTCTTTTTGGGACCTTGGTGAAGATGAGGTGAAACCAAATATGTTTAACGAAGTCTGAAATGAGGCATGAAATTGAACCATTGTTTGATTCTGTGTTGCCTTTGCTTTCATAAGCAAGGCAGTCCTTGAAGCCTGGGTGGTACACCAGCATTCACTGCGAGACTGCCGAAGGCAAATATATTTTGCTTTCAGATATCGTTCTTTTCCCTTTTTATCGTTTCAACTGACCAACTTCATTATATACATCATGTAAACTGGTTGTAGAGATGAAAAAGGAGAGAGATAATTAGGATAAGGAGCAAAGGACAAAGAAATGTCACATTTTCATAACCTGAGGGTAAAATTGGGATAAGAATATAAACAAATAAAGGTTAGCCAGAAAAACACTCACCATGAAGTGATCTACATGAAAAAAGTTCTAAATGCACTGAAAAATGTTGAAATTCTTTTTTTAAAAATGAGTTTTGATGCCTTTAAAATAATACTCTGCTATAAAAGCTTAAATTGGAGAACTCACACCTATCCATTTGCCTGAGATTTTACTCGATTTTTAAAGATACTGATATGGTAGACCTGGAGCCACTCTGCACTCACTTTTATGTCAACCTTAATGTCAAGATTAATAACCATATGATGCGACTAAAAGCAGGAACCTGATATGGCTCTGGATTTTGGCATATTTTACACTCAAAAAGAAAGCAACGATTGCCATTTTAAAAAGAACTGTGAGGTAAGGAAGGTGAGGACAGAACAAAATGGGATGGGAGCAGACTTGTAGCTTTCTGCTGTGGTGGCTGGACTTAACCCTGCAATACTGTGAGGGGCAGTAAACCTTATATAAGGAGGATACACTTAAAGGAGCAAAAATTATTCATTTAAACACTTTTGTTCCCATTTTTGCCACTTTGATCTAAGCAATCCTAATCCCACTACACGTTGCCAACAGGAAAGTTCATCATGATTTCTGCTCCTAGTTGAACCTTTTGGGGAAGCAAAGGTGATACACAGGGTACAGTGTCCCTGAATCTGATAAAGCACACTCCACGAGGAAGGACCACCTGCATTTCCAGAATTTTAGCAACCACATCACAGAATCCCTCATCAACTGCTTCAAGAGCTATGCAAGTATCAGGCTGGTTCCTGCTGCTCAAATTCCTGTTGGAAGGCAGCTCCAGAACTCACTTGCTTGTAGTTGGATTTTCTCCCTGCTTTCCAGCCTCAATTGATTTGTGACTAGCTGACACTCATTTGTGCTTTTGCTAGCAGTTCTCTCTACAAGCCTCGTAGCTTTTGGTTGCTTTTCCTACCTATTATCAACAGAACACAGCTACTGGTTGATCTTTTTGACATATTCTTTAGGTTTAAGTCCTAGCACCTAAAAGCACCTCTTCTATTTCTGGCTGAAAATCAGGCAAGGGGTGTGTGCAGTTCATAAACCACAGGGGACTGATTACCGCCCTGTTAGAAAAACAGCCCCCAAAAAAATGTGGTAGAAGTTTGGATAAAAATAGCAGCAGCAACAGCAGCAAAGTCAACTGTTTGAGAATGTTTCAAACCAGTTTTCTATCCCTTTTTTAGCCACAGAGTATACACACATCAGGGATAAGCATCAGGTATGTAAGAAATGCATGTTATGTTCACACTGGCTTTTTTCTTTTTAATGTACATATTTACATTAAGTGAGTACATATGGGTGTACACACACTTATATTTTTACATGAATTTTTCCTGTTAGAAATCCTGCATATTCATGCATGCAAATGCAGCAAATTTTCCCATGGATCACAGCGGTTAAATTTGTAGAACTCGAGTATTACATGTTTGCATGCTTATGAAAGTAAAACAGAGAAACACAGCAGGAATTGGCATCTCCCACACAAACGATGCGTTGTGTGTATTAACAAATGAACAGCACACTCCCGAGGGAGTAAAAGTACATGGATCAGAAGTTCACTTCCTTGCCAATTTATTTCAAATATTTCACTAGATGTTCTTGCTGCAAAGAGCACACACGTGTATTTAATGTCCAATCAAATATCTTCCATTTTCAAAGTCTGCGTTCTACTTTTAGAAAAAAACAATACACGCTAGAGAAATAAACAGAACATTAAAAATTAATTATGCCATGTTCTGTGGAAGCATAACATGCATGCACCTTTGACTAGCTGATGTAAGTGACATTAAATGTATCAAAAGGCTATATTATGGTTGTAATTAATTCTTAACAATAGATTTGAATAGTTACCCAAAGCAATGGCAGTCACAACTGAATGTAATAAAGCAATTCCAAAAGTAATTTGCATGCATAGTTTATAAAAGTCCTAGAACTCTTTTAAACATATTTCTTTGATTATAAACAGCTGACATGCAACAGTATATTCAATTTTTCCAGCCATACATCCAAAAAAAATATTACATTCATAGCATAGGGTGAACTAAGTCATACTATAAACACAGGCTTTGTGTGCAATTTTAGAAATCAAAGCCCAGCTGATTTAAGAAACCAAAATATATCATTGCATAAAAAAAGCTCAACATGCAAATGGTTAATCACAAAATTTCCCAAGCAAGTTCAGTTACACCAGCTTTCTTTAAATTACATGCCTAGCGAGGTTTTGTGAGACAGTGACACATAAAATATACACAGAAGTACCAGTGCTACACTTCTCCCATTGTCTTCTCCTCAGAAGAAGACTGCTCCCTAAAGGACCAACCCTTGGGAAAAACACTCCTGAAACAGAACCCGCTGCAACTTCAAAGTTTTTTGAAAATATTCTCTTAGGTGTCAGAACACATACATTTGCCATTGAAGCCAAAAGATGGTAAAGCTCCCTTTTGCAATATGATTTGAAAGTCATTAAAATGTTAAACTCCATCTAAAGTCAGCTGTTCTAATGTTCCTTTACCAAACTAATGACATTAATTAGATAAGCACATATGGCTGAGCAGGTAGAAGAAGACTGCATTTTCTTGCAGCTTTTGATCCTTAAAATAAAGCAGCATAATATCAGTGACTTCTGCATCATGTCCAGAAACATGGTAAGTACCATTTGCATGCAAGGTTTTTCAGAAATTTCAATGTCTGTTTATGCTGAAGAAGACTTTCTTCCGTGAATAGTTTTTGTGAAATTTTGTAGGCAGCACAAGGCACTACTTGAGCGTGATCACAGACAGCAGAAAGTGACCCCAGATCTGTGCTGTCTTTGAAAGTGATACAGCTAACCAACACTTCAGCAGAATATCAGGTTCACACTTCAAGGGGCTCGTGGAAGTGCACGGGGCAGATCCTCAGCTAGTGAACAGATTCAAGAGCTGAGTGAAAGATAATCTTTTTGTTCTGTGAAAACATATATGATTACAGAAATTGTTCCCATCCCAGAAGATGGGGGGGCGGGGGGGGGGAAAGAATCAAAAGAGGATTTTCAAATAAAAATGTAACAATGCTCCAGTTTTGGTCAATCAAAGCACTTTAAAAGTTGGTTTGCAAATTCCAAGATAGGTTAGCTTGTACTTCATTACAAAGTGTTGCCTGAACATGAAAGATATCTTAGTTAAAAAGTCCCTGTCAAGATTTTTTTTTTTTTTAATAATCTCAGATCTTTTTTTCCTCACTTTTTTAGTGCAGCCATAGATCAAAACAGACCGTGTTGTAAAAGCTTTTTTGAAGAAGAGCCAGTTTCTTTTGTGACAGCTCTTCCCTCAGAAATTCACAACAAATTGCTGACTAGTCTAAGGACTGAACTTTCCTGTGAAAATTTTCCCAAATCTATAGCTGAAGCTAATCTTCACAAGGAAGTCAAAAGCCACTGAGTAATTTAAATGATGCTCTGTGAGGGGATTATTGTTATCGCCAGGAGGAAAAGACATATTCTTTCCTGGAAAGTCCAGACCAAGTTTCTTAAGAGACCTTTGTACTGAAAAGTCTAGACCTCAGACTAAGTCAATGGGATTGTCTTTGTTGGGGCTTTTTCAACATGGAATGTGTGATTTAAAATTATTAAGTAGTTTTTCAAATAATCCATCCCCAAATGGCAAAGCTTCTGAAAAACATACACGAAGATGCTAAGGAGCAATATCTCCAGAGTTTCACGCTACTGAGGAAGGAAGCCGAAGGTGCAGGATGAGGCCCGAGTTGAGAGCAGCCCTCATGGAACACAAGGATGAACAGGAGATAATGAGTCAGTGTTAGAGGATGAGAGCAACAGTTCTGTGCCTAAGCTAAAAATCCATCTGATGCTGTTATGAAGAATGTAGAGACATTAGAGAAGCTTGAAAGCAACAGCCCAATATTCAGCAGGGCCTGTACTCACAATAAGCTGAATAATCTCACTAGAAAGAAAGTCCCTGTACAGATAAATAACTGTACAGCACTGCCTACTGTGAGCTAAGAAGAATATTTTAACTGATATTATCTCAGGGATTAGGGGTTCAACAAGTAGCAGTTATACTGGCCCACCCAACAAAACCCTTTGTAGCAGGGATGAACAATCTTTGACCATGCATGAACTCACCAGACTTTTTCAGTGTTAACTACCGAATGAGGCAGGGAATTACAGAAGAAGAGAAAGTCTAATTACATTCATCAGAACATATACTCTTGAGGCAAGGGTATGTATTCATCCAAAAAAACTCAATTTCCTCTTTATCTCCACAACACTGAGCACAACATTTCAATACAGTTTTTGGGTTACAGCCCTAAATCGTGGATGCACAAACTGAGATACCTGGGATCTACTATAGACCTCCAGGTGGAGGTCAGCAGGACTTGTAGGTGTTCAACTCTTGCAGTAAGGAAGCGTAATTTAGGGGAAGTCTTAAATGGGCTTTAAAAGATCTTGAATTTTAAGTCTGCATTTGTTTGAAACTCTTTGTTATTTCTGAAAGAACTCTTCCTGCTGGGGTGGCCATATTAATGGAGATAAAACTGATAATGCATAGAGAGTGATGAGGCCTACAACACAGAATGAGGGTGTGTGCTCTGGATTCAGTGTACACTGAATGCTCATGATAACCAACATTAAGCAGTTGTCCCTCCTAATGAAGTCCTGATTCTCAAAAGCACTGAAATCTGTGCATCAAACTTATCATCAATGCTCAGCCTTAAAGGAGCTTTTGCACCCACCCCCAACCCTCCCGCCTGCCCCTACACAGCCACAGAAAATACAACAGCCTTTGGATGTCACAAAGATCTCTGCCTTTTCAGCTCCAGCTCATGAGCTCAACACCTCTCTCAACACTGTGTCTCAGCAGGCAGCACAATTTCTATAGATTTGCATCTGTTTGGAAAATACAACTGGTAAGAAAATAATGGTCACTGACACCGGGTAACTGTTAGGCAGAATATATTTTCTGCTCTCTACCAAGTCACCCCAGCAAAAAAAAAAAAAAAAGCTTTTGAGCTAGAATGCCATCAGAGGAAGGTCTGTTACCCTATGGAACCGCCTGCTCCCAGAGCCTTTGCAAAGATCCACAAAGCATTTCTCAAGTATACTGTCTCTGAGTACTTTGCCTTGTCCAACATGACAGTTTCATGATACAGGTTTAGTCGCACATTTTCTTTAAAATTTGTAGGGAAAGAAGGAACCAGGTGAAGCATAACCCTTAATAACCCGTTTCTTTTATGGGTTTAATGAACCCCAACACAAATTACATCAGGACAGTGTATTTTTTTAGCAGAGCATCTGGCACAGAGGCACATATTTAAGAGATGGTCTCTGCGCCTGAATGAAACTTGGAAGAGAACAAGTCACCATTCACTGCAGAGATGATCTACGTGGTTGTGTCACTGGCTGGGATTCATGGGATTGTCCGATAAACACTTTTGACATGCTGTTGTTTGCTAAGCTAAACTCTCAGGCTCACAGGCAAACGTTTTTTAGCCTAACCAAATTGTCCTAAAAAAAGCTACATCATAATTAATGCTGTCTTTTGATGACTTCTTTTAGCTATTTGACTGAAATGAATTTTGCTTCACTATAGAAGAAATATGATGCTTAAAGGGACACTTACTTGAGTCAAAAGTACCTGATACATTTTCTCCAAAACCAACATCCTTAAAAAAAAATCAAAACATATAAAAAAATATTTATTCCACCAACACCACCCCAAAAAAGTCTAAAACCCAAATGAACCTGAGAAAAACTATAAAAAGGTCTCACTGGAAACAAGATGAAAATATTACTGAGTTTAGCAATGGTTTAAAAGCTGCAGTTCAAATGTCTACTCTAGGATATGTGCTACTGCTTTCAAACCAATTACTAAAACCTACTTGGAGAGGAATTCTGCTAAATATTTTATTACTCTATAAAGCATCAATATCCAAAATTCTATACTCTAGACTAGGAAAAACTGTAACAGACCATTTCTGAAAAATACACTACAGAACAAAGGCAGCACCTTCTGTACTTGTGTGTTAGCTGGGTCATGGTGTTGGTGTTTCCCTGTGTTGGGAAAGCCTTTTGCAACAGTGTGAAGTCATATTTCAATGCAGAAGTATGTATGGCATATTACCAAAGCCTGTTTGATATACTCTCTGCACGAAAATTTGAGAAACTCAATCTCTGGGCTCAGCTTACAGATTTTAATTACTTTTCAGAAAGCTTTTTCAGTTTAAAATTTTATAAAACAAAGTGAATGCTGAAAGCAAAAAAAAAAGATCATATTAAACACTGTAGCCCTAGGGCACTCTTACCTACTCTTGCTATAGCGAAATACACAACTTGGTTTCTGCTGCAGATGATCTGTGATGTCCCTTCTAAGCTTTATTATGAAGCTGATAAATGACTCGCTAGAAACATGGTGAAAGCTTTTGGAATTCATTGTGCTATGGAAAACAAATTAGAAACTTAACTTGTTGCATGAGGGATTACCCTTCACAGCATGGCCTTTACAATGTGAAACTAATTATTGCAGGGAAGATTTATGGTGTTTACAGTCAAGAATTCAGGGTCACTTTGACCAAATTCATGTAACTTTAGACCTCAGGCTTGTCTGACTCTAAATAGAATGACGACTGACAAATTTAAAGGTAGAAATAAGACTTTTTTTTTTTTTCTATTGAATTGCTTAGCAAGAAGCTGGGAAGTAGGGCCTAAATAATTCTAGCTTTACGTATTTACTCTGATCATTTTTTTCTTTCTGAATAGGCAGATAACGCAGTGTGTCAGAAAAATGTGTTTTAATTTTAGTTGATTTCACAGGAACCCACTAGAGTGTTAAACCCTGGAACCCTCCAAGTGTTTTCATACAATCACTCAATTATCAAAACATGTGCTACTGATCTGAAAATATGGCTGGCTGCATAATGAAGAGGACAAGCTGTCTATCTTCAGTGAATCATTAAAAGCGACTTAAATTCATAAAACAATTTAAAAAGTCAATACTAAACCACAGTATATAACACAGAAATTGGCTTATCCTAGGTTATAAAGTGAAACAAACACTTAAGAGACTAGCAAGTGATTTGTGTGTCAAGAAGTTTCTTTCCAGTAGATAAATATTTTTAAGCACAAGACTTACCACATTATATTTTGTTCTTAAGATATACCCAATGTTTTCTATGCCATCTACTGCCACTTGAAAATCATTTATTTTTTTGACAATGGCATAACTCCTAGTTCATGAGGACACCTTGAACATGCTTGAAACAAATGTCTTTTTACTTCAGAGCATCCTGTAACATCCTGCTGTAGCTGACCTACCATATATTTTTCCCAGACCCTTGCACATTCAGAAAAGTATTTAAGCTTGCACTTTATTTCAGTGATACAGTAGCTCCTTTACCATTATTTAAGAAGATTCTTAAGCTTTATTGAACTGGGGCTGCTGGTACATTCAGTGGGGTATTTTCAACCTCTGCCAACCCACACGCGAGTTCAGCAGCTGTGTAATACTAATGGCAGTAGATAACTTGGATTGCAGTTATGCTTCCAGCCACATTACAAACTTGACAATTTCTGATGAAAGCAGATAACCTCTGAAGTGAAATGCAAGCAAGCCTACCAAAATTAGGATCACCACACTCAGACATAATGTTGTACCTTGCTGCTGTTAATATGAAAATACACGACTCCAGCAAAGACTGGAATCAAACGGTCTGGCTTCTCTCTACGCATAAGACACGAAGGAAAGTGAATCTCTCAGACTGAAGAGCTGATGCATAGCTAATCCAATTTAATTAACTGTGTGTCTAATAACATTTCCCCTTTAAAATACAATTTGCAGTGTTTTTCTTGGAAAACACTAGCTCATAGTTTTAGCAATGGCCTAATCATGACCCGAGCTTTTCCTGTAGCATTACCAGGAGGTGATACCCACTAAGTAAGGAATTTTGAGGAAAGCTGGTCCAAACCAAGAACAAAAGACTGACTCCAAAAGCAACACATAGAGAAGAGTTACAGTGGGGCCAAGGAACACTATTGTATTCCTTAAAGCGATGTTAAAGACCTGCCAACTCTATAACAGCAAATGTTACAGGCTTATAGTAATAATTATACCGTGACAGGTTTTATTTATCGTAACTCAGAGCCATGCTGTTGTAGGCTGTCTGGAACTTCATTTTTGGTGTATTAATATCAGATCCTGGTTATAATTTCTTATTTATCACCAGCAACGACACAGGAGTAAAGGAAACAACTTGACTTTCAGATTCCTGCATAGGTTTGCAATATTGACAGTATACATATTCATTTGGAAATCAAAACATTCAACGGGTAGTGATGCCCTTTTTATAGTTTTTATTTACATCAGCCACTTTCAACAAAAAAAAAATGACCCATATGTATTGTCTATTTCCATATTAATAGCTAATGGGAAACAGAGAAATCAAGGGGAATTTTTTTTTAAGAGGTCCTGTAAAAATCAGTGCTATGGGGACAGCACAGCAGTGACATTAACAGCAACCAATCCTTTCATAAGAAACATGGGGCAGAGAAACAGGAAAAGTCCAGGGATCTGAGGCTGACCAGAGATGCCAAAATGATTTGCTGAAAAATGAGAGAATAACTAAATCTGTGGGAAGACAGATGAAAGGAAAGAGTGCAGTCTGGGGCTTGTAGATTCTTTAGGACAACACACAGGAGGACAGAAGCTCTGCAGTGGAAGGAGGTCTAGATTAAGGTAGGAAGACTACTTCAAGAAACTTAGCAGAAATGTGGTGGTTTGGAGTCTCATACACGCAGCTACTGCTCAAACAAAAGTGCTGCCCCTCCCAACACACACATTTTGTGTCTTGCTTTCAACGTTAGGGAATATGGTGGCCTGATCCAGATGTATCCTAGGTCTCTAAACTAACAACTGCGCAAAAACTTCAATGACTCTGTGAACTGAAAGTTGGCAGAATCCTAGTTTTCTCTATCACTTGTGCTGAACTTCATGTTGATGCGTAAAAGATTTAGTCACTATTAGAAACATCCCTAATGATATAATTTTGACTTGCCTTCATCAATGAACTGAAATAATTTAATTTTATATACAAATGCTACACAACCATTTCTTAAGGAGAGGGCATATATGCTGCAGGTAGATTCTAGCACATATTAAAAAATAATCCCAAATTTGTCATAATTTTAGAATAGCTATCAAAGTTTGGTTCAAGAAGTTCATTAATCATGCATTCAAGTGCAGCATCTAATTTAACCAGACAGTACTCCACAATCCTGAAATGGAAACACATCTTCTACTTTAAATGCTTTCATAAGGAAATAGTGTTATCAAATTATTCTTGCTATTCTCAGAACACTCAGAGCTAAAATAGAATTCCATTTTAAATGCAACCAGCCATGAGTAATGTATTCAAACCCAGCAATCAGCCACTTTCAACATAATTAAAATTACAAAGCATGTAAGAAACTAAAAATCTGAAAACTGCTGCATGCAAATGAAGTGTATGAAGGAACACTATTTTTTAGCTTACCAATTGAAACTAATATTTCATAAATGAAACCTCCTAGAATGAGGCTCTTCTGTGGGAGGTGTATTTTGAACACACTGCAAGTTCAAGAGATTCAAGACCCTCTCTCTCAGTATGTACAAGTATTTCTCAGTTGTTCAGCCTCTAAAACAAGGACAGCGGAAGAACTAATGCTGTAACACTTTCTGATGAAAAAAAGCCATAAATCAAAGTGTCAGCCTCACGCAGTTTTCCCCTTATTATTTGCAAAACTTATTAAGCAGCACAAACTTAGTATTTCAAAGAAATAATTTCTGTTTAAAATTGTCAACCCTTCCCCCCCCCACCATGTGCACATACAATTAAAATTATACTTGCAAATATAATGTCAGTAAACCTGACAGGCCACATACTGGCTACTCCTACTTTGCATGGCATCACACATTTAGGTTATGAATCAACAAAGTCAGGTTGATGAACAAGCATCGTGTTGTTCATCTGAGAACCAGACGCTTTGTAGCAAATTTCCTATTTGAATGGAAGGAACAATGCTGGCAGACGTCCCAGAACTGCTCACACCACGAAAGGAACAATGTGACAACAGCATGGCAGGTTTATGATAAATATTTCAGAAATGTGTCTTTTAGCAAGAAGAGATTAACATAGACCTTGGGGATAAAAATATTCCCAGTAGCGTCTAGTTGGCATCTCTTTTATGCAAAATGAAAAGCTCAGCACAGAGGGTCATTTCCGTTTATTTGAATGCAAATTCATGACTATTAGAATAAAAACAAATTTTAATTAATTTTATGGTCTTTCAGTGGGAAAATCTGAAGAAAATAGTGTCATTTAATTTGTTCTTCTGAAAAGCAGATCTGCATTTTTTATTTTCCAGAATTTTAAATGTACATCCAGTGCCAGTGAGGAGGAAGGAAAATTGCCTTGATAGGATATGGGTAAATGGTTCCCCACTGCCATTTCACTTCTATATATAATTTAGCAGTTTTCACTCAAATGGGAAACAGGGGCTATGCAAAAGACACTAAAGCATAGAGGAACCTTGCAACAAACCCAAAATGCACTCCATTTAAGTCTGTTCTGCTCGTCACCATCACGAACTTGTGTCCCCAAGTAATACATAACCTCCTCAAGAAAACAACAGACAAAAGAATCTTTGCCACGTTCAAGTACAGTAAAACAAGCTGCTGTCAAAACCGTCAATGCCTCTGTGCGTGTGGAACAAACACTGCTTCACGTACGTCCCCTCTCCGTCCAGCTGGTAATGAACATGAGATTGCACTCTTTGGCTGTACATCAAGATCAGCTGACTGAAAAGTAACACCAGTACAGACCACATCTAGTTACAGTCTGGAGGAGGTGTACTGAACGTGCAATACTGAACGTGCAATGCAGATTTTTTTTTTTTTCCTTTCTAGAAAATGAAGACCCTGTACTGCTCACTCAGGCTCACAATGGCTTTAAAACTCACTCAACGTCTCCGTCAGCATTTCAGAGGTCTCACATGAAAAGTACAGCCTAAGAGGCTGTCCCTGACAGTGAAGTTGTACTTGAAACAAAATTTCAAGTCTCCAGTGTGGCGTTTTGCATATCTCTGTAATATTTAAAGTCAGCTTTCACTCAGTGTTAGGCAACATGAAAAAGAGGGAAAGTAAGCTGGTAAATGGCTTGCTCTGAGAAAAGAGCTAATGTTTTGGTAACGATGATGCTTTACACAGAAGTTCTTAGAACAATATTTATTAATAACATTGTGATTACCAAAATTTAGTCTGGGAATATATATTTTAGTACACATTGTTTAAAGGCAACATTCAGAGTAAGGAATTGTGTTACTTCCCTGCCTGGGGGAGAAGAGGAATTGATCTTTAAAAGGAAAAAAAAGTATTTTAATATAAGTTTTCGCTATCCAGTGAGGTTCAAGCACAATTAGCTGTTAAGACACTGAACACCATCTACACAGTGGTCTCTGTTGTTCAGATAAAGAAAATACCGTAGAGTGGTTTTTGTGCTTTGGACTACTTTGTGCACCACAGCTCCAGGTGCTCCTTTTTTGGCTAGCTCTACATACAGTTTTAGGCTTTTGGACTGTCTCTACAAATGCAAAAACGTTGATTCTTCATACACAGGAAGACTGAATTCAACTAAGAAATATGTATGCATGTATAAGGTATTCAAGTCCAAGTGCACTTAACATCGCATTTTGAAAATAGAGATAAAAATATTATATATTACAGTCAAGATAGCGAGGAATATATAAAAGAGCAACATGCATTCTGTTAGGAAAAAAAAAAGACAAGAACAGTAACACAAAACAAGTCAGAGTTAACCCACTGCAACATTATTCAAGACCAGACATCTTTGATCACATGGACAATGTTTGCAGTATTTAGTTTATACATTTTGACTCAACTGTCGCTATCGTAGGAACCTGTCGAATTCAAGTATATAGACACTTCATGCAGCATGGTGATATATGTTGAAACTAGCATTTGTTACTAACCTGGGCAAAGCTCTTTATTTAATTTGTCATAAGGATCGCTCTTCTTTCTGAGCACTGGAACTATTTGCTCTTGCCTAATCTCCTCCTCCAAGAATATTCCAATTCCTCCATGCGACACATGAAATATTGACTCAAGTTTGCACTTTTTCTAAGTTAGCTGTTTCTTTTTTTAGTTACTTGTTTTTCTACATGTGATAGGGTTATTTATTTTTTAAACTCTATATTTAGACATACAATGGGAATTCCATTACAGTCTTATGAGAGTGCACAATACAGTAGGAAAAGGTGCTGGTTTGACAGGCAAGTGTGATCCAGACCTTAGCCTAAATTTACTCAGCTACTGCTTGCAAGAGAACTATACCTGTTACTTCAGGACAAGCTTGGTCTGTGTGCAAAACAGTAGCAGTACACCAGAAAAGCCACTAGGGAGAAGCTCACTTCACCACCAGGTGAAATCAGGTACTTACTAACCCAAACAGAGCACCTGAAATGGAGAAGTTGACAGAGCACATCCCTGTAGCTCAGGAGCCACTGCAACTCTCGGCAAACATTTTTCACTCTTTCACCAACCAACACCACTCGCCCATTGATCAGCGTTTAAGGAATTCTTGTTCCCTTCTGTAACCACTCAAACACTCCTGGTGGGTCAATGGAGACATGCACAGACTCAAACCAGTGAAGAAACAGGAGGGGTTTTTTTTCATCTCTCGGCTATTGACACCCAAAACATCACAGAAACAATGTGACTTACAGCTCCTGCAGGAAAGCTGCTTGCAGTACTCATGAAAATACATATTAACTATGGACACGAGTACAGCACTACACAAACTAAATGTCATTACCCATCTTGATTGTATTGTTGAAGCAAGAGCTATAACAATAATACATTATTGTTATAGCTTTCATTTACCTTACATCCCAAAAATAACACATTTCACAACTGATCATTTTAAGTGTGCGTTGCAAGCACAGTATTACCGGTTCTGCTGATCTGTGCCTATACACAAAGGGTCAGATTCATTTTTTTGTACCATTGAACTGAGTATGTATCGAAGAGAATGCTCAACAGAAGAAACCCTGTGCTTGTACTATGCACGAGTAAACAGGTTTGGAATGTGACTTTGAGAGTAACCACTCATATCAAAGTGATCACTTCATTATGCAAAATTCATCTAACCTCCCTTCAGCAAAAAAAACGGTAACACAAACCCAAAATACTTAGGAGATGCTTGGCTCTGTGTGCACTTGTAATCTTTTCTTCTTTAACATGAATCATGGTGGGAAAGCAATCTCTTAATTTCTTCAGATTTCTCTAGTCTGAAGTGCTTGGCCACACCAAAACACATTATTGTACAACATCCCAGTCACATAACCACAGAAACCAACTGCCATGACCTGAAAACAGGACTGCACATTTATGGAAGACTGTTCTTTATACATTCAATACAAGGAATATTAGTAATTTTTATCCGCCTTTGCTTTTCACAAAATCCTAACAGTATTTACACTGTCAGGAAACAAAGGCAGGAACAAGAGAACAAACACAGACTTTATCACCGGGATTATCTAAGTGAGAATTTATTTCTTTAAACTATCTCCTGTTCCAAAGTAATCTGGAATAAGGATGGAGACTTAGTGCACAGAGTCAAAACTCTCTAAAATGAAGACATATGAATGCATCACTGGAAAGGCATAGGATCAGAAGTCAGTGTGAGGGTAGTGAATAAGAACACTGCTGATTTATGCCAGGATTTAAACCACTGTTTTCAGCCTCCTGGATAAGAACAGCATCGACATATTCCGTGGATAAAGCATTTCTAGAACTGGTTAGTAGGCAGAAGAAACCCCTCTCTGGTACCAACTACAATTAAAATCTTCCAATACTAAACCATCTAGACTCAGTATGGTCAATGCAGGGGAAGGAAGGACAAGAGGATAATGAATGACTTGATGAGCAGTGAGCATTGTTGAACTCTAGATTATGGGCGAGACAAGTAAACAAAATGAACCTTGATGGAAGCAGCAGGTGAAGTACTGCAATATACAGACTATTTGCCAATGCTTAAGCAGAGGTTTGACTATTCCAGTAGCTTAAAGAACTAAGACAAAAACAAGACACTTTCTGAGCAGCTGATTTGCTGCTAAGACAAGTTACGTAGGAAAGGTAATGATGCAACTGACAACTCACTGGTTTTTTATTTCAAATATATAAAAAATGTATTTATACAAAAAAAATTCCTTTCATATTTTCTGAAACACTTTCTATTTTTAAAATGATAAAGGCAAAACAAAGTATCTAGCAATTGGATATCAGAGAATGACTAGTAAGCTGCTCCAAATGCTCTCTTTGTCACACATTGTCAGCAAGTATCTCTGTCCCCAGGCTAATATTCGGGATGATTTTTTTTTATTCTACTGTATTCCATGCACCCTAGCATGGAGTTTGCCCTCTTGGCTATGAGGGAACACACTGATGACTGCTACTGAGCATCCTCAGATCCCTTTCTGCAGAGCTACTCTCCAGCTACCCCTTTCCCAATTAATGCTTACGCCCAGTGCTACTCCATCCTGGGTGCAAAACCTGGCATTTGACTTGTGGAATTTCATCCCATTAATCATTGCAAAATCATTGTGTAATTAATCACTGCAAAACAGTCCAATCTTTCTAGATACCTCTGCAAGGCTTCCTGTCCCTCAAGAGTCCACAGCACTTTCCACTTTGGTGTCATCACCAAACTTGTTAATGGTGCATTCAACTCCTGCATCCACACCTTCGATAAATATATTGAGCAGCCCCAGGACTGAGCCCTGAGGACAGCACTGGTGACTGCTCACCAGCCAGACACAGCCCCACTCACTGGAACCCTGTGAGCCCCAGCCTTCAGCCAGCTCCTCACCCAGCACACCACAAACCCCCTCATCCCACAGCTGGACAACTCGTCCAGAAGGATGCTGTGAGGGACAGTACCAAAAATCTCACTAAAATGGAGAAAAATTACATTGACCATCTTCCCTTCCCCATAGAAGGAGATCAAATCAGTTAAACAGGATTTTCCCTTTGTGACCCACGTCAATGGCACCTGACGACTGCATTGTTCTTTAA
>VZRV01005924.1:104494-237942 GCA_013398115.1 Falcunculus frontatus | reverse complement strand
AAGGATCAGTCCAGTGTTTTCTTTAGACTTCCTATTGCTATTAATGTACTTCAAAAAGCCTTTCTTGTTATCTGAAACAGCACTGGACAGTTTCTACTGTAATTGAGCTCTGGCCCTTGGTGTCTTCTCCCCGCATAGACAAACCACAGCTCTGTAATCCTCCTGAGAAGCCTGACCTCACTTCCAGAGAGAGCCAGAGCTAAAAGTCATTACCCAGACCCAGGAGTTACAGAGCTATTAGTATGAACTGTACAGACTAGTGTTTTCCCAGGAAGTCAAATCAAAGTTGCAACATCAGTCTTCCAAATTTTCATTCTCTTCCAAAGAAAACAAAAGCTAGAAGCCATTTGATTTTTTGCAAAATACAATACTAAAAAAGAAATCAAGCATTTCTGAAGACATCATTCGAAGTGGAAGAAAGGACACTGACAACAAAAAGCTTGTTCTTTGAAAGAAAATAGTAAAAGTAACACTAACTCACGGCCTAACTGTTTCCAGCTGAATTTTAACAAGAGACAGGCCCCAAAATAAATGTCAACTCTATACATCTTCTCAACCTGGGGAAGGAGAATTAAATATTTAGATCCAAACTCTGCAGCACAAGCCCATCTCTAATTAAAATGAATCAGATTTAAGAAAGAGAGGATAATAAATATATAACTTTGACTCCTGTGGTGACAGCGGCCTGTGTGCCAAATTCCTGCCCAGGGCAAATTTCTACGGTCAAACTATAAGGCTATAAAATAAGGATTTATAATAAAAGTACTTACAGATGCTTAACTCCAGCAGCGCTTTCAGAGACTCCCGTAACAAATGCTACCTTGAGAAGACAAGGTCCACAGTCCATTCACCGTGTTTAATTGCAATGCTGATTCAACCTTTATCTTCCCGGAGAAGCAACAGAACATTGCTATCAGCTCTGGTATCTCAGATGGAGCACATTCCAGCAATTCTGCAATGTTCTATTTACACAGCAGCTGCAAGAAGCTTTCCGAGCTGAGATTTTTGCATGTGAAGAAAATGTATGTAAAGCATACATGGGTATAAATGAGCTCTTATAAAGTCAACTACCCAAATCAAGCACAACGATTCCACTAGATGTACTGGATAAACAAACAGCAAAAAAAAAAAAAAGGAAAGGAAGCGTTCAGCCAAAGGGATTTCAGAATACGGAGTGTAACACTTTTTATAAGTCTAACTTTGGAAGACAAAGCTTTTTGGTTTGTAATGAGACACATTGTTAACAGCAGACTGGAGAAACAAAGGTAATAAAAATGAGGCACTACAACCTTGAAGGTTATCCACAGCTGCCAGGAAGTTTCTAATTAAGATGAGCCATTTGAAAGGAAGCTTGGAGGAGAGGCTATCACATAGTGTATCAGGGACACACTATCACATCGGCCTTCCAACTCCAGGGCTCTTATCAGCCCCTCATTCTCTCTTACAACTCCGCAATTATCTCTTCCTAACTCCTTCTCTACCAAGGAAACACAGTGCTGGGTCTGTATTAGGCACAGAGGTGTGTATTTTAAAAAGACCAATCACTGCCTAAGGAAGCCAGAGCTGTGGTTTCAAGAGTATTTTAAAGTTCTCCTAGAAAGCAGCTATGAAACATGACTGCAGACATCTTTATCTATTCACAGTCACGCCACATGGTGCAAAATGGTACCTCCAAAGGCTGAGCTGCCAGGCCAGGGCTAGCTATACATCCATGCAATTTGCACAGGCAAGAGGCATTCATGGGGGCTAATGCAAGCACTGTGAATCCTATTTCTGTGTCTGTTACTTTAGATCTGTGTCAGAGATCTATCAGACTCCACAGAATCATTTCCCATGTTGCATTCTGCTACAGCTGGGGGTTGAACCTAACATAGTTTGGTAACTGCACTTGGGTCTCTCTATCCCTGTATCCCTGTGTCCTAGATACAGCAAGGTGGCAGGGCTGATGGTTTGAGGGTATCTGCTGGATTCCCACTGAGTTAATAGCAGTCCAATGTGTGATTCAAAAAAACCCCAAAGAACAAAACCACCACAAGCAAACCACCCCTGCCTGCAGCTTCATGTGTCTCCCGTATTTCAGTGTACACCATTACCTTTAAAATAAATAAACAGCATAGGCTACATAGCTGAGCCAGAAGCTGTCATAAACACAGGGTTGAATTTCACCACAAACTTTTACACAGTTACAATGGAAAAACTCCAGGTTGATGAACACTTAATTGGTTTGGGGGATTTTTTTGGTTGTTTACGTGGTGGGGGGGGCGTGGTTGTCTGTTGCTGTGTGCTTTGGGGGTTTTTTGTGAAAAAAATGTATGCAGTAACACTGTTTCTTTCATAGCATAATTATAAGACTTACAGGTACCTGAATCATGTAAACTGCCAAGGACAGCAATGGGAATTACTTAGCTTAAGTTCCTAGAAATCTGTCTCACAATAATGGTTTGAATTTAAACAAAGTTAAATTTAGTACACAGACAATCAGAAAATTTCCTAACAGTAAAATATACTAGACTGTGGAACAGTCTCTTAGGGAAAGCATTATCACTTGGGTGAGATAAAAATGGACACCAGAGGAAAATACAGTAGGACACAATCCTCCATTGGCAAGAGTATCAGCCAAGATGATCTAAAGGGTTTTCTTCCTTCTTTGATTTCTGTTAAGTGCAAATTGTTCATAAAGTGATTGTGGTGGAATACGTTAAAATAAAGCATTCAGGAGCCACAGTAGCCACACTGGCTTTTAGCTGTTCCCTTTCAGCTTTTCTCAGCCTTCTTCCTATGAAATAGAAGAGTACCTTTTAAGCAGCCCGAAAGGAGCAGAGTCTTTCTGCGAGGCTGCGACGTGCACCCTGGAGTCACTGCATCCTACCGGGAACGCACACTTTGAACTTTTCAGCAATTCTTAACACCTACTGCGTCTCTGCTTGGTCTCTTGTAGTAGGATTAACACAAGTATGTGTGACAGGAAAAGCGGCTTTGATTTGCTTGTCTTCAATTCAACGGTCAGTGCACCAGTTCTGAACTGCTCAGACTGTGAACCAGCAGAGCCCTAGTTCAGAATGACTTGCAGAAGTTAATTATTCTGTAAGCATCACAGATGGGTTTTGGTTGATTTAAAGGCAGCATTTGAATTAAACCTGAATTTTTATCTTTTCAAAACAACAACAAAAAAGACAAAGCCCAGCGAACTTGGTTTCTCCTTTGCAATAAAAGTATTCTTAATCTTTACTAAACCAGGTACGCACTATACATCACACTGTCTCCTTCATGGAGAAGAGTTAACCACGATTATGACACATTTACATCAGCAAATTGTTTATTCCATTCTGCTTCCAGAACTGACTAAAATACTACGTCAAAGCAGTAGTCTCAGTTCAGAAAAATATTCAAGAATTTGCTTAATTCTAAGCACATCAACAATCCTGTTAACTTTAATTAGATTTAAGGAGATGCATAAGTTGTTTGCTCAGTAAGGATATGATTTGTAATGTGCTTAACCTTAAACATACACGTATATACCCTACAAAATGTACATATGACTTCAGAAATTAACCCAGAAAGAATGATGATGGTAAATACTAGCAAGAAGTATGTAAATATGCCACAGAGAAAATCTTTTCACGGAAATAAGATTTTCAAAATAAAATCCATTCTGACTTGAGGATGCTGTTTCGAAAAGCTCTTACATGTGCTGAAAAAGTTCAAGCACAGGAGCAGGCACAGGTGACTCAACAATTCTTTCATAGCCAGAGGAAAGAGAGAGAAGCAGTAAAGCAGTTCAGGTACAGTTCTCTGCCCGAGGCCACAATATACAGTTCTACTACAAAACAAATTGTAAACATCATTGTTCATCAAAATGCATAGTAAAGTAATCCAGGAGAGTTTTTGGCTTTGCTGTTAGCTCTTTCTCAGGGTTTAATGTACTTTGATAATCTCTATAATAGTTTTCCAGTAGAAGAATGTAACAGGATAATAAAAATGGGTATTCTCCTTAAAATTAAACAAGGGCATCATTCACAATTCCCGATCCTGAGACTTTCATTCTATAGTTTTTAAGGAAAATTTCAATCAAATTTTGTTTAAAGGCTTACTTTATATTTGCTAAATTAGGATTTTAACTATGAGGTTAAAAACAAGCTCCTTTTCATCATTATCTTGATTGTTTTTTGCACATTTCAAATGAGTGGTTATATTAAATTTCTTCAATTTGAGTTTAATTTTACATCTTCATTTTCAATTTCTAGAAGGCTCTGCACTGCTTAGTGACTGGAATGAACTCTCTGTGCACGACCAGTACTGCATTGCAAACTTTTCATGTAACTTTGTGTTTAGCTGGCATGTATAATTTCCCAAATATCTCCTATCAAGAGTTGGTTTTTTTTTGAAAAACAAATTTAAAATTATTGTTGGCTTAGAATACAATTTAGGTATCATGAGAACAAATGAAACTGTAACTGCTGTAAATTTTAAGTAAGTTGTGGCAAACTGGTACTGGAAGAGTTACTAAGAATAAAATCTGTACTTAGATCATATATGCTCCTAATTTAGCATGAAATGCTTACTTTATTGATGCTCTGTTGAATAGAGACATATCTTTGAACTGCCCTGTTCTGAGGCTTCTACGCACTCCAAAGCATGTGCCTGCCTTGCGTGGAATTACACCATGCCAAGTCCTGACTCAGAAAACTGGATGTGTCAGATGTTTCTCACGTCCCTAAAGTGAGTATATGAAGCTTTTCATTTTGGTCTGTATCTCTATAACCAGCTTTCTGCAGGCTGGTTTCTAAGAAGCATATCCATAATGTGTACCTGCACTTCTACCCCACTAATGAGCCCCTCCTCCCTGCAGCACCATTTGTTATCTAGTGACAGCTGTTGGGTTGTTTTCTGGCATGTTCAATTTCAATTCCAGCTTTGGTACTGAAGGAATTCACAGTGCACTGCTTTCAGGTCAGTTTAAAAAACATAATCCCAAGCGCACAGATCCTGTTTAGATTTAGCAGCATTTCCACTCCAGCACCAGGTTCTGACTTTGCCATCACACACGGAGCAAAGCAGTGACTGAAGACAGTGATGGCACACAGGGATACGGCTCAGGACAAACCCTGGAAACAAAACAACACTAAAAACTCTGCATAAAATCTAAGGCCCGCTCAAATTTCTGGCAAAACCCCCACTGACTTCCATGAAGCCAGGAACTACCCACCTCCTCTCTCACAACAAAGAAATGCTACCACTGAATATGGATCTCAATGTTGCCTGCACTGCAGCACACAAAACACACCTCACTGCTTCTCAGCACCGAGCTACCAACTCCCAGGGCTGCCCGCTCTGCTGAGGCCACAGACGCTGCTGAACTAAACCCAAGGCAAACAAGTGTCAGCCAAACTTTTCTTTTCTCCTTCCCTTCCCTGAGTACTCTATTCAAAACATGGCGGGGGGGAAAGGAGAGGGGGAGGAAGCACAGATTATGTTTCGAATGAAAATAAACGCAGTTGTTCCCAAACCAGTCTCCAGCTGCCATTTGTCATCTTCTCGAGGACACAATACAGGTTGTCACTACTTGGAGCCACAGATTGCCAGCTAAGAAGAGCTGAAGGACAGGAATACACAGGTTACACTATGGAGATACAAAAAAGCTGAGTGTGGGAAGCCTGTATCAGCCACCTGCACCATGCACTCAGAATTCCTGAAGCATTTTTTAGTTAGATTACATTAATGAATGAAAATAAGAAAAGCTGAGAAGAGCAGGGAGGAATAAAGAAAAGACTGTCAAAAAACATACCCATTGATAGTGAGGACACAAAAATTAATTATAATTTTTTTACACATTTTTTTAGAATGAATTGGTAAATAAAGTGCTTTAAAAGCTCATTAGGGCCTCTTTTAAAAAAGACACTCTCTGTCAAATATGGTATTTCTCAATGGAATGTTTTCTACCAGATTTTACTCTAACATATAATGCTGATCATCTCATTTCTGGGCCAAGATTGCTGACTTCCCATCAATGCTTATCACTAGGACTATCATCTTTAGGAACTACAGAAATTATTGTATAATAAATAATGGTCAATGAATCAGGCATGACTTCACCACTGAATTATGCAGCTTCCCTCACAGTTGCCTACACTCACAGAACCTTAAAGATTAGATGGTTTAGCAATAGAATTTAGAAGTGTGCTTGGTAATGAAAAACATATTTGGGAAATTAAAAAACTTTCAAGCTATTACTTTAGTTTGTTTCAAATCCCAGAGTAAGGAATGGAAAAGGCAGCAACTTTTGTCCCTGAAAATAAAATTAACAGATTCTTACTTCTTTTTTTTTTAACCAAACTCGCTAACTGGAGTTGCATTATTTATAGTCAAATTGCTTTCAAGGCCACAACACATATGAAAAATGCAATGAAAACTGACAGCAGTATGGATCTGCACTTTGTAAAAGAGGCTCTGTGGTTACATCCTTAAAAATTCTAGTGAAAGAAAGAAAAAAAAAGGAAGCAATTTGGAGAAACTGTTAACATGAAATTCCACATATCCACATAGGTCTGATTTTCCACATAATGTTCCTATTGCTGAGCTAGTGCTTCAGCCAAAGCTGATGGCACAAGGTACAGCTACACAGGCACACAGACAAAAGCACACAAGTGAGTTACCTTGGATTCTTTAGAAACAACCATCACTGTTAGCGGTGCCTATATATAAATGCCCTACCACAAATGCAAGTTGCAAAGGAACTTTGCTTGCACCATAGCTCGATATTAAAGGGTAAACAATATTCCTTTGGGAAAGATTTTAAAAAGAAAGGGGTGATTATATATTAAGTGTTTTGCACTACTGTTTTTCTCTTTTGTGAACTCTGCTTTGGCTGGTTTGCCATGTTAGGGAGTAAGGGGAAACCAGCTGAACATAAACTGATTTGAAAGTTTGCATCTGTAAACTTCTGAGACAGCCTGAGGGAGGTGGTGATAATTCAGTATCTTATAATAGCAGGCAGCACAGAGATCAAAGAGAAGGAAGACTTGGCTGAAACTAACTATGACTGCTTGACTGTGTGAGGTACAAGTAAAAATAAATTATTTTTTATGCCTAAAGAAGACTGTCTGAACTGCAGCCCTGTACACCTTCCGCTTTTTTGGGCTTTGTTACAGACACAGCGCAGTAAGAGCCTCCTGCTGACGATACATGTCTTTGATAAATGGTTGGAATAGATGTGAAGGTTTGACACGGCTATGCCAGCATGGTCTTTTATTTGAAAATACAGTTTTTGTTCAACTAAATTTTGGGGCTTTTTATTTTACAGCAGAAAGCTAGGAAATGATTGAAACTCCAGCTCCTTGCAGTACAGATAGAGACCATTGCACTGTGTAAACACAGCAATGTGTTCATATGCACCACCTCAGCATCTGGACTGAAGTCCCAGTACCGAATACTGGCTTCTTATAAAAAGCCAAAGCAGGCTATGTCACAAAATCTGTGTTTCATTTCATGGGGTTTTTTTATGATGTTCATTAATTATGCCAGACTGCAAGACTCTGGGTGTGATTTTATCTCTGGGAAGACTCTGGAGGCTGGCTGACCTGGACACAAAGACACTATTTCTTTCTGTAAACCTAAGACAATTGTACATCTAGTACTGAACATTGTCATCCAAATGCTACTTAAAATACTGTTGTGCAATTTTTTCAGAGTATCTATTGCCAAAGAGCAACCAGAGTACTTGACTTCAGATTTTTATCTACATCCTATCACAACAGCAAAACAGCAGTGAGCCAATCCACAGGCCGATGTTTCTTGAGCTTAGAGAAACATATTCAGATAGAATACATGGTGTTTGTGATGCCCATTCAATTTCATACAGCCCTTATGCTGCTCTTCTTTATTCAGGAAGTATCCAAAAAGATTAGGGTCTGATTGTCTTGGGCTGCTCTCTTCCTTTTATACACCTCACTGCATTGCACAATGGTGCTGTTAGGACAGACAGGTCTTGGAATGATCCAAGAGTGTCAAAGAGACGTGGAAATGACTTTGGACTTAATTCATATACAACTTGTTATGAGTGCGACCCTATCAAGAGTTGGTTTATCCATAATTTATTAAATATCCATAAGTTTTCTTATCCATAAGCTACAAATCATTTGATACTCTAAATCCCAATTAAGGTAGGGCTTAAATCCTACACAAGCCTACAGCTGCCTAACACATCAAAAGCACATCAAAGCATTTTGCTGAACTATGGCTTTGGGAAACAATGCAAGGCTCACTGCTGATCTTGTCCACCTGGACTTCAGTAAAGCCTTGGGTACATCTCCCATGGCGTTCTCCTGGAGAAGCCCATGGCTTGGACAGGTGTAATATTCGCTGAGTTAAAAACTGGCTGGATGGCCAGGCCCAGAGAGTGGTGGGAAATGGGAGTTCTATCTAGTTGGGAGACGGTCATCAGTGGTGTTCCCCAGGGCTCAGTGCTGACCCAGTCCTGTTTAATCTCTTTATCAGAGATCTGGATAAAGGGATGGAGGGCACCCTCAGTCAGTTTGCAGGTGACACCAGGTTGGGTGGGAGCGTTGATCTGCTGGAGGGCAGGAAGGCTCTGCAGAGGGATCTGGACAGGCCGGATCGATGGGCTGAGGCCAATGGTGGGAGGTTCACAAGGCCAAGTGCCAGGGCCTGTCCCTGGGCCACAACAACCCCAGACAGTGCCACAGGCTGGGGCAGAGTGGCTGGGGAGCTGCCCAGTGGAAAAGGACCTGGGGGTGCTGGTGACAGCAGCTGAACACGAGCCAGCAGTGCCCAGGTAGCCAAGAAGGCCAAGAACATCCTGGCCCAGATCAGCAATAGAATGGCCAGCAGGACCAGGGCAGGGATTGTCCTCCTGTACTTGGCACTGTTGAGGCCACACCTCGAGTGCTGCATCCAATTTTGGGCCCCACACTGCACGAAAGACATTGAGGGGCTGGAGCGAGTCCAGAGAAGGGAAATGGAAGCTGGGGAAAGGTCTAGAAAATGTCCTATGAGGAGTGGCTGCGGGAGCTGGGGATGTTCAGCCTGGAGAAAAGGAGGCTCAGGCAGGACCTCATCACTTTCTACAAATGCCTGAAAGGAGAGTGCAACCAGGCGGGTGTTGGCCTCTTCTCCCAGGTACCAGGTGACTGGGCAAAAGGGCACATGGCCTCAAACCTGTGCCAGGGGAGGCTGAGGTTGGACATCAGGAAGAAATTCTTCACTAAAAGCATGGTTAAGCATTGGAATGAGCTGCCCAGGGAAGTGGTGGAGTCACTACCCCTGGAAGTGTTCAAGAAATGACTGGACATGGCACTTAGCGCTGTGGTTTAGTTGGCGTGGTAGGAATTGGTGTAAGGTTGGACTTAATGATCTTGGAACTCTTTTCCAACCTTAAGGATTCCATGACCTCAATAAGTCAAAAAGATCCAGAAAGTATTTCCTCCCCTAAAAATAAACGGAAGTATGACAGAGGCAGAAGTGACATCATCTTATACTTGTGCCAGTTATGGCCTAGGTGCTGAAATGACAACTCCACTAAAAATATCTATGAAAAAGTGATTCCACATTACATTTATATTTTCAGAAAAAGAATGCAAAGAGGGTTTTTCATCCTGTATCAAGACATCCAACATTGTTACTGTCAGTTAAACCATTTGCAATTCTGATTACACCAGCACCTTGAGGTTCCATGCAAAAAAAAAAAGAAAAAAAAATCTCTTATCGATTAAAAAGAATTTACTAATTAATTTCCTGACAAATAGGTTCTTTAAAGAAGCATTTACTGGTCTTACCAAGCTTTTTCAACATTATGCTGAAGGAAGATTGCATGTTTCAGGTCAGTATGGCTTTTTACTGCCCCCTTTTTCTGTCTGTTTCAAAGCTGCTGATTAATCTAAGTTACTACATATCAGTTTTAATTGTGAATGTTTTCAAGCCCATGTCTGCCTTACATCTGCATTCCCCTTTAATATATAAATATTACTGCTATGCATAAAGCACTGAAAAACACATCACAGAGGAGAATAGCCTGTGTTGTATATATATGGCAGACAAACAAAATTCCATGGAAAAACACACACTGTAAACATCAATGCCTTCCCATTGAGGACAGCTGCTGTAACACTATCCAGGGTGCCTGCTGCCAGGATTTTCCACATGAGTGCATCTTCTTTTAACCGCTGCTCAAACACTGGCTGAAAGAGGAGCTGCTAGACTGAACATGTGTCTGCGCTCGGACGACAAATACACGGCACAGCACTGGAATGCAGAGCAAACCTCGGGATTTGGGCGGGAAAGGAGCTACCCGCTGCCTACCTTTGGGCCGAGCCCACAAACACTTCTGCTCTGGCTTTCAGAAACCCATTTTATACTTCCCAGCGAGAAATAAGTGAGTGTGTTTGTGAGCGTGCATGCAAGGCACAGAGGTTTTAAGAAGAAATTATCAATAAATTAATCACAATTTATGACAACAGTACAAAATGCATCCAAGTAGAAAGGAAGGCCAAAGCTAGTGGACACATTTTTTTCTAGATTAAATAAAATAGATGTTGGCAGAAAATTTCAAAGATATAAAATGCTGTTGGGAGGAGGTCAGAATAGGTCACTGCAGAAAATCTATTCATAATATTAACAAAACGCAAACCAAGTCACAGATTGGATAGAAAACACAATCAGGTTTCCCTGCACAAAAGCTGCCTCAGCTGCCAAAAGTACAAGAGTAATTAAGGAGCACAAATCAGCTTAAAAGCAGAGAGGAATAAATAGTGTAGAAAAAGGGAAGTGCTCACTTGAATTAATGAGTTTGTAAATTAACATACACACACATTTATCCATACACACACCCACAGCCTTCCACGCCGTCAGGGTAAAGCATCCTCACTGGACACAGACCAGGGCTGAGGGGTCTGCTTGGCTCTGGGCTCAGATGTCCTGCAGTTTACAGCTCAAACAGCCACGCTGATGGTTTTTCCCTTGACTTCTGCTGCATACTTCCTGCTACACCACTGCAAAAATGGAAGCCTTTTGCCTGAATTTCCCAGGCAATAAAACAACCACAGTTGGTTCTGGACATATTTCCTATGAGATAAGCTTACAAAAATATAGATTTAAAATTCTAGATATTTACCAGCCAAAGCAGACACAAAGTTACAGTAAAAGTTGTTTTAACTGGTAAAATAATAAAGCTTTCCTACACAGATGAGAATACTCCAGGACACAGAACTCTCCTCTCTCTCCAAAGCCATCAACTGATCTGGTGTCCTCTCTCTGAGTGACAAAAGTAAATAAAGTCATGGGCTGTGTGTGTGAGAAAGAAGAAGATTATGTACAGATCAAGAGAAAGGATTCAAGAAAAAACATGAAGGATTGAACCTTCAAGGATTTGTGGGAACACCTTCAAAACTTTAAGTGAACTTCTAGCTTTACAGAAGGGCTTCAAACTATGTGTAGCTAAAGGGCTAAGAAAAAAAATGGTTAAAAAGATGCCGATACTTCCTTAAGTCTTGTGATTCAGCAGGGCCTAACTCACAATTTATGACCTTTTCAAGGCTGGCAATGCTATGATTACTCAACCTGGCTCATAGTTGGCAGACACAGTCCAAACAAGAGAATTGGAGGATCTCAGTTCTAATCCCCGATCATTTACAGGGATTCAGCTGGATCTGATTCAGCAACACATGCAGGCACATGCTGTATTTTAAACAAAACGTTACCTCCACTGAAGCTATTAACACTCAGAAAGCACTCAAAGTGCATGCTTAACCAATTACCTAAATTGGGGGCTACATGTTCAGAAGACAGCTACTCCCAAAAGTGGTGTATTCTTCCTTTGGCCTAATTGCCAACTCAGCTGAGAGTGTCTGCTGTTTTGTGGGAAGCATGGGACGGTCAAGACCAGAATTACTGTATAATGAAAATCATGATACAATATTCAGTTGAAGCAAAAACCAGAACTATTAGTGCAGCTACAAGGGCAGAAGAAGCAGAAAGCACAGACAGGCAGCTTTCTGAAACCTTAGAAAAACGCTTTTGGCTCTACCATACCTTGTCTCAGAAAATGTTTCCCAAAAACTTTATCTTTTAAGATAAAGCATATCTTTAGGTTATTGACTAAGTCTAGTGGCTCCAGTCTTGGCATGATTTAGTCCTGTAGCCTCTCAGCTACAACCAAGCTTGGGGGTTTTTTTTGAAAAAGAAACCCAAAACAAACCATGAAAACAAACTGCTAGTCTTAACAGAAGCCAAAAGGAACCTTACGTTGTTCTTAAGACTCTCTTGGCTATAAATGGCATCATCACATAGGTAGAGGTAAGAAATGCATGAGCTGTGAGACCTGTTTTAGAAGTCTTGAAGAAATTTCTCTTAAGGAAGAAAGCTAAATGGAACTATGATGTTGAAAAATTAAAAATCGGAATACAGGAAATGGATAAAGGGATATAACACAGAATAAGCACAAGATGTTAAATCATCAATTATATGTAGATCAGTTGTTGAACACCCCTTGCAACACTAAAAATGTACAGCTTTCCTTTATGTCAGAATTGATATAATTTCCTCATTGACACAGTGGGGTATGTAGTAGGTAGGTAAACACCAGTATTTTCAAACACAGAATCAGGTAAATTCGGACATTAAAAAGCCCCCACTTTCTAGAGCTCTTAGAACATCACCTAATAAAATGGAAGAGCCTCAAACAGAAAAGTAGCAAGAAGCAAATATGTGTATAGGACCATATTTATTTTTCTGTGAAGCCACACCATGTAGAGACCAAATTCCATTTGAATTTCACAGAAAAATGTGAACTCCTGCCTACAAAGTGAAAGGGATCATGGCATACTTTCCTGTGAGGAGGACCAGTGAAGTCTGCATCCCTGGAAATGAATATCCACAATATCAGCCAGAGACGAGAAGGTAGCTGGCGGGGGGAAAGCTCAGCATGAGCACACCAAGGGTCAGACATGGCTATGCACAATCAGACATTTAATGAATTTCTGCAGACAGCTGCTTACATAACTGTCAAGCTGTCCTACCAGCCCTTCAAAAGCACTGAGGCATTTCCCCTCCTTTAAGGAGGGAAAAAAAAATGCACTCTGAAAGATAAGAAAAGCAAAACTCATAGGCTGCAATAGTCGCAATTACTTATAATAGCTTATGACTACATGGATTAAGCTTTAATTATTACACTGATGCCATTTGTCTCCTATTGGATGTGCGGAGAAACCAGTTCTAACTTGTCAGATATGATGGACTCATGTTTTTTAGTGTTTAAAGTGTTATACTTTGCCCTTGCCTTTTGCCAACAGTATATTTCCCCAATTAAAGGAAACTATTTTATACTATTTTAAACAAAGGTTGAAGAAACTTGCCGTAGGAACAAACTTCCTGAGTTTCATTATCCAGAGCTTTAAAATGACTGGCAAGCTTCACTTTTGAGTCATATAAGTTAATTGATGACACCATAATCAGGAGGAGTAATGCTAGTCTAATCAGGTATTCTTTCTTCCTGGTAAATACAATCCAGGATACCCTGAGGGATTCTGCTAAGCACAGATGTAGAGAAAAGCACACAGAAAAAGAGGACAGGAACACATTTTTCAACATGTCTTTTCCCCTTATTCAACTGTCGAAGAGAACAAACGCATTGTCCAATGGGGATTATAAATGAGCCTCTGCCCAAGTCAAAACTGAACTTCTGAAAAATATACATGCTACCACTTTGATTCTCATCCTTCAGATATTGACAACTTTTATCCTATAGCAAAGATTTACAAGAGAAAAAGGCAGATGCAAATGATTTTTAAAAATACAAGACAGATTATGAAATTATATACTTTGTCTTTCTAGTGAAAAGAAGGGACAAAAGGACGAAGGAATCCAGCCACCAATTTATCCGTGGATTTGCCAAGTCCCATGACAAGCTGATGAAAAAACCTTTAACTATTTCCATTTGATAAAAAATGTAGTTCAACAATCTTATAGGAAGGCTCCTAAGAACATCTTCACCTACCTTTAATAAACCAAGACTAATTAGCACACTCTGCGGCTTTCTTCCCTTCCCATAAGGCAGCAGCACTTTCCCTCTCATGAATGCAGCAAAAAGAGAGCTCAGATGGAACAGCTTAGAGGAACAAGTATTGGAGAAGAGTCCGTGATGGACTACTACAAAATTGTTATCAGATGTAATTTCGAGAAAAAAAAAATTGTTCAGGCCTCACGTACACCTCACTTGTTTTGTCCTTTAATTGAGATAAATAAAACATACTGACTGCTGTCAGAAAAATTAATCACTTCGACCAACACTCTAAGCCTTACATCGTCAAAGAACTGCTGCAGTACCCTTCTCCCCATCTGTCCCAAATAGAGCTGTTATATCTACTTTTCCCCTCTGTCACCTGGAGTAGAATATACACAATTTCACATTGGAAGCAGATAGATGCTGGAAGTGGAAATACCTAGTTCAAGGTTAGTGTAATCTCACTAGTTTGGCTTTGAGTGAAATACTCCCTGAACTAAAATGTCCATCAAACTGTCGCATGAAATCAATCTGAACCCACCTGTCAAGAAGAAGAGAAAAATTATCAGGAGGACAGGGCTTGTCTCCTGAAGTCAGTCATTCAATATCTGTAAAGATACTGGCTTACTGCAAGAAGTACAAACACAGTTGAGAAAGTCTGTCACAGCCATCTCCCTCTCAGTTTCATTGCTCACGTGGAGTACACCTGTATCTTTACTCATGTAGGGCTTCACTTCATTAAATTATAGGCCTTTCCCAGCTCTCAACTTCGGTAACATCTCATCCTCTCTCTAATGAAAGAAATAGTTTTATGCACAGGAGAATTTATAAAACTTGGTTGTTTAGCTCCCTTTGTGGGTTGTAAGACTTTCACTTCGGTGGAGGAACCACCTGTGAGCTTTCCCTCTTCCTTCTCTCCTACACAACTGCTTAGTTAATGAAATTGAGTATCATTCAGACTTAACTCCTATGAAATTAAGGTAAGGCCAGACAACAGGGTCAAAAGCCATCTGGGGATGGGTGACATGGAGAAAACAAGATCACATAACCCTATGCAGCAGCGTATGCACATCTACCCAAATTTTTCTTGTTGATCCAAGCTAGCTAAGGAAGTTAAAATAAGGAAACTCATGAAGGATAAATCATCTGAATCTTTTTATTCTTTCATGACAGCAAAGTATGCCATATCTGATTAAACTAAGATTCAGCCTCCCCGCCAAAATATATAGCAAAATGCTATAAGCCATGATAAGGAAACATTAAAAAAACTCAACTTTCCAAGTACCATAATTTTCCAAGGAAAAGCCCACTTTCTACAATAATGACCTCAAGCGAGACACACTAGGAGATGGCAACATAAACTTTGGGATTATCACCCCTCTGAGTCACTTACACCCTGTTTATATCCAGTTGAGGACTCAGTGGTTCCACCACTATTTATAACATTTTGCCTCATCTTTCAAGGGTTTTTCCTTCTTCTTTTAATAGTTTCCAGAAACCAGGGAGATTCTGACATGTTAAAGTGACAGAATGCTATAGGTAACCTTGTTCAGCAGCAGAATACTAAAGGTACATCAGCTTTTAAATATGTGTTCTCTCTTAACAGGAAACAGATTCCAAACTTAGATAATGTGTTAAGTTCTTAACTTCTTTTCCACCTTGCAGTCTCTTCTGAGACCTATTCTCATCATGAACCTATGTTTGAAACTTGTGTGCAAAGCTGTGCTCAAGACCTATGCTGCAAGAGTTGTTCATAATGTGTCGTGACAGATTAGGAATAAAATCTCTTTACTTTAAAACTGCAGTTCTGGAGCCCTGTGCTCACGCAACTTCACCTGCAAGGCAAATCAATCAGTTTCACCTTCATGTTGGGAGTAGCTGGATCATTCAAACACAAAGCAGAATCACTGAGGGAAAACACTATCACTTATCTGGCCAACTTTAAGTTTTAATGCTTCCCAACAAGCGCTGATCACAGCAATTGTACTGAATCTTCATTAATTGTATTGAACATCACCCAACTGGCCTTCAGGAGTGCAAGCAGCAGGCATGAGAAGGAGGGAAATAAGGCTTCCTGAGAACTATCCTATCTCATGTCCAAAACAAATTTGAAGAGATCTCCACTCAATCCCTCTCAGAGACCAACAACTTTTAAACCAAGTACAGTTTCCAACTAAAATCCTTTGTATCTAGAGTTTTTAAAGATATGTTTAGATTTCCTCTTATTCCACACTCCTGAGGTGGCATAAACACTTGAGTGAGATGTCTGTAGGTGAGATAAGTGTGGAAAGTACTGCAGTCATCTTATCTAACTTACATTATCATACACATACATATGCATGTATTTTTAACCTTTAAGACTGAAACAGTTTATCGTGCACACTCAGATTTTTTTATACCCTTCAAAATAAGGACTACAAATAAATATTTCCTAAAATTCTGGCAAACACTACTTGGAGCCTCAGTGAAACCTGTTGAAACGTAAGACTGCACTCATGCCACCCTACAATGTTAATTTAGTCACCCAATTGCCTATTAACCCATAGTCGAGGAACTCCAAAGTAGGGAAAGTTTCATATATAACATGACTGCCCCCTTGTGCCGAACTAGATCCCCTTCCATTAGAAGGGTGATTTCTCACATCTCTAACTTATTTCTCTTGTCTTAATATGAAAAAAAAAAAAAAAACCCAAAACCTCATTAAGCTAGTTTATTGAGTATGAAACTAGAGCTCTACAGTTCTTGAAACTATGACAGAACAAAATGTAAGGTAGGGATGATAGAAAGCAATTTGGAAAAGAGCAATGCACAATTCCAAAGTGATAGGATCTTAAATCACTGTCAGGTTTATTAACAACATAAAGAAAAAAAAAAAAAAAGAAAACAGCTTTTTCCCTCTCAGAGGGTGTTTTCTTTATGCAGTCTTTTTTTTCACAGAGTGACCTGGGTTGAAGGGATCTTAAAGGTCATCTAGTTCCAAAGCCCTGCCATGGGCAGGGACATCTTCCACTAAACTTGGTTACTCAGATCCCCATCGAACCCGACCTTGAACACTGTCAGGGATGGGGCATCCACAGCTTCTCTGGGCAACCTGTTCCAGTGCCTCTTCATCCTCACAGTGAAGAATTTTTTCCTAGTATCTGATCTAAACCTGTCCTCTTTCAGTTTGAAGCCATTCCCCCTTGTCCTGTCACTACATATCCTTGTAAAAAGTCTCTCTCCATTTTTCCGGTAGGCTCTCTTCAGTTATTGGAAGGCTGCAATTGTGTCACCTCAAAGCCTTTTCTTTTCCAGGGTGAATAATCCCAATCCTCTCAGTCTTTCCTTACAGGAGACGTGCTCCATCCCTCTAATCACCTTGATGGCCCTGTTATCCAGTTATGAAATGAATTATATGAAGTCAAATAGTAGGACTGAGCTCGTGGGGTCAGACACCCAGTGGGATTCAGAGGCAACTCTGAACACAGAAGCCCGGGTTTCACTTGTGAAACAAGCTGTACTACCAAGGGAAAATTCCCAAAGGACCTCAGAGGTCCAAGTGGGCACATAGACATATACAGGATAAACATTTACTTTTCAAATTATTTGGATAGAAACCTAGGAGCTAAGAAATGGCAAAGTTAATTGTCTGGGCGTTACTACCTCTGAACATATATCCACATAGTTCCTAGAGCTGCACAAAGGTGTCTAGAATGCAGCATCACAGATTTAATATCAGAAAAAGAAGCAGCCGTCAAGCCAACTGTAATGATTTGAGTCTGAAATGTACCAATTTGCCAACGGAATTAAAGGCATCACATTCCAAACATAAACATACCCAGTGGTATCACCAAGATCAGCCAACTTTTCTCCCATATCCTCGGCTCATTTCCTCCTTCTGTCACTGCTGATATGGCTATTCCTGTTCACCGAAGCTTACATCCTTCAATTACTCTCTTTCCTCCTCTCTCATTCTCCCACAACCCATCTGCTTCTCCACAGCATCCCCAAGAATTGTCCCTTTCCTCTCCAACCCTCCCCAAACCCAATTCATTCCGGCTTTAGTAGTACTCCAGCCTTTCAGTGAGCTTCCAGAGGAAGCACAGATGGGACAAGGGTAAGCCAGGAACTAAGGTACAGCTGACTCATTTTTGTTTTCCTACTATCAAAACTCTTTCCTCCTCTTTTTTCAGTCTCTGTAGTAGACCTGTCACTACTGCCACAGGCACTTTGAATGTTTTCTCCATCAAAGTGTGTAACTCTATAAAGCCACATCTCCTTTCTCTACTGCATGTTTTATGTGTTTTGCAGTCTACACAAATGCCTTGCCTAATCAGGTAGGAACTGAACTCAAAACTTGCAATTCAGATGTGAATATTCTCAGACTTCATACTCTTGGCTTGTTTTTATCCTTTCTTCCCTTCTTTTTTTTTTTTTTTTTTTTTTGATTGTTGTTGTTGTTATCGTCTTCAGATCTTTCTGACACAGGGACACCTTGCACGCGTAAAAAAAGTTCTTAACAAACGAGAGACTCCTGCCATCCAAATATTTTTAATAATACATTCTTCTCTCAGGGGATCTGCAAACTATACCGACTACAGCTCTATTAGGTATGATTTATACTGAACTGTTTTTGTGAGAAGTTCATACCTTTAAACTGTGCTTCCCTGAGAAAAAGAGTTCCTAGTTGTACCACATCTCAAATGTACCATTGGTGGTAATACTAGAGTATACATTATTTGCCAGTTCATAATTCACAGCAAAAGTCTGAAAGCTTTCAAGCTTTCAGACAAAAAGACAGAAACAATTAAGAGCTCTAATAATCTGATCCTGCTGTTTGCAGCACACAGTCATTGAAAATTATTCATGTGTTTCAATATGGAAGTGATTTAACATAATTTAGCAAACCTGAAACCTACATTAAGATGTAATAATGATGAATGGATGAGACCCAGCACACACACTTACAGAAAACCTCAGTCCTGCAGAGTAAAGGAAGTACCCCAGAAAACCTGGCAGGTGCCCCCATGTGGGTGGTCTAAAAAAAAACCAAACCAAAAAACTCACCACCCAAAAAAACCCCACAGGATTCAAAATTAGCATCTGAAATTTTTATATAGGCAGGACTGGGTTAGGTTTCTAAAATAAAAAGCAGATGGATTGAGAACACTTTCTAAATTCACGGAAGAATGAATACTGTGGTTGCATCTCCCCATTATTTATTATCCCAGCAGCCAATTTAGGACTCAAACACAGCTATTTCTTGTCTTCTACCTTCCGGTTCCTGGCATAGGCTCCATATACATCACCCACAGTGCAAATCCTCTAGGACAAAGCACACATGCAAATCTTTACCTTTCCTTCCAAATAAAGACATTTCTCACAATGCCTAAAAATTGTGAAGTATTAAGAAATTAGAAAAACAAGAACAATGACTGGCATTTCAACTTTTTAGTGTATTTGTTACAGAACATGGATGAAGTTTTGTAACATCTGTTTAATTAGGCACCTTACTTTCTATTTCTGCTGCATTACTTATTTTATGGAATGGGTAATAACAAGAATCATTAAATGTTGCCCATTTTTAAAAATAGTAAAGAGTATAGGGTGGAAAGAGAAAGTAGATACTTCTTCTTTTACACTGTACTAAGGAACGTTGTGATATTTTGGGGTTCTATCATAAAATAGAAATGAGGAACTATTTTGTAAATACTAGAAATTTCTATAATAAAATAATCTCCTTTTAAAAAATCAAGTTGTTGGTGCACAATTTTTTTGTTTGCTTTTATTAAAAAAAAAATCAAATTACATACATACTGGTGTCAGCCCTGGCATGACTTTGGTATCTATGAGCTATTCTCAAATTATAGACCATGCCTAAATAGGTATTGGTCAGGAAAAAAAATAGATACAAGGGCTTAACTGCTTTTTCAATTAAAAGCTGCACTACATGGAAAAAAAATCAAGTAATGAGAATAGTCCAAGTACTTTTCACTACCTAAATATTAAAGGCTTCAACAAAGTGAACTTACTGTCAGACAAAGACACACAAGTAATTTCAAGTAATGCAAGATCCAGCTTTCTGTTCATTGCCCTTCATATTGTTCTGGAATGACCACAAAACATTTCTGCCATCGCCTGGTGTTTTCCAGCCACACACAGACGGGATTATGGAATTGGCCTCCTTGAAAGTGCCATCCCTCAAAAAACCACTGCAGCTACTAAATTCATCCTCACAATCTCTCATTAACCAAGACTCACATAATGAATGTTACATTTCTGCTGCGCTCTGCTCACTTAACCAGCTCTCTCTGCAGGATGTCACATTGAATATTCTCAGCCTCTATTTCCAAGGCTGTAATTTTTCGGGGCCCAAAATCCCTGAAATACCAAGTCCCTGGGAGCCACACCACTCCCAATAACTCCCGTTTTCAGGAACAGCCACATTTCTGTACCAATGACATTTGGCTGCACAGGAGATGGGGCTTGGCTTTGGGGCAGGCCCCTGACCAAAAGGACATGAAGACAAACAACAACAGTTACCACTCTCTGATGCATTTCTCTTTTGACATTATTCTCTTCATTTTACATGTAGAGCAAAGAAGAAAAAAATGAACACAAACACATCAGTTTTCCTTGGGAAAGACAGACATAGAGGAGTAACTGGACATAGCGATGACAAGCTTCTATATTTATTTTTATCGCAAAAAGCACGCGGTAACCACAGAACTGAGTGGGATACAGGAACCTGAGAAAAACACGGACCAAAACACAACCACAGGCAATAGGTCAGTGCTTAGCTTTAGTCTGCTAACGGGCTGACAACTAGTCTAAGATATTTAAGGTATTTTGTCTGCAAGACAGTGAAAATACTTCAGCTTTTCCCAGTTGAACTTCCTGCTGGAAGTAAAACAAAACACACAGTTCTACACATGGGGATAACAGAAAGTCCCCGACACCCTGAGTGAAATCACAACTATATTCAGTCCCTGCAGTCACATAAAAACAAATTTCAGTCAACGGTTCCATGATCTCCTATGGCCTTGGCACTTCTATCCAGGGCAAGTGCCAAGGCCATGCACGCTGCATTTCACACATCCAGCATCCAGGATGACGCAGAGAGCTCCCCACTTTACAGCTCTGCTATGGATTTGGCAAATGTTTAAACCAAAACCTTCCACTGCAGTAAGCTTTGCTACGCCAGCAGGGTGTTAATCACACTTGGCCATGTTTTTAGCTTTGGAAAAAAAATCATCAATAGTGATCAGAAACAGCAGCTGCAGAAGAAAGTCTTTAATGTGTCGATGTTGTAATTGAATTTCCAGAGAAGTACAGCATGAGGAAAATGCTACATTTAGTCTGAACTGGGTACTGGTCATACTGGGACCAGCATTTACTTATGAAAAAAACCTGCAACAACTTCTTTTTAAAATACTATGAGTGAAGTTAGGAAGAAAAACATATTGATAATACAATTCAAGCAATTTTCAGGTCACTTTTACCCACAGAATGTACATCATGCAATTTCTTGTACAATTATAGTATTATGCCAGGTAAACTAACCCATTTACACCTCTTGGAATTGTTTCCCTGTGCATTAACACTTTACAGAAATGTATTTTCTTTTAGCATTGCTGTTCTGGTGCACTATTCAGCAATATTTCAACCAGCTGTTGATGTCCATTTTTCCAACAAAGTGCACTTTATGACAAAAGATGCTCTAACAAGACCTTGTTAAAATTAGTGATCCAAGTATTAAAGCACAAAGGTCACATGTGCTATTGGTTTTAAATACCATAATGTTCCATGCCTGGACTTGATAGCTGAGCCTGGAATTAGATGATAAGGTCACAAAATACATTAGATGAACTATTTCCTTGCTAGGCAGTGCTGGTTTCCAACTCTGCCCCAAGCACAGACACGGATATCTGTGACTACACTCACATCCACAGCCATCGTTTCACTGAAGAATTTTTTTTTTCACAAACACTAACATTTTGACCAATATCAGAAAAATAATTTTGCTAAAAATGCTCGTTTACTAGTTTGTATCTGCACATGGAATAAACCTCAGTGGTCAGCTACGCCTCTTGGCTGGCACGTACTGACCTTGACAGGCATTCCTAAAACCTCATGCTCATACTAGGTCGACTCCTGCTGGAAAGCTGCGATGTTGAATCCAGGTATGTTTGCTACACAGATTTAGCACAGTCTATGCAGCATCTGTGGGCATAATGTTGCCCACAGATTTTGGAGCATTCCAATCTAAACGCTACTTACAAGCACTAAATCTCACAACTTTGTAACTTTGTCACCCCATTAGAAAAAAACTATTACTTTTTGCATAACTTAAACACTAAACATAATTAAAAATATCCTGTTTATTGGATAAAATAACTCCCAACAAAAGTGCACACATTATAAAATAATCAAGTTTTAACTTCTTTTGGTATATCCAACATATCTAAACAAAAACTAAAGCCATTCTCCATCCTCATAACATAAAATATTTATTTATGCGTTGAATTCTAATTATGGACTTAACTCAAGATGATGATAAATTTAACCTTTTTTAATATTAGATAAAAGTGGGATAATTTTATTGTCTTCCCCATCCAATAAAAATTAAAATAAAAGAAAGGTTTTGCACTTATCATTCTGCATGATGCCCAAAGTAAACAATGATAAAAGTTAGTAAGTGGGGAGTTGCTTGTTGTTTTTACAGCATAGGAGCCCTGTACTTCTGAATCGCTAAGCAGCTGGAGTCTGGTTTAATTACTTAACATCAATCAAGATGTAAACCAGCACTTGGAGACCAAGGAATGCAACATTCATCTGCAACACAAAAGAAATAGCTAAGCTATCTTAGCTTCTGCCTAGACGGTTTGTACACCAGAAAAAGTCAACACATTACTTTTATACCATGTCAGTATCATAAAATAGCCAAACAGTAATTTTGCACTGCACTTGAGTACATCAGTGACAATTTGCAGTAAGGGAGAAGAGACCACGAGAGTATTATTTCGTACAGGTTTGCAACCTCTAACACAGAAGGTATTTGTCCAGTACTGACTTCTGCCAAATAGCAGCACCAGTATATGACAGCACTTCCCTCTCCAATAAAAAAATAGATAGAAAGTTAACATAATAGCAAACTCTAGGTTCCTGCCTGAATTTTTTTCATCTTGTTAATTCTTTGACACAATTCTTTTATTGTGATTATGCTCATATTAAGAACACAGCACAGTAATGCTGCAGCTTGACTGAGCACTGCGGCCTTTTAGAGGATCAAAGGGAATCTAATTATCCCTTCTGGTCTTCAGAGCTATAGACATAAACTGCACACTCTATCTAATCTATGAAAAAAGCAACCACCCACTACACTACACAAGAACTTCTCCCTAAAGACAAAAGAGGCAAGTAACCACACAGGACAGATGTTTGCCAGACCACTCATTGCACTGTCAGAAGCAGCTCAGTTGCTGCAGTGTTGAGGGTGAAATGAGACACCATGAAGAACTGCCCAAGTCTTCAGCACATCTCAGGTTAATCCGCATATAAAAATAAATACTGTATTACCGAGACACAGTCAGTTGACTTTAGCCAGCTCTGCCGCCAACGTCTGATGCAGAATCCAGGGACAGTTTGTGTGCTGGGATCCCACCTATTTGATATCATACAAACAAAGAGCAGTCCCCAGCTCAAAGGGCTTCCAGGTGAGGCATAGGATGGCAGAATAAATACATCCGGATGCAGCAGCACCTGGTAATGTCACATTCGTCTCAGCACAGCAGTAGCTACAGTATTTTCCAGGTACAGGGTAGAGTTTATAGGGATTTTTAATCCGGGCAGCTGCATACAGAAATGTACCACATCCAGACTATCAGCTTGTTGCAGCAGTGGGCATGCCACAGCTATTTTGGCAGTGCCCCTAGCTAGTATCAATATTCATAAGCCAGAAATAAAGTTCTTATAAACCATGACAAACCATGACAAAAATATCCATTTGCCTTTCAACATTTAAGTGAGAAGTTTGCTGATGTCCTGCTCTACTATAACCACCCAGCTCTTCAGCTGCAGACAAGCTCTGCAGCCCCCCACATCTGGGGCTAACAGCAAACTAATAATTTCTCACATCAGAGATGCTTTGAGTCCTCTCTGTTGACTATACTGCATTGATCACTGCTCATGTAAGGAGCTAGCCATTTTTAGGACTGGACTGCCACAGCTCTTTTGCTCTCCCATACACCCAGCAACAAGAAATCAGAATGTGACGATGACACCAAAATCATTAGAGTGGCTTGATTTACAATGATTCTGGAGTTTTTGGCTGAAAAAGGAACTTTCCTGACTTCTTGTTAAACCAGATTTAGGGACACTTCCTATCCTTAAGTGTCTCCCTGCAGCTGAATAGATGACACAATCAGATTCCTGATACATCCAATGTTCTAGGGTCAATTTCTATGGTCAATTTCTGTGGCCAAGTTTATTGTAAATTTATAACAAGAAATACGGGATATAATAATGCTATTCCATGCCAAAGGGAATAACTGAGGGAAACAGTCCTCTCCTTTCCAGTAAACTGTTAAATCAGCAGATTGTAAGCAGAATTCCTAAGGGAGCTTGATGACACACTGAAACATGCTGAATGAAAAAGGATGTTGCCCAGAGTACAGCAAGCACTGAAGCCTTTCCTGTTGCAAGTCAAGTAAATGACTGGAATAATGGCACGTGACAGTAACCAGCAATGATTGAACGTTAAGCTCTGGCCTTAACTCAAGCATGTTCTTACATAGCTGCTATCACTGCTGTTCTTCTAACATGCCCTGTCATTAATGATAAAATGGACCCCATGGAAGTCATGGTTTAAATGCTGTTAACAGCATTTCAGAGGGAATTCTTGTGACAGCAGAAGTCAGCCCTTCCATCTGGCCCATTTGAGAGCGAAACTGAAATATTTGCTCAGACTTCAGAGGGTCCTTTTGGTATAGAAGAGGATGATAAAAGCAGGAATCTTTTACAGTATGAGCTAGCAAATCAAAGCAAATAGAGATTCCACTCACTGAGAATCCAAAAGAAAAGAGACAGTTATAAGACAAATACAGCACTGTTTGTTCTAGGCAATGTGGTTGTATCTCTTGCCAACAAACTATATACTGGTAATTAAAACATAGAACACTTCATAAAAATATAAAAGAAAAGAGAAAGAAAACATTATTTCCAACAGAAGCCAGTGGTAACTGCAGCACCATGGACACTGCACTTAGTGCTTACCAGCACACTTTACTTCAAATATTTCAAAGCGATCAAAAGCATCCTTTCCAACCATTCAGGAACATCCATCTGTCATCATGTCCTCTTGATCTGGAAATTATTAAAAAGCCCTAAATCTGTTTGCTTAATTATTACCTCTATTATGATGTTTAACAAGGAAGGGTTTCTTTTTAAAAACACCTCCACCACTGGAGGTGATTTTTATTCTTACTCCTAATACAATCTCTAAAAGGCTCTGTACCACATTCAAATACCACATTCTGTATCACATCACGTCGATGGAGAGAGTCGTGAAAATTGTTGGAACCCTGGATTCTGGGAATTTCAGTCTTTCAGTGCTTACTGATGATGACTCTCAAAAACACACCACATTTGACCTGGGACCTTGGGAAAGGCTTCCTTCTATATGTAATAACCCTGTGAATGTTACTGTGTAATTAAAAAGAAATCTGTTCACCAGGTGGAATACGTAGGGATGTAGAAAAATTAGGTTTATGGGATATTAGTAATATGTAGGTAACAAGATGGAGGATTTTGGGCGTGGGTTTGTTCTTCTTCTTTCTTCCTTCTTCTCCACAAATCTAAGTGTTTCATTATTGGATCAAAAAGCCTGCAATGTGGATGACAAATGAATGGTTACTGGTTTATAAGTAAAAATAAATTTGTTGGCAATTCATTATTGGGTAGCTTGGGGTATAACTGACCTTGGAGGTCAGAACTCGGGGGCCATTTTCAACCTTGCTAACTTGGGAGCACACTCTGAGCAAAAATGCCTCAGATAAGAATATAATAAACAATCTAATTGGAAGAACTGTACGTCTCCTGCCTTCTACTACAAACTCTGAGAAAAAAGGACCCACGAGCCAAAGACAAACGAAACTGGGAAAAGAGATAGAAAATGAAGCTGATGTCATGACACAGATTTTTTTCAGGATGGAAATACGCTTAATAACAAAAAGTGCTTTTTGTTTTTAATGTAAAGCTTTCCTTTAAGCTTAAGCCCAGTGTATAAAATCTAAGATCACATCAGTATGTCACTGCAGGAAAGCAATTATTCTATATGTCTATAGACAAACCCAATGCTTAACTAATTAAATACATTTTCATCACCCCAGTTATGAGGTACATGAAACAACTGGGGAAGAGCCATTAAAACATCAAGAATTATTGTTATTTTGCTATAGACAATGACAGGATCACAAATATGCCATGTTAGCTGGTGCTTACACCCAGAAATACATGCAGTCAGCTGGATCCACACTAATGCCAAAATTAAGCAATTATGCAAACACAGGGCAAGAGCCTCTTGGTAACTGAGGCTCAGTCACAAGCAGCATCCATTTTCCACTGCTTTAAAATGCAAATAAAACAAAAGAGCCAACACAGTGAAACAGGGAACAGGAGACAATCTGGGAGCACAGAGATTAGAGGGAAATAAACCAGTGAGAAGTCCAGAGGAGAAGGGTGGTATTGCTGCAGCCCAGTTTTCTATTTCACTTTTACAACACAACAGACCACAGCAAGCATTAAACTGAAGGGCCAAATTCTATCACAAGCAACACACTGTGTACTGCATTCTTTAAACTGTTATAGATAATTTTATAGGTTGTCCTGTTTGAACATCAGGCCTCAGTGTCCTTTAATTATTATTTTTGTTTCCCCAAAGGGGTGCTGATAGTGGTTAACTGATACGGTAATCTTTCTTAATGAAAGATTTCCCATTACCAATTCCACAGAAGCAGGGCTACATTAAATAAAATATTTATTTCAAAACAGATTTAAAATAGAGTCAGACATATGTCCTGCAAAAAACCACCCACACCTGTGTTTTTATTATTGGACACAGAACCAGTCCTATTAAACTAGGTGAGAATATGCATCTACATTTCCCAAAAGAGAACAAATTTTGCATAAACAAGCAGGGCTCTGAGACTTTAGGCCTAGAAGCCTTAAGCCCTTTATCACAAGGGTTGAAAGTTGGCATTTACTTTCCAGGGCAAGTGAGGAAAAATAACCCAGCCTCACTGGTTTTTAAACCACAAGGATGCCAAGTTTTCCTTTTCAGTACCACAGTAGGCGCCCCACTCTTCTGACATATTTGTGCTACCTGTCAAAAGGAAATATTTTTCATCCTGTGGACTAAAAGCCACTTTCTAGTGGCATGTCTCAAATTAACTGTGAAAAATTTACTCATGTATTCATGACTTCCAAAAATTAGTGGTTTTTCTGGAGTCACCTTCCTGTGATTAATGGATAAGTTAATGCACATGTTGCAATAAATATATAATTGGCCAGGAAATAGTTCCATGAATCCCAAATCCATGCATCCTCAGGTCAAGTGTTTTACATTATGCTTCCAATTCTGAAAATGTCTTCATGTTTCTGTTTCTCTGATAGAGTATGTATTGCTTTTAAGACCTGAAACTAGATATATTCACACTTAATTTGACTTGTCTATACTATAGCTGGTGCTGTAATTTTGTTAAGTACTTGGGTTTAGACTTGTATGGTTGCTTATTTCCTTATCTAGAAATCTGGAGTGATCATATTTTATATATAAGATGGCTTTAAGGAAATAAAATGCTTCACAACTGGGCACATCAGAACAAAATAATTCATCTTAGGTTTTCCCAGGCACAGCATAACTTTCGAGCCTGAATTAAAAACACATACAGACACGGACCTGAAACAAGTAGCCACTTATTATACAAGAAGTTAGTATGTGGCTTTGCACACAGAGATGTATCTGAAGTGCAATTCTAAATTTGATCCTAAATTCTATGCCCACGTGTCTAACTGGCAAGTCCCAGTAAAATCTGTAACCAGCTCATAAATATTTTTCCCTAAGATTTTGAAATGAAGCATTTGTCTGAATAACTCATGGAAATGGACTGGTCTTTAGTATACAGGAGTATCAATAATCCAACTGGCATTACAAAACACAGTATTTTCACTAACTTTCTGCCAAACCCTTGTATCTATAGGCTGATCTGGCACTGTTTAGGGCCTTTTAATTAACTGCATAAAAAGTAAATTCACTTCCAAGTGAACAGTTCTCAGGATCTACATTCGGGTACCCGTGTTTCAAAGACACACAAATTAATATTTTATCCAGTTTTACATTTAATCAAACTTATTCCGTTTTGAATCTAAACCCAAAATCTTAAAAGAACCAATGAATTTCATTTTCTTCCACCCTAGCAGAGACTCAATTTGAACCATGGGGAACACATTTTCTACCGTCCCATCGCTCATGACTTAGACCAATCCAGGGAAATTTCAACAAGGTTACAGCCAAAAATTAAGGGAGTAAAAGAGAGCTATAAAAGTTACTAAAAGCCTAGGGTTTTCATTTGGTAAGGTTTTTCATCTGAAACACACTACTTATATTCTAAGGTCTCCCACAAGCAGTTAATAGAAAAAAAAATCCCATCTGCTACACAAATTGGACTTAAAGATGATAGAGTGTCCTGTGAAATGTATCAATAAGAAATAACTAAATAATTCCCAAACTCAGAAAGGATAATGGAAACTCCTAGCACCCAAACTTATTAAAAAAAAAAAAAATGCCAGCACTGCTGAGCTTTTTAAAGAACTTTATTTTGCCTATGTAGAGAAAACATCTAGATCTGGTTTTGTTGCTTCATTTTTCTTGTCTAAGGCTTGAGGAAATTTATTACTTCCTCCTCCTGCTTATTCCACTAAGAAATCTTCCAGAATACAAGTCTCCTAAATCCTCTGCTTACAAACAGATGTACACTTGGGTGAATCAGATGAAAATGCAAATACCTTTGGGGAGAGGGAAGACTCCACCCAAACTTTTTTTTTTAAATAAATGCCCTTCCAAAATGGCTCTAAAAAGTATGTTTGTGCTTCTCTGCTAATTACACAGTATAGGAAGAAGGCCTGGAAATTGGCAGCTGGCATTTCTGCATGTTTTATGTATCTCAGAAATACAAGTATGCCAAGAATTTTTCTCTGGTTTCACTGCAGAAATCCTCAGATTTTTAGAGGGGAAGAAATTGTTTCATTCCTCTGCTAGAGGATATACTGCCACACATCTACTATAGCAAATAATAAACATTTTTCAGGATTTTGAATTAAACGATGACAGAAGATTTATCTTTAAAGGCATTTAAAGAAAAATCTGCTGCAACTCTCATTTTTTTAGAACAATCTGAGAACTTGAAGATAACATTTCAGCATAAAAGACAAGTGGAAAACCTTCTTTCAGAAGGAAAGATAGCAAAAAAGAAACCTCTCACAAACCTACAGGCCTATTTCAGATAATTTTTTTTATATACAACAAAGCAATAATAATGATCAAACAGAGATTTTCTTCCAATGTAGAGCATCATTTGACCATTAGAGAAGGTGCTGCTGAAATGGAGAAACCAAGCAGATTTAAAATTTGCACTTTACAGCTGTTCCACTGGAAAATGTTGGAGGGAGTAACAGAACTCTCAGCAGGCAAGTACTCCCACACACTGCCTCCCTGTAAAAATCTTGAGGCTATCAGCCACCAGCTGCCCAGAGACGTGAGCTAGAAACTAAAGCCTTGTGTCACAGCCAAGTGAACTTGCCCTTAGGTCAGCACGAAGATTTACTGGCACTCAGAACAGGATACACCAACCTCAAGGTGAAAAGGGTTTGACGCAAATATCTGAGATCTTTGAGCCCTATCAGCTCCTCCCACCTGAACTGGCTTCTCTTGTCTAAGCCAACCAATGCACAATTCAACAGCCTGGACTTACTGTGAGATGTGAGTTATTGGGGTCAGCAGCGTCTCACCCTCCAGGTCAAGCTCATCGGCAAAGCTGCTGGTCCTGATGAAGGGTCCTGTGTTCACATCTAGAAATGCCGGGCTCTTTTTGACTGTGAAAAAAACATAGCAGTTCAAGCAATAGCATTTGACTGCTCCTCATCTGGACCTCTGAAATATTGTATATTTTAAAAGAATATTGAAAACAAAAGTTGTTACCAAAATTGCATGTACCACAGAGTTCACAAAAAGCAAAATTTTAATTCTTCTTCTGTCCAAAGAATTTCAACTTCTGGTGACGATTAAAACTAATATTTTATTCTTTTTTTTTGTTGACACTCCTGATACACTAGAATGTTCAGAATCCATATGACAGAGGGCTTCATGCTTTATTAAAGTTCTTGTACTGTAACAACTCAGTTGTACCATGGACCACTTCTCTACAGTGCACGAGTGCAACCCAGTGATGAGAACAGTTCTTTTTTACATCATCTCTGCTTCATGCTTTAGTTTATAATACCAGATTCTGAGGTGTAATTGCTGTCACCAAGCTCAAGAAACAAGGCCTAGCTCTAAACAGGAGCCCAGGCATTTTCCTGGTGAGCAGGAAGCTCCTGTCAGACACTGTCTGAGACACTTTGCTCATTCCCTCACACTAAGGCACGAGGCCACCTCATCTTTGGGCTCAGACACAGGACAGGTGGCAAGATCACCAGTTCATCCAAGATGAGGTCCTTACTGGGAAGGTTGATTCACAAAACTTCAGATATTGAAAGTTTTACTGGCAAAGTTACTCGCATATCATCACTTTCCGGATCCAAGAAATTAGGGAGAGAGTTACAGTTTTTATTTTTAAACTCAGGGTCTGAAATTCTTTCAGATACTGACATTAAGAAAACTAAGTGATTTTTCCAACATGGCCCTAACATTTTTTAGAGAAGCCACAACATTTGCATATAAATAAAACCACTGGAGTGGTTTACATGACTGCAGATGAATTTACAGAAAATAGAACTTGGTAACATTCCATACAAATCATCGGTAATTGTGACAAATCCACAGAAACCTTGGTCTGTCCAACCGGCTGGAATATTCAATAAAACAATTATAGCATAGTAATTTATGGAAACTCTACTGTATTAAATAAAATACTTTATAATATAGCAGTAAATAATGCCCTGTCAAAATGACACCCAAAAGCTACAGGAATACAGCAGAAATAGATAACTCAGATGTACCTGATACCTGAGGATATCAGGAAACTATTTTTTTTTTAATGCAATCATTTTACTCAGGTAATTAGGTGTTCTCATATGGCAGAAATGGATTTGAAAAAACGAACAAACAACAACAAAAAAACCAAATCAACAACAAAAAAACCCCAAAAACCAACCAAACAAAAAAAAGACCAACAAAAGCCAAAAAAAACCCCACCAACCCCAAAGAGAAGTGTTTTTACAGCATTAAACATATGGCTTTCCAAAATTACAAAAGAACATCTCTGTACTCCAGAAATTGTAACAGAAAAGGATGACCTCTGAAATCACACTTTTAAATAAATAAATAAGTAAGACAACTGCTAGGAGATACATTCCTTACAAGCAGGAGCCACCTGCAGCACTTAAAAATTAAAATTCTATAGTAAGTTTTAGCAAGCGTTAGCTTCTATATTTGGTTTTAGTATCATATTAATATTATAGTATCATGCTATTTAATCACTTTGCTGTAGCCATCATTAAAGAGAGTGGCTGTGAAACAAGCAAAATAATTCCAGATAGAGATGTGCAGTGAAATGTCTTTCAAACAGAATTCTTTGGGCTTTCACTAAATTAATTTTCACTGTTTTCATTTCTACGAGACATGAATGAAACTTTCCCAGTTTCTAGCAAATAAGGACTCACAAATGTTTTTGTTTTCCTGATGGCAAGTGATAAAAACCACAGAACCTAAAGCCATGCAAAGTGTTTGCTGAACACTCACTGAACTGTGCCCATGAGAGACACAGCCCACACCACACACCAGCGGATCTGCAGAAACAGCGATCCTTGGATCAGTCACTGCTATGGCTTTTCAGTTTTGTGGGAGGGGAGAGAAGGACTGGCACAATGAAAAAAGAACCAGAAGTCAAGACTGGGCCTCAGCCTATTTGAAAGGACTCTTATCTGAGCACACAGAAGTGAGGAGCTGATTAGTATGAGGCAAACATGGCATCTCCTTCCCTCTGTCTTAGAAATTTCTGAGATCATCATAACTAAGAAAAGAGCATGGCCTTAATGGGAGCTTCTCTGTCTCAAAGTGCCTTGAAACAGGGCTCAAGTAGAACACCAGGGAGCTCGTTTTTTTACTTATAAAAATTAATTCATAGCCATTAGGAGAGAAGTCTTTCTTACAAAGCAGTGTTAAAAAATACTAAAAAAAGACACAAAATTTCTAAATATGAAGGCTAAAGAGAAAAAAAAAAAAGAGAAAGCTTTAGACATTAATTTTCAATGTATAATAATGAGTGAAAAGAAACAGGAAACTGGCATATCAAGAAATGTTTGCTATCACTCAGGGGAGCCTCAGCTTTATTTTCTCCATTTTTTACGAGGAGCAGCACAGCCATGGTAACAGGCACAACTTTTCAACTGATGATGCTGACTGAGTACTACTTTGAAATGGCACAAAATACACTCTCCACAAAATGAGAGCCCATGCTTTAAAACAGAAGTTCTGAACTTTCTGGAAACACTCAAGGTTGGGTGGGGCTCTGCTCAACTTGATCAAGTTGATGTCCCTGCTCATTGCGGGGGCGTTGGATTAGAAGCTTTCAAAGGTCCTTTCCAAAACAAACCATTCTACAATTCTATGAATTTTCAATCAAGGATTATAAAGACAATAACAAGAAATTGCTGATTTTTTTTCTATATTACCAAGACGATGATTTTATATACAATATAACAAGTATGTAGATGTTTTTCTGATAGTGGATTGCTTGGCTAGAAGGATAGAAAATAGTTACGCTTCCTCTTTTGTAGGCACAGAAAAAACAATTTAAACACTTTAAAGTATTCCTTTCATGGAAAAATTTGAGTTTTAATTATTGCATTTAGAAAACACCTCTGGTATTTCTGCAGGTAATCTCTTTTTATTTTATTTAAACATTTGCAATTTACAACCTGAACAACTTCCAAACTCAAAGTTCTACTAAAACACCTATGCCCTTTTTTGAAACCAGCTCTATAATTTTTTGTGCCACAGTAGACAGCTCCAGACAGAGCATTGCAAAGATTTAGTAATTAACAAAGGTGATGAAACATGACGGAACAATGAAATATTATGAGCTTTACCTGGAGAGGAAGGAGCGCTGGAAGACTGCTGGTCTGTGGAAAAGGATGGCCAGGAGCGCTGACAATCTGAGTCAGAGTGAAGATGCACATGAAACAGAGATAAGAGAGCAGAAAACAAAAAAAAAAAAAAAGAAAGAAGGAAAAAAAAAAAAGAAAGAAGGAAAAAAAAAAAAGAAAGAAGGAAAAAAAAAAAAGAAAGAAGGAAAAAAAAAAGAAAGAAAGAAGCTCCAGACAGACAGCTGAGGAGCTACAGATGTACCTAAAATTTAGTATGTTCTACCTGACACAAAATTAAAAATACTTTGGAAAACTGTTAGTATGAAACTCTAGTAGAGTGCATTCCGTGTTGGCAGAATGTTCAGTCGCCTGGGGAGGCATCATTGCTTCTCCAAGCCCATTCTTCATGGCAGCGTCAACGGCTGCAAGACTTTCCTCCCTACAGGCCAGTCTCTGTTTGCCCCTTTCCTCCAGACTTCAGGGTTTCCCAAGACATTCCCTAAGTGTCCAAGCTCCCATGGGTCAGACCTCTCTTGCTCTGGTTCACACTGTTCACAGAGCAGCTCTCTCCTGGTAAGATTTCAGGGCTGTCACAGGTGGACAGGGCAGTTCTGACACACACATTTGAAGCTTCCAAACACATCCCATAAAATGTTTTTGAAGCTGCCCACTCGAATCATTTAAATCAAGTGCCTGCCTCAAGCTGAATTTCTTGGGGAAATGTTTCAGGCAAGCAAGAGGAGTCAGTGATGAGAAGGAGTCTCAGCGAAACACAATCTTTACATTATGTTTAGTTCTTTTGAATAGCATTATGCTATTAATAACTATTTCATTAGGAACTGGCTGCCAATTCACACACTTGGACAGTGATATTTTTCAGAAGTGGTGCCTTACTTTTATGCAATAGAAAAACTCTTAAAATAGAAATGCATTGGAGTAAAAAAATCAGGAAAAACCCCTCATTTTGCAAGTGTTCTCTCAGTGCTAGGCACATTACCTGGTTCCAGCCAGGACAGGGTTAATTTTTGCAGTAGCCAGGATGGGCCACGGCTCCTTGCTTTTTTTGCTGAACTGATGATGCCAGGAGAAAGAAAGGAGGGAGAAAAAGCTGGAAATCTCTGGTTGCACAAGGATACTGGCAGGGAAGCCAGATGAGGAATCCAGGAGTGTGAAGATTGAAACGTAAGTGGGCAGCCCAAAAATTTACTGAATGTGAGAAAGTAGCATATGGATATGTTACTAGAGCCTTTCTAAGACCAAATTAAAGTTGAATGAGTATCCTTTAGCCTTGTACTTTCTAGTTTCTTGTTTCTGAGCTTTTGACTTGGCAGCTCCAGTTTTCTGTGTAGGTAATCTTTTTCACAGTAAGTAAAATAACACTCTCTCCTCTTTCTTTGAGCTGCTGTGAGAACAGTGTTAGGTAACCTCTCAGGTCCTCTGAGCTCAGGCTGCCTGGCTGGGAAATAGAAACTGAATCTGTGATTGCTGGTAAAGCTCCTCTGATATTTCCCCAAGACGAAGGAATTTCTTGTTCTCATAGAACAGGTGATTTGTTTGGTGGCTCTCACTGCTGTCCTGATCTTCTTCCACCATGCCCATCCCCAACAGGGATGCACCTCTTGGAACGGTGGAAACTGGGAAAATCAAGGATTGATCAGGGAGAGTCAAGGAGATTCAGCTTGGTTTTGCTGTTTTAACACCTTAATTGCACCTGTGTCCCCTGTGGGTTCAGGGCGAAACTGAACCTTGCAGTTTCAGACAATTTAATTCGAGCCTGAGCATCCTTACACTTGATCACTGGAAGAAAGCCTCTGCTGCCTGTAGTGGCTTCAGAGCAGAAAACTTACAGGTGGCTCATAGCACTCTCACTAAATCACAGAGGTCTTTTGCCCAGACCTTACTCTAATCCTACAGTCTTTGGGGAACACTCAATTGTTAAGAAAGTGCCTAAGCAAGCACATTAGAAACATCACAAGACTACATGGCTGCTTAAGTGATCACAGACTCCAGACAAACAGTAAAATAAATTATATAATTTATGGGTCCCCATCTGTTCACAAATATCTGCAGCATATTTTTACAGGAACAGATGCACGTACTTCAGAATGCACAACACCGGGGAGGCCAAATCTGAATGTTTTCTTCCATCTTAATATAGTTATTTAGAAATTAATTTGCATCTTATTCTTAGATAAGCACTGGATAAATTACAATTTATTTGTAAGAAAATTATATTTTTCTATTGGTTATATATACATGAGAAATTTTTCTCAAGTATAAAAGACCATTAGAGGTCATCTACTTACACAAATGAGTGCTCACTTTTCTCATTATAATGAGACTGGGTGCAATTGTGGTTACAAGCGTGACAATGTACATTCTTTGTCTGTCTAGATCTCCTTAGCTGCAAAAGATTTCTTAGAAATTATATGTCACTAGACACACATGAAAAGCACTGCAAACATTACACTGACATAAGCTGGCATGCCATACATAGAATTATTTTCCTCAACTTACCAAGAAATTTTAACATTCCTGTTTTTCCTGTATACTTGTAACAGTTTAGAGAGCAGAACAGAGATAAAGAAGAAAAAAGATAAGTGTCAGAAGAAATTAGAGAAAATCCTTTTACTGAAAGCTATAGAGCTGATTTTTGAAATGGCAATAGTAGGCTGCCATCAAATTGTGTTGTCCTTAATCAGCTTAGAAAGTTAGTGATAAAAGGTGGGACTTTATAACTCTAAGTATTTGTTCTGTCATTTGATTGTTTTGAAGAAAGGTGCCTGTGCTCAAATTTTGAGACACACACGAAGCTCAGTACTTGTCCACCTTTTAGCAGCTATGTCATTTCTACCACCAGATGCAATTTGCAACCATTCCTTAGCAGAGGCCAAGAAAGAGTGGCAGAGCGTGAATGATGCAGAACAACACAACACAAGCACACCAAAAAAGTACAAGGAGGATGAGACTTTCTGCTGGAACTAAAATATGCCCAATTCCAGCCCATGCTACTGTCTTATTTTAGAGCCCATTAAATTTATTCATGCCAGAAAAATTTTTGAAGAGAAAAACCAGAAGTACTTAAGGCATCTATAATCAATAAAACATACTTTAAAAATTAAACCTTGCTCTTGTTGCCAAAATTTGAGCAATACACATCAAAAACTTCCAATAAAAGTACATTTGTAAAAATTCCACATTGTAAATTCAGAGTTATTTTGGAAGTCCATTACAGCAAAAGCAAATATAAATAACCTATTAATCAGAAGGTGATTATCAATGTCCTGTCTTCTTTTTCCTCATACTGTACCATTTTGTACAGTGACATTTAATATAGATGGATCCATATTTATCTTAAGTACTTCTTTCAAAACTTGATTCAAAGCCTACTCCACTGAGCAGATGGCATGAGCGCATGATGGTTTCATGTAGCAGACTAAGTTTGATGCAGCCAAGGCACACCAATCCTTTCTGGTTCAGGTACAAGCACAATAGTAACACATCCTGGGTAAATTTCATATGGAAAAACTGACAACTAATCCCTGTAATTTCAATCAGCTGCAGAATTGGGGAATGTGTGCATGAGCCTGAGAGTCATTAGCTCTTCCAGCAGGCAGAAATGAGAAATTATTTAGTTTGTCTGCAGTGGAGTAAGCTTGTTAAAGAGATGGTTAAATCTCACCCAGGCAAGCCAGCAACCAAAGCCAAAAAGCAAAGTATTCTTGCTTTAGAATGACAAGAGCTTGTTCTGTCCTTCTCTCCTACAGATACTAAAAAGGACCTGTGTGCAAATCTAATCACAGAACTCATCACAGTTACTGGCATTTTATAATAGAGCGTCTTACCAGAATTTTCAAATGGTTCAAAACTGAAATCAGGTTTCCTGTCCTCTGTCACGTGGTCATAAGTGATGTGTGGTATAGCCAACATCCTGTCTGGAGAAGAAGGCCCATTGTCCTTGTCTAACTTAAATTTCTTCTTTTTAACCTAAAAAAGCCACATAAATTAAATTACTCAAACCAAGTCACACTGAGTTGTGTCTTCAGTGATGTCTTCAATAATAATGCAGTCCCCAATGAGCTATAACCAATTAAAAGAGTGCATGACCAATTACATTTTCATGATCCTACAACTGTGTTTCTCATTATGTTGCCCCCCCATCCTGCCAAAACTGGCTAATCACTAGATTTCTGCACATTGTCATTTCCAAATCCCTTGCCTGCAGTAAAAAGAAATCTGCTAGTTAGGCAGCAGCTTATATAAATCAAACTGTTCTAGAATATCTTTACCATTTGGTGGATGCAATAAATCACACCTTCAGCACAAAGCCAATGGATATATTGCTACTGAACTCAGATGAACCTTGGAGATACAAGGGAAGATTTTTGCACAACATCCTCTCCTGGTGTACTGCATAATCTAAAGATTCTGACCAAGGGTCTTTGTTGATGTATTTTAAACAAAAAAATTCGGAACTTATGGAATCCTTTGATATGACAATATTACTGTATGTAGGCACAAGATGTCTCTACCATGAAAGCTTAGAAAATCCCAAAACCAATAGCTGAGAGAAGTAGAAGTTTTGTCAGTTTTCATTTGTTTGGTTTTTGGTTTTTTTAACCAATTAAAAGTTACTTTTTTGGAAATGGTGATTTTCTTTTTTTTTTTTTTTTAATGCCTTCCCTTATAGTTTTCCAAACATCTATGGTAAGTAACTGACTGATGTGCCCAGGTTAGGTCATTAATACTCTTTTCCAAACCCCTAGGTCCATTAAAAAAATCAAGTTTGGGGAAATGAAGCAAATCAACTTGTAGTTTATAATGTTTGTATAGTGAAACTGTCAAAGCTGAAATGTAAATAAAAATCTGAAACCAAGTAATAACCTGTAAAACAAGCACAACAAATAATCTCTAGAGAGTAAAAAAAAAAAATCAATCTAATTTAAAATTTTTTAATTAATATAATGGGAAACATTAGTTACTGATACCATCACCGATTTCTTTGGTTTTGGACTGGGTGACAGCAAATGATAATTCCTGGCAGGTTTTCGAATGTATATTTTCCATGTAGAAGAGTCTGGGTTTTCTGCAGCATAGCATCTCCATGCAGTCTGGAACAAATGTTTTAAGCAACAGAATAATTAATCAATCAGATTAGCAGCTCACTGTACAACACTGTAACTTCCAAGTAGCATGTCAGTCATTCTTTATTAAATCGTAGTCTTGAATTTGCCCTCCGGAAACAAACTCAGCATGGTTTAGAACCTTTATTTAGTAAATAGAAACCACATAGTTAGAACTGGGAAACCACACAGAAAGATCAGTCTTTTCATGTACAACTTTTATTCTCAGTAGCAACAAACAAATAATGGAAGAGAACTCTAGGCTGGACTCAAAAAAAGGTTCAAATTTCATGTTCTGCCCCAATTTCCTGACCTGACTTTCAGCATTTTGCCTATTGCATCCTGTGTTAAAGGCTCCTGCTCAGAAAAACACAAAAATTGTTCTTTCATGCCTCACAATAATACTACCAGAAAAAAAAGGAATTGTGATGTAGTCAGTAGGGCTATATTCATATGAAGAAATGAAACGGAGAGCACAACAGAGTAGTACCAGTGGTTAACCAGGAGCCAAACCCAAACCCAATCCTCCCTCTTGCCAACCACCAGTGATTAAAGTCCCATGTTCTAAGACAAAAGGGAGGAAAAGCAGGGCTAAGAAACAAGAACAAGAAGAAACAAAACACTACTGCATTCTCTCTTAACTGTGTAAATATATCAGAATTAATTAATAAAGAGTCTCCAAATTAAAAAGGCAGATCCTCACTTACTAGATGAAGAAAGGACACACACACAAACAGAATCTAAAGCAGGGAAGGCCAGAAAACCCTCGATGAAAGAAACAAAACAAGGCTGAATGAGAGAGGAAAACAGACAGCGGTTGGAAAGTAAAGGATCAGACAATCACCATATAAATCCCTGCACGATTAACAAAATAGTGGAAGAAACAAATGGCCTCTAAAAGAAACCAAGAAGGAACACAGGGAAAGAAAATCACTCATCTGCGCTGTTCTCTTGTCTTGTACCTATTTTGTAAACACCTTGGTTTAAGAACAATCTTTTTATAAATTATTTGTGGAGCACTTACTAAACTGGGAATTCAGAAGTCTGAGACTACTAGCAAATCATAATCACTACTACTAAGAACAGGTGCTCAGCAACTCATTGTCTATCCTCTACTCCTTCTTGACATTTCTGACGGAGCCAAGCACAACATCCTGGACATGCAGTCTCAGGCTTCCCAATAATTTGGTGTTCATTTCCCGAAAGAATCAGTGGGAACACTAAAAAAATCCATTCTTTACAAAACCATACCATACAAGTCTCAAGATTTTTAGCTAATCTCTGGCTATAACCAGGGTCTTTTTCACATTAACTCTGGGACTGTTTAGTTTCAAGCATAAACTTCACAGTTAGCTACTGTTTCCATAAAGATCCTGACCTGGAAACCCACATTCACTCATGAAGCTAGAGAAATAAGTCATATGAGAACGCAGAAATGATACAGCATACATCAAGTTTCCTTTTAAATTTGATCTCTGTGCTTCTAAAGCTTCCTGCAGATACTGAGTAGAGGGAGGAAAGGATGGAAAAACCTAGAATGAAACGATGTTAATACTTCTCCAGGGTGCAACGCTGGCTCCAATTAAGTAGAAGATAAAATCTCCTTGACCATACTGACTCTAAACTGCAACTGCATTTATGACAGGGGGATCGATATTTTCCTGCCTGCTATATATCCCACATGAAAAGACTGATTTCACAGAATGCCAGTGGTTCCCAGCCACCTTATTCTAGAGCTGAAAAGTCCAAATGAGATTTTCCTGTTTAAGATTCTGACTTATTTCTCTTAAATTTGAAATTAAGAATTTAGTTGGCCCAACTGAAAGCATATTTGACATTTGTCTTTACAAGCAACAATGTATTTTTTAAAAGCACAATTCTACATGAAGCCTCCTCTTTGTTTTTTTCATTACTTCAAGCATAACATTTCATAACATTTTCCCCGGGTAAATTGTTTAATAATTACAGGATAACTTTCAGTTTTGATTTTAACCAGCTGAATTAAACAGTTTTCACTGATTTAGGAGTTTACTTTTCCGCTCATCAGTTTACATTAAGGATTGGATTTCCAGAACTTGCATCTGTAACTCCTGTACAACTTTTAATGGGAATCGGGGAGGGAAAAACTGTGAACAGCTTGGGAAAAAAACAAACCCTAGTATAAATGGAAAGAAATGAGAGTATGCAATATGCAAGAACTCAGTACCTGTATGAGTGAGGCAGCAGCTGGAATTTGACGGTTGAAATGCTTCTGTCTTTGTTTCTGTTGTACCTTTAGGGCAAAGCCTGAACCAAGAATTCCCTGTGGAAAGAAAACACACCTTTTTTTTTTCCCCCTCTCTTTTTTTTTTTTTTTAAGAGTGGAGGGAAATAACCACACATAAAATTGCCAAATTATGTTGTGTTAATAAACTTCTATTCAGCATCATAAAACCCAACTAATTATTTGGAAGAAATTACTTAATACAGTGAAATTTTTAGTCTCAGTTATTATTACTTGCTGAAGCAAACTGTGAATGTTCTCATGTCCTGATGCAAAGCCTGCTGGACTCAGACCCAAAAGAGGAAACAGAAATTATATTTCATTCCCTCTAAAAGTCTCACAAATGCTCGTGTAGGGGAATGACAGNCACAAAGATTACACAAGCGTGCGTGGGGGGGGGGGGGGAAGGGGGGGGGGGGGGGGGGGGAAATCAACCTGATGGGCTAAACTTCATTTTTATGACAAATAAAGCTTTGGCAGGGCATGATGTAAGTCACTAGATCTTTTAACTGTGGCATGGTAATTTCTATTTCCATATGTTAATCCATGGTGGGAATGAGGAAAGAGGATGAAGAAGAGAAAAAGGCATATTTCAAAATGGTCAACTGAGTTGAGCACAAACCCATCTAATTCAGTCTCAGGACAAGGGACATGGACTAATGGCACTGGATGGTGTGAAACCTGAACTAGACTCCAAATGTAGTATAGCTGTGAAATCCAAATTTAAGTAAGGAGCAAACCATTTATGTGGTCATTTGCACAGCTATAGACATATTTAACACAGGTTTTAGTAAAAGGTAAAAATGAAATCTTTTATAAATCAACTTACATGATTACACTTACTCAAGGAAAGCATAAATTTTTGTCTACATATAGTAGAAGGCATCAAAGAAGGCAGGGATCTTGGCTCAACCCCTAAGAACTGCATTAATCATTAAATATTTTGAAAGGAACATGAAATGCCCTTCCTATTATGTTCATTTAGTAAAGATCAAAGAGGTGATGATGCTCAAACACCACATATTTGGGAAATGAGGGATCATTGCCTGATCCAGAACCCACACCAGCTGCGTTTAGCCACTACAATTACTTTAGACTGTGATCTCAGCCATATCCTCTTACTTAAAACACCAACAAGAAAGCCTGCAATAGAGCTTCAAACCCCGAATTCCCCCTTGGGCCAACTCACAGGAACAACTTTATTCAATAAGGAAAATCCCACTACTAAAAGAGTGATTGCTATTGTTCTACTTCAACAAAGATTAGGGAAATCTGACAGGTAAACACAAAGCATGGCTGTGAAGGCACAGCTGCTACACAATCATTTATGGAACAGGTTTGCTGGCATTCAAGTGTGATTTAAAAAAACCCAGCAAAACAACACCTCACACCACCACTCTTCAGTCAAAAAAGCAGTTTTTGGCATTTTCCATACGGATCATTACACTTACCTGATTTCTCTTCTAAAATAAAAATGGGAGAGATTAGAATGAGGAGGGGGAAACACACATTTTAAAGGAAAACTGATGCTGAAGAGCTTAAAAAATTACATTTAATCATTCTCCTCTGCAAAAGGTTATGTACCTTTAAAGTAGGCAACTAATTTTAAAACGTCATTGGAGTTTTGGTAGCTGCTATTTCATGCTGTGAAGAACTTTTGCGATGGTACTGGCATAAAAGTATTCTTACCTATTCTGTACCATTCCCACCACTTCTCTGTTACAACTACACAAACATCTGCTAACACAACTGCTTTTGTCACTGAACTGAAAAAATAAACATTTAAACAGAACGCTTCAGGTGGCACAAACATTTTAACAGCACAATTCAGGAGTATTGCTAAATTTGTGAAAAACATACCCTTAACTACCCTTGGCACTGAGTATTTGGGTTTTCAAACCACAATCCAAGTTTCACTGATTTTGAATTTACCCTTGGTACTCAAGTGCCTTGTTTCTTGTTTGACAGCACTTGGGAACCTGTTTTCAGTACAAACAAAGTGCCACAACAGCCTTAAAAGGTCAGCTCTAGGTCACTTTTGAAATGGGACTTTGGCCATGGACAGATGCTAATTTTGTGAAGAACTGCATCAGTGTCCCTGGCTGCTGATTGCTGTCTTTCTGCTTTTTGGATGCTTTTCTAGAAGAAGGATATGCCTGAGAATTCTCCAGTTCACCTTGGACCTAATCAGTTGAGTATACTATGAGTGAATGCCTTAAAAAAACCAAAACATGACTAAGTCACTGAGTCCAGAAATAATTAGGAATCATTTCCTTTGCCCTTCTGAGATAGGCAGGGAAAAGTACTTGGAACTAAACATCTCTGTCTCAAACACAAATCTTTCTCAAATCTAGCGCTGCATACAAAAACCACTGCATATTTACTTAGCTACTTCTAGAAGCTCTTTTGTTTCTACAAGCTACATAAATTTCAGCTACAATAGAGAAGTTTAATACAAAGCTTATATAACACCAGGTTAAATGAAAGGTTAAGGAATCAATAACAAAGGTTCCCTCTCATGACTAATGAATCAACATCAAATTGTCGTAAAAGTACAAGATAACCTACCGCAGGCAGTGCAAAAAATGAGATTGCAAACACTGAAAAACAAGATGCAATTGTCTTTCCTATCCAGGTCTGTGGCACTTTATCTCCATAGCCAATAGTTGTAACAGTCACCTGCAAAGAGAAATACAGAGGGCATTACAGCAAGTATTAACAGGGCACTTTTGGGGTTTTTGTCCTCTCTTCCTTTTTTTATTTATCTCAAAGAAGCATCAGCTGCGTTCCTAACTCCCACTGTCACATGGACACTAATGTGTCACTAATGAAGGCAACTCTCCTCTCCAGGCTTGCTTCACCAGCTAATGCTGGATGGAAAAACATACAAGAAATTGAATTACAACAAAATACGTGTTTAAAATCCTGCAAAGTAAAACCATTAATTTAAGTCTTCATGGCTGAGGCAACTGTACAACATATGAAGTTACTGGGATAGGGGTTGCCTGCCCATGTCACACACTTTCCTTCGGGAAAGGCTGCCAGCAGTTCAGAAGTGGTGATTTTGTTTATGGGCAGGAGATGTTTGCTGAGAACGTTACAGGGCTGTTGCATGGGAAGAGCACACACATACTGTAACCAGGCACTGGGACTGGGGTCAGGCACCAAGCGTTCTAGAGATAGAGATTGGTATAAATAGCAAGGGGAGCTGAAAATTTTCCATGCAGCAAAGACCCTGAAAACAGCCTAATGAATCACCAATTCATATAAAACACTGAGAGCAGGAACAGATAATTTAAAGCACACATGCAGGAAACATCTGTTGAGTTTGCCTCTCAGAACCCTTGAAGTAAAGATTACTACCACAGTGATGTAGCATAACAAGGCTTAATAAGTCATTATTTGCATGAGCTCAAGGGAAGAACGTATTTGTTTGAAGCAGAAGGATACATTTTGCATCTGAGTGCAATTTAAATTCACCTATGTCACCAGCTATTTCTGAATTTGTAAATTAGAGAGACTTTTATCTGTGACTTTGAGGAAGGCCAACCAAATCAGAGCATGGGAAACCACATGGAGCTCTCAAGCAGCTGAAGCACAGCTCAGTTGTTGGCTGTTCAGACTTTCTTCTGACACTATGGGCTTCGGCTGCCGGGGACGCAGTTGTTGGTCCCACAGTCACACACACAGGACACCCCCACCTTGCCCTGAACTGTCCACCCTCTAAGCAAAATCATTATATACCAGTAAAACACACAACAAAGGAGCAACTTCAGCTGCTTAAGGTGGTGATTTTTTTTCAAGTTTCTTGCTGGCTACTGATACTCAAAAAATCCAAGTATTAGTTTTTAATTTTTAATACAAGTTTTTTAAAATGCGGCCTTTTTCCAAAACTGTTTCACACCCTACAGAAGAATTGGAAGGGTTAGTTAACTACCCAAGCACCTTTGCCTGCATTCCTGAAATTGTTATTAAAATTCCACCTTAATTCAGGACCTGATGAGGGACAGAAGGGTGATGTTATGTCCTTACCTACATAGGAGGCATCTTTAAAAAAAAAAAAGTCCTAACGCCTAATTACAATTACACTTTCAAAAATATGGACTAAAAAAAAAAATATAATTATGAGAAAAGTTACGGCTTCCAATACCTTCTTACAGAAAAGATTATGAGAGAAAATAAAGCTTTCTGCTTCTGTTTTTGAAAAAATTTATAAATCCTTTTAAGTGAAAATGTTATCAAGTATTTCGTATAACAGTCTTAAAATCATGTTGAAATACGCACAGTAACTGGAAATGTGAAAAGAAATAGATGCTTCTGAGCTGACCAAAGTATAATCGAAGAAGAATTCATATACATCTAAGTATTTGTCTTCCCTTTCCCACCACATCCCTACCCGTTCTTTCTGAATTGGTTTATATGAATCATCAGTAATACAAAAAAAAATGTTTCCTGTGATGCTTGTTTAGGAGGATTATTTAAAAAAACATTTTGGAAATTGGGTTGCAAATCAAAGTGCACATCTAAGTTAACATTTTCCTCTGCCCACACAACTCTAAACCATCTACAAATGCACTGTATTCTGAAATTACATTTTCTTTTTTCCTCAAAATATATGCTGTTGAAATCTTACATGCCAAGTTTCTGCCCTAAATCATTCTTTACAGCCAGATTATAACTCCCTAAAGAGCACAATACTAATTTTACAGTTGTAAAATAGGATACTATAATGGAAATACTGACTCAACTTCTACTCTAGCATAGTAAACATGTTGGCATAATGAAATTAAATTGATACAAGAGCTCACACATTAAATTTCATTGAAAAGCAGCCTGTAAAACAATTGCTTTAATTAGGAACAAAATCATATTCATCCACTGACTATTTTAGAACTTTGATCTGATGAACATCATCACAGACTTTGGTGTTAAGACTAATTTTGTTCCTATTAAATATGCATCAAAAGTCTGAAGGGGGGAACACAAAGCAAAAACCCACACAGAAAGAAGAAATAATAATGTTCATCAGCACTGAGTAGGGAAAGGATTTTATTTTAGGTTGTATCAGGCTAAAGTGAGTACAGGAAACTAATCGGGTAAGTAAGGATGTTCTGTCTGTGAAATCCTTGCTGTGTACCTTGGAAAATTCGGATAGTTGAACAGCTGCAAAATACAAGAATCCCTAGATGTAAAAACATCTACATCTGTACTTTGCAAGCAACAGTTTTAAAAGGTTTCTTCCCATCTACCCCACAAGACTTCACTGAATGTGAACAAAATGTAGTTGGAACCACTCACAGAGTTAAAGCTCAGAGATGAGAAGGCAGCTGCAAAATGAAGAGATGCCTTGCAAAAAGCATTTAAAAATATCTTTCAACCCCTGCTCTGACAATTCCTAAAATAAACAACTCGCCCACAGAAATCCAAACACATAGTCGCCAAAATCATAATTTTAGAAAAAAAGGATGTAACAGGTCTATAGTTGGTATACTTGACTTGTAAACCATATAGAAACTAGAAATGACGTGTTACCTTCTGTGAAACATTGAAGTCAGTTCTCAACAGCTTTTTTAATTGAGGGGGGGGAAGGGTTCTGGATAACACAAGATCCCTTTCAAGAAGCTGTTTTCGAAAATTTATGTGCAACTACTTTATAAATTAAATCAGATTATTTTGAATTTCGCAGAACCTTTATGCATGTGTAGTTTCGAGTGGTATTTCCTAGAACTTTGCAGCAAAGTTTTCCCCTAATTTGATTTTCAACTTACATTTAGCACATACTGATGGGCTTTGTTAAATAGGACATGGTTTTATGTATGCTAAGGAGTAAGCAAACTTGTAAATGTTCTGTTGAATTTGGTCCTTAGTGAGAAAGCCTATCTTCTGAGCTGTAATAATTAAAGTAAAGAGAAATTCTTAAGTAAAGCTGTTATTTGCAGGAAACTGCTCGATTCAATTCAAAGCAAAAGGCACAGAGAAATATCCATGCATGGCTCTATTCAATAATTGCTTTTGGAAGTAATGTTCATCATCAAAGACACTGTTAGCACAGTTTTTCTGAGGCATGTTTGTTCCAATGGGAAGGTTGGAAATTGTGTATTCATTCAGTGGATATCAAAAGAGAAGCTCCTCTCACTTGCTTTGAGTTGGGATTGAAATGAATGCTGAAGGAGAGAGGGAGGGGGAGAAGAAAACAACAACAACGAAACAAAAACCAGCAAGCTAAAACCCACAGAGCCCCCAGAGACAGTGAGCAGGTAATGCTTTCTGAAGGTGGGCATCTCTAACAGATCCAATGAGAATATTTATCACATTTTTTTAAGCATCTTTTTTAAAAAATATATATTTTTAATGAATTCTTGGTTTTATTGGTCCTGAATCTATATTAAGTCCTTAAAACTATCCGTCGGGGCATGAAGGACAACATAAGCAGACTAATTTTGAATACTGGCACTGGGGAACTGAAAGATTCATCACATTACATTTATTTTACTTGCTAACACTAAATCTGTTTTTGAAAGATGCACAGATATCCTGCCACTGGCAGAATTTATACAGTTTGCACTGCATTCAAAACCAGCAATAATACAGACAACTCTTTATGCCATAAGGTAACCTTAGGTTTCTTCAAGAAGCCCATAACTAATGGCAAATAGCTACAGCCCTGAGTTCTCAAGGAAATTCAAATAAAGCCCAGGAGGCCCATTTACATATGAAAATGGAAGAGCAACATAGACTTATAAATAACAACAATGACAATGAAGAACATTTAATTACAAGTTATGCACCCTAGGGCTATGCCTGTAGTCAGCAAAGCACAGCAATATGAAAGCACCCAACTCCAGATGCAGTTCAGCTGTGGTCACACAGACCTTTCATATGATTTACTTCAGCTATATTATATATTCTGTTACCACTGCCCCAAGATCTTGTTTAGCAGTGTACACATACGCTGAAATAACAAAAAAATGCAGTGCTGGAGAATGAGGAAAGGGGTGTGAAAACACTGTCAAGGACTTATTGAAACATTCTCTTCTATGTCAGGTAAGTGCACTTTCAGAGAAGTGAGATCACTTATTTATGATAGTGTCTGAAACAGGAGCTGTGAATTATCCTCTTCTGCAGGCTCAGCTCAAACCAGGTTTTCATTGACCAGGATTTATGGTCAAAGCAATTCAGAAAATTCTGGCTAAACATTACCAAAACTTTTGAAGTCTAACACTTGAGAAGGTTTTTGTATGAGTTTGAGACCTTTATTAGGAAGAATCGTTGTGACCTCACAGTTATGAATGGAATCATAGAATGGTCTGGGTTGGAAGGAACCTTAAAGACCACCCAGTTCCAACCCCCTGAGATATGCAGGAACACCTTCCACTAGACCAGGCTGCTCAGAGCCCCGTCCAACCTGGCCTGGAACACTGCCAGGGATGGGACATCCATGACTTCCCTGGGCTAACTTCATCTCTATCCTAACTTTACAGGGCTTTTTCCTAGCAAAAAGCATGAAGAATATTACACTATCAAGACATCAGAAATGGATGGACCTGAATCCATCTCAGATTCATCCTGTTAAATCTTTTTAGCAGTTAGTGGAAGTGTATTAGAGCAGAACAAGGACACCGAATTCTGCTTTTAATATTAAAGAAATTACATTATGTGTTCGTTAAATGCAGTCTCACACTTCATATGGCATGCTGCAACACAATAGAAGCTAAAACAGAGAAAAAATATCATCATAATTAAATGTATTGATTAAATAAGTTTATTGTAATTAGGAAGACAAAATAACTGGCATGCCTATTAACTGAACAATAATTCCCTGAAAGGAGAATATTTCAATATCCTGACAGATCGCGTTGCTTCTATGGGAGGTTTTACTGTATTTTCAGTAAGCCAATCTGGTCTGTCACATACTCAATTTTTAATGGCAACGCCAATGACAGCATGTGTTTTTAAATGCAGCTACATCTGCCACTGTTAATTACTGAGTCATCTGACCACTGTAGTGGAAAATAAAAATGCCATAATGACATGAAAGCATTGAAAAAGCTACTTGACAGAAAGCCACTTGCTTGTGCTACACAGTAAGTCTTCTGGTCCTAAGAAAGCCTGTATTTAACCACGGCAGACAGCAAGAAGAAAGAATTCTGCAGCAGATCACAGCAGCAAAACAATACAACAAAACAAACCCTGTTGTATTCAAAAAGGGCTACATATGCATTTCAGCACCAGCAGACCGGCAATAAGATTTGCTCATCAACAGATCTTTCCTTCCTGAACAGCAAGTGGTAGTTTGTGAAGAGAGGACTGTAAAAGCACACACACACAGAGGTTCATTAAAAATATTTCTTAATATATATTCTTAAATACATATATGTATTTTATTAGTGAAATGGAGGTGTTAGTCCTATCACCCCTATACAGAAGACTTGTTGTTAGTCTTATTTTTAACAAAAAAAAAAAAAAGAGAAACAATGCCTTTTGATTTAAAGCAGCAAAGAAAAATCTCCAGAAGATCAGCAGATTTTGAAAGCACGAGTGTGTTGTCACTAGTGAGATCTACTCATTTTAAAGATCTGTAGCACTTACTGATGACAGTTTGTTTGATTAAGCTAATAGAATTAAAGCAGATAAAAAAAGCCATTGCTTGAATGCTAATGATAAGGAAAAAAATACCTTCCAAAAGATACCTTTCTTTGAAAAGCAATAGGAAAAGGAAATAAGAACAATTACAGATGTAAAATTCCAGAACAAAATAGCCAACCTACTATTTGTGTATCATGTGAGAACATAAGAGGGAATAGTTGCTGGCAATAAAATTAAAATGTTTATGAAAATATAATCCCAAAATAGAGCTGCCACACTACTAAGTACATACAATAAACAAAAACAGAGAGACAACTGTCACTAGCAATACAAAGAAGGGAGAACTTTACTAGAACTAAAGATACATCTACACCAAAGTTGTGGTAGCACCTTAGAAAAAGCTGAGAAATCTCTAAACAAGATGGTGTGTCAGCATAGCACAGACAAATGCTATGAGACGATACTATGTGGCTCCCAAAGCAATATAACCACTTCAGAACAGTCCTGTGCCCAGATGTGTCAGGTCTCTTAGCTGCTTCTTGCTCCAGACTTAGTCCATTCTGAATAAACTGGGAATTACTGCCACAGGCCAAATTGTAAAACACAGATAACTGTTTTAAGGGAAAAAACCCAACCCAACAAAAAGATGGACAAAGAAAACCTAAACACCACGCCCTCAAAAAAATCTAGCCCTGATTTAGCAAGACTTTTACCACCTTAGACAGTTGAAGACTACCATGAAAAAGGCAGCAAGAAGTAATCACTGTACCAGTAAGGAAGACAGGATAAAGAAATAGAATATGTGTTTCTACATTTTTTATGTGCAATTTGATAACTTTAGATCACATAAAACTGTAAGCACCAAATAAAACTATTGATCTTCTATAGTACTTTTGTAGTGTCATGGAATTACAAAACCAGAAAGCGTATTGAAGCAGTAAGAAGCCGTTTCAATGCGCTGTTCTTACTCTACGCTTGCTTGAATTTTATTCCATATTGGACAGTGTTAACACGTGAGATTGCTATACTTACTACTCCCCACCACAGGGCATCTGCATAGCTGCCAAACTCTGTTTCTCCAGAATCATTTACAGCATCTTTCTCGGCCAGGTACACAAAATATGATGAAAAAATCAGGCCCAGAAATCCAATGTACAGTGTAGTTATCAGTTCCTGCAAAGAAAGTCAAAATAATGACATTATGATCTCATTGAGATGCTTAAATTGCCTAACACTGATGGGTTATTAACTGGAAGAGAAGAATGCAATTTCCACAATTAATGAACATTGACACTGAGTGTTGGCTGTGCAAATAAACAAAAATCCACTGAGCTTAATGGTGACAAAATTTATAGTACTGATGACTTGGTCCAGCACTCACATTGCCAAGAGAGTCAAAACAACCTCTTCACTTGCAAGCAGGACTCATTAACCTCCTGGCCACCAAAAAGTAGTTGGGTAACTTTTTCAAACAGCGCCAGATTCAAGACAACTCCGGAATTTAGACACGTATTTTAGGAAATATTCAGACTAGTTTTCAGAAGTCTCATTTTCTGTTGTTAAGTCCAAGTCAAAATTTGCCAAAGTGGCAGTGAATACAAGGCAGAACGACCAGACTTGGTTAAAATGAATGATTACCTGCCTCCACAGTAAATACAGGTGACATCATCAGCATGTCTGCATGTGTGCTGCTCTGAATATAAAGGCTTTGGCATCAGCTGTGCCGTTCCTCAGACGGCTCAAACTTACCTGTCTGTGAATGAACACCACAGATCCCAGCAGCCTCCACGTACCGCCCTGACGGTCAACGTGCAGCATCCGCAAAATCTGCAGGAAACGGATGCCCCTGGAACACGATTTTCAAATTAATGAAGAGACTAAGGACACAAGAGAAGAAACAGAGGTGGAGAAGCAAAGTCTGGTTTCCAAAGGACCATTTTAAGAGACACAGTATTTTATGTTAGACTTAGCAGCCTGTGTCTTTTCACTCCACTCACCCATCTTTCTTCTTGTTTGTTATGAAGACAGCGTGGGGAGATTGTCCAAGGGAAGGACTGACCTTTGTACACATGGCTACTAAAGATAACCCAAGGATTCAGGAACTTTGGACACAAACTGTAAATGCTCTAGAAATTACTCATCAACTTATATTTGACCTGCTCACCAGGATGGGAAACAAAATTCAGAACCAGCTAACTAAAGATCTGATTTCCTTATCTTTGAGGAATTTCATAGGCAATTTGAACCAGACAGTCCAATCATATTTTAAAATATTCTTTTTATGGGAGTCACCGCAATCCTGGAGCATGGCTGCAGCCAGTGTGAAGAGCAAAGCACACTGCCACATATTCATCGAAGAAAACCAAGTGGTGTGACCTTCCTGAGCACGAGGTGGATTCAGTCCATCAGGAATTCACAACCACAGACAATTTATGAAGAGACAGCTTGAAGATGTCAGAGATATGATGCATCAAAGAGTTTCTATGAAACGAAGCTAAGAAAATAAACCAGGATTTGGGTAGAACCCACCTAGCTGGGGAAAAGTGGAAGGAGAATGAGCTTCTCTGTCCCCACTAGCCATAAAAGCATTAGAACAAAATCATATTTCCCCCACGCTTTATGGGATCACCAATACACGATCAGTGACCTGCTCTATTAAATGACACTGAGCAGTGACTCATTTTCTCCTGCAAATATTGAAACAGGAGGTAAATTAAAATAAAAAAAGAAGAAACCCCACCTTGCTCAGATAGCATTACTTTCTTTTATTGCATATAATTACCTGATAGCTGAGGTTGCAAAGACTTGACCTTTAGAGCCCACACAAAGAACTATCATGGAAGCAACAACTACAATTAAATCTGGAAAATAAAAGTCAATTGAAGAAAATTAGTTAGCAGCATCTTGCAATACTGCAAAACTACAATCTCCAAGACTAGTAGAACCAAAGACAAGTATTACTTTAACAAGTTGAACAGTCACTCCTAATTGGTATTTTTTATATATATCAAGAGATCTCTATTATGGCAAGTAAAGAAAATTTCATCGTGTGATATGATGGAAAGGTTTTACTGAGATGAGTCCAAGCTGGCCACGGTCTAGATGAATGAGGATTTACTGTCAAGCAGCCTGGAATCTTTATTAGCTATAAACCAGGAGGAATTTCAGCAGTTTCCATATGTTCTTTCTTCTCCAAATCTTATTTTCTCTTCTGTGCTTAGACAGGATTTTAATTGACAAAGATTTTGGAGTTTATTTCACGTATAAGAAAATTGTCTTACAATCACTTTATCTGTCCAGGTCTAAACAGGAGAGAAAATTGGAATTAGTGTGAGTCTAATTTAGTTTAAGTCAGTCAGTACTGTACTCTGAATCTATGTGCCTCGGGCCTAGTAAGGTTTGGAAAGGAACTCTGTATTTTGGAGAATTAAATAGTTTTGATCCATATCTGGGAAAACGGAACTGCGTTTTGCTTTCCAGACTGAATTAATTTGGATGATGTTTCAGAACACTTAGTGTTCTAGGACTTGAGAGAAATGGATCGTGGCCAGAGTTCAAAGATGCAGTCACAGTCTTTATATATCTGCAGTCACACCTGAGATATAGTTTCTCTTTATAAATATATATATATATATCGGGGTGTGTGTGTGTATGTGTGGATGGATGCATAGAGGAGCTAAACCAAACTATTTCAAAATTGCAAAAATACCCAGGTACAAAATTTTGTAATTTACATTCAACAAAACTGTAGATAGTTTATGAAAACCTATGTCCTGTACTCAACAACAGATAATGCTTCTGAGTAGTGGAAAAATCTATGTCACAGAACAAGAATTACTATTCTTCCATAACAATACTCCTCTTCCAAAATCTGATTTATTTAGTCCATTTATATTTCAAGTACTTAAGTACAGGGAAAGGGTCTTTACACAGTTCTCTCAATACTAACAAAATACAGATTCATTTTTGATTATGTTTCTTTCTGTGAAACTGCTAAATGAATGACAAGCATTCTAAAAGAAAAACCATTAGTGACATATATGGAATATTTGGATGTAATTTCCAAGAACCTTGAAGTCATTTTAGGAAGCTAATTGAATACAAAGGGAATCCATGTGTCTAGCTCCAAAAGCACCACTGAAAACCATATTTTAATTCAATTGATACACAAAGCAACTACAGTGAATCTATTGTGCTCTACCATGCAGTACATAGCTCAATTAGAGTGCAAAATAAACTCATAATGACTATTCAAATGGCTGCTGAGGGGATAAAAAAAGGCTGTTCAGTATCTTTAAAAAAATATAATTGTATCTCTCGTACAGTGTCTGAGATCCTCAGGTCACGGGAGAGAGGACTACGGCCAAAACTTATTCCTGGCAAAGCTTAAGATCACTTGTGAAAAGAAAACACTCTGCTCTTCTGGAAAAACAAACCAAGCTACATTTGTTCTCAAATGACAGCGTCACGAATTCCTGAAAGGAAATTCGGATCTACATTCACGCTAACGACAAGAGCTCTCGCTCTAACTTGGCTTCAACTACTGCAGAAATTCGACTTCTAAAAACTTTTAGGGCAAGTTTTTTCTCATTGTTTACATCAGCTTTGCAAGCTTTACATACTCACCAATGATTGAAATAGGCTTCCTAGCAAAACGAAGCCTTCCCCATATTCCAACGTATTTACTGCGGCATCCTGCTGACCATAGCCGAACCACATATTCTGTTCCAAAGAACACCACTAATACAATTTCCTAAAAGAAACACACAGGGAACCAGGTTAATTCTCTACTCTGTGTATGTCTTTCATCTCTTTTCAGAATGTATTAGAATGCAATAAATAAAATGTAAAATTAGGAAGGTGACAAATATATCAACTACGCCAAAAAATATCTGAAGTAAAATAGAAAAACCTGCAAGAGTAGAGAAAGAAAATATTAGGAGCAAATTGAAATACTCTGATTACATGCAGTTTGGCTTGTCTACACATACTAAAACTGAAAACCATTCTGTGCAATTCACTTGGTCTAATTCAAACAAAAGGTTTCCTGACAGAGCCAAAGAAAACAAGCAGAGTCTGTATTTAGAAGATGAGCATTTTGCTAGCTTATTTCATTTTGGGAAGAGGTGTGCTTCACATGCCATTTACCAGATCAGCTTAACTTCCCCCTTATTTATACTTTTTTATCCTTCCTTTAAGCTCACATGGATTGAAAAAAGATTTCTAGTGTCCATCACCAATATGTCAGTCTCCAGGTGCACTGAAGACAAAGCGAGCTCTCTAAATACACCTTTGCCTTCCTCTTGTCAGCGTTTAGGGACTTCAGCAGAAACAGAGATCTAGTCCTGCAACACTGCTGGTACCAAGCTACTTACAAACTACTAACCTACACCAAGGTATAACTCTGGAAATGCCTCCAAGGTGACAGATGTCAAAGACATTTCTTGCTGATTGGACAGAGGTACAGTTAGGTCCTGTTTGGAACATCATCAATGTGCAGATAAACCTTGGGTTTTCTACAGACCAGATGAGCATGGCATAGCCAGCAGAGTTTTATTGAGTATCAGGAAGCTGCAATACTTCCTTATTGGCCAACTCAATTAATAAATGGTCACATTCTCCATCAGAGCCAAAAACAAAATCTACTTATTTAAATGGTACGAGTGGCTTGTCATTGAAAACCCACAACACATGGCATAAAGTAAGAATACAGCTGAGAAACCAATCTCAAGATATCACAGTTACACAGGTTAATGCAGATTAAGAGAACGAGCTCCCTATTTCAAAGTGTGATTTCACATAAAGGGCAACTGCAGAGAACACAATGTGCTGTTGAACATTTTATCCAGCCCTCTCACGTGTCTGCAGGGTTCACTGCTGCTTTGCATAACAAATTAGCAAATGGGACTCAAGATGGTACCTAAGATTATTTTCTTAATTAACTGAAATAACCAGGACACAGCCCGTGTCTAGTCAAGCCGAATGTGAGTCATATTATCACCTTCAAAAACGCATGGGACATTGTTCTGAATACTGAGCAAAATAATACATCTGTATACAGCAAAAATAGTGGGAAAATGGATAGGCATCAGTTGACTTCGCTGTAATATTTTTGTGGCTATAAAACATCTTGATGGTATAAAAAACCTGTTCATCTCAGGGCACTAAAGTGTTGAAGTTCAACTCTTTGACATTTCTGGAAAAGCTGGTAGAACATGAGCCAGGACTCTTTCTCTTAATTTTGACATCTCATAACCTATGCAAGATGTCAGATGCAGTAGAACAGCTATCACAATTGTTTATAGTCGCTTGTCTTCAAGGTGGATTTTTAAGATATAATGAAACTATCCAGAGCATTGGTTGTAACAAACATAAAGCTCAGACTCTTCAACCCAGCCAAGAATCTCTTCTACAACTTTTTTCTGAAAAGATCCACCAGAACCCTCCACCTTTTTCTTAACATTTATTAAACATTTTTCAATAAAATAAAGACATAATGAACATCATAAATTGAAAGAAACGGCATCTGCACCCAGATGCTTTAAGAAAAGCCTGTCTTATGACAGAAACTTCAAATGCAATGAAACTCTCCCTTTGTCCAGTCTAATGTCACTTATGAACCAAAAGTAAATGGGAAAATTATGAGCTCTTCTTGACATGAGGTGCTGTTGAATTGTCACAGAAAATAGAGCACCAGAGGCAATCTTTTGTGATCAGGAGATTGTATTCCTTTCACACACGGTCAATAAACCCTAATATCCAAGTGCTCTTCCGTATGCTGAGTGCTAGCACGTTTCCCTTCATCACTACCACAGAGGAAACTCCCTTAACAAAAGACAATTCCAACCACACAGGAAGCAAAAATCTGTCCTTCATTCCAAATAGGTCATCTGAGGAAGGGATGTATTGGCTTCACATCCTGTGTGATAGCACAGATGATACTGTTCAGGTATCCCCAAAAGCAATTACTAAAAGCAAAAGAAGAAGGAAAAAAATTACGTTGGTAAGCAAAGAAAAACCCAGAGAAAAAGTTAACGTTTTAGCACAATGGAACCACTAACAGCACTGTGAGCAGGCACCGTGGCCCTGTCAGGATCGCAGCTTCAGTTTTCCAGCAGGAAGGTAGGAAGAGAAAGCCTGGATTGTGCTTTAAAGGAGCGAGTGTTCTCCACGCAGGAAATTTGCATGGGAGCTGTGCGCGTATGTTTCCTAAAGCCCCTCCATGGTTCATTGGCTAACAGGCACACCGGCAAGTATGCAAATGGGGGCTGTGCCAAAGACAATGCGACAGACACGCACTCAATGGTTACTGTCACCCAGCTCTTTGCGTGACATGCAGACAAGCTCAGAGAACATTGATTGTCCTATAGACTCCGGTGACTGGAGGGAACGACCAGTCGGCTTACACCAAGACACATTTTTCACTCCTGACGTTTTGATAAAGGCTTATTGACCTAAATGAGACCCAAGTTATTCAGGGAACATCGGGGGTGAAAGTGCACAAGCTGTTCTTCATGGTCATACACAAAAACGCCAGGTATCCATTAGCAACTGGCAAATTCCCCCCCTCCCCTGCCCGTGGCTGTGTGACAGACAAAAGTGGTTTTAATATCTTGTGTTGCATAAATCTAATAAGTAGTCTCCTGGGGGTGGGGGAGGCTGATGAATTCCTGTCTTTACACTCTTATATTAGTGGCTAGAAACTTGTAGACAACAAAAAAAAAGTATGTTAGAAAATTATGCTTTCCTGAGCTACTAAAACATTCCCTGTATTTTCCCAATTAACAGCTTAACATGAAATTCACATGTTAAGAAGAAAATAACTGCCTGAAAAACATGAGTGAGCATGGGAATTAAAGCTCAGTGGAAGAGTTTTCTTGGTTAAAACTGCGTACATACAAGAACTACACTGTGCAAGGACCCACTCAACCCCGTGTAACTTAATAGCAATCTCCCTTCTACAAGATGAAAACAGAAATATAACAGTGAGATAAAAAACTTAGTTGGTATAAAGAGCCCTCTAAGATGTGACAGTCATGTACATTCATACTATGGGCATACTGGGGCTGTCGTACTTAAGAGAAACTACTTTTTTTTTCCTTTATTTATTGATTTCTACACGCTACCCTCACTTCTTCCATCCTTCCTGCTCAGCCCGGGTATATGCATAGTGCTATTTTCATGCCTTCTCAGCTGCATAATCCCAGCACAGCCAAAGTAAGATATGGCATAACTTAATCATCTGGCTACAGTACAGCTCTCACCACCTGACGAAGGAACTTAGGCAGGATCAATAAAAACACAGTTGCCTGAAAAATTACCCATGCTATCTGCTATTACAGTCCATACCTCCAGAGTTCCCAGGGTTTTTTGCTAATAAATGCATCTTGAAAAGCCCTTCCTTTACTACTCTATCCCCAACTGGATTGAAAGAGCTACAATCCTATGATGGGAGGCATCCAACACATCCACATTGTGAAATAAAGTACAGTAGCAACGCCAAAAGGAATGATAGAGTCCTGAAACTTAACTGAAGGAGGTGTTTTTAAGCAATTAGATTATTAGCCTGTGGGGAGGGGGGGGGGGGACGGGGACGACCACAAAAAAACTGACCAAAAATGGATCATGACACCACAACAACAGCCATTTAGCAGATACAGAAATTGTCCCTGGAGGATGAGAAAACACCTGTACCGAGAATATTTTACCTAAGGCTCTGCCTGTAGACCTCAAAACTGTAACTGGTCATGGAGAATCATAGACATTCAGGCAACCACTTGACGTGGGAGGGCTAGATGACATCATCTGAAATGTGTTACGAACAAAAATGCCTTTACTTGGACTCTAGATTTTTTTCAATGCACTCCATAAATGTAAGAGAGGTAAAACACATGTTTTAGGAGGAAAAAGGCAAAGCATGCCATTATGTTATTCTGAGTGGCTGTAGAAGACCACATACAGCTTATTTCATCACCCCTAGAGGTGTCTGCCCTAAGAGGAAGGAGAGATGACAGGCACAGGATGACAAGAGGCACTGGTGACGGGGAAAGCTTTAAGACACATAAACACACACCTCTTGTACTGAGGAATTTCTTCCCATCTCAACATTTTACTGGGAATACAACTCCTACCCATGTCTGCCATATCGCAAGTTCTATTACAGTACCCTCATAGGAGAGATAAATCACATGATTCCCACAATTCCATCAAACCTGGCTTCAAGGATGATAAAATTCCCATGAATTTCTTGAAACAATGAAATAATCCCTCACATATCTTACATAGGGATTGCATGCCAACCGCCATTACCTCAGCTGTAGTATTCCTGTGGCACTACTCACACTGAAATCTATTTTTTAGCCAAGGCAACAGAATATTTCTGTTACAGAGCAGTAAATAGGAACAGTAACTTCCTCACAGTCTCAGGCAGCAGTAGTGGAGTGAGGATACTGCCACAAGCTTTTTTCAGAAGTCATGACAAGCAGGTCTCTGAAGAAGCCAAGAGAGGGGACAATAGATCTGCTGATGCTAAAGTGACCAACAGGACACTTGCCATCAGTCAAGGGCGGTGTAGCTGGATTGGGAAACAAACAGGCTAAGCATCTTCATGAGCAGGGATACAGCATCTCTCTACTCTCAAAGGTAAAAAAAAAGCACGAATATGTCTCTCATATAGAGCAATCTCTGACTCATAGAACAGTCTGAGTTGGAATGAACCTTAAAGATCACCTAGCTCCAACCTCCCTTTCCACTAGATCAAATTGCTCAAAGCCCCATGCAACCTGCCCTTGAACACTTCCAGGGATGGAGAATGCACTTCTCTGGGCAACCTGCTCCAGTGCCTCATCACCCTCATAGTAAAGAATTTATTCCGAATATCTGATCTAAACCTGCCCCTTTCAGTTTGATGCTATTCCTCCTTGTCCTGTTCTCTTGTAAAAAGTCCTCTCCAGCTTTCTTGTAGCCACCTTTAGGTACTGGAAGATGCTGTAAGGTCTTCCCAGAGCCTTCTCTTCTCCAGGATGAGCAACCCCAGCTCTCAGTCTGTCTTCACAGGAGAGGAGCTCCAGCCCTCTGATCATCTTTGTGGCAATGGTTGCACTTACACTGACAGAAAGGCAGCGCACAAAACCCAAACACTACAGGCTACGTGGTAATTCAGAGAGAGCTGGAGTCCACTTCTCAGTGCACTGTTCACCTGACACATCAGGGCTTGCAAAATGCTCCAGACAGCACTCCTCTGTAGCCCGAGCAGGGTATGCAAATTAACAGCAGCAAAGGCAACTGTTTCTTCTAATCTCACCCACTTTGTATAGAGAGGCCCCTCTTTGTTCCATTGAGAAAGGCAGGATTTTTTCCTGAAAGCTGTATTGTGCTTTCTAAGATACATAGAACAGCAAAATCAGATGGCCCAGGCAAGCACACAAGACTCAATAAAGTAAAAAACCCAACTTGATGAAGTACAGATCAAAAATAAAAAGACAAATGGTTTCTCATATATATAAACACTTACTGAGCAACAGCAAGTCTCAAAAACGCTATTTAGGACTGGAGATTTTCTTCCCCCTACTTAACCTCCTCACTTCCAAAGAGCTTGTAAATTACATCTTTTCAGAGGAAAACAAATAATGCTACGGGTTTTTAAAAATGTTTAAAGCCAAACCCCTTGGTGCTCCTTTCTTTCAAAAGACTGGTTTCATTTGCTAAAATTTTTTTATCTAGCAAATTTGGCACCAGATGATTAAGCAGACTACAGAAAACCAAAACCATGGTATCAGTGTTAGATTTCTACCTTCAGAGGCCCATGATTAATCCCAAGTTACTAGACATCATTAAAGCTCCCTTATTAATCCTTTTAATTAAGATGAAATAATGTTTCCATTACTGTTCACGTTATGAAAAAAGGGATGCTTACTAGGAGACAGAGCTAGAACAGTTGATTGTGAAGAAGCTTTTTTATTTTCCCTTAATCAGTGCTGAGAGCACAGAACAATAGCACTGGGACCATTAAAGAATACTGCAGGCCTGTAATTTTGGGTTGAGATTTTTCCAAAGGCTCCAAGCAACTAAATCCTATCGAATTTCAATAGGAGTCAGGCACCTAACTCCCTAAGGTGCATTTAAAAAGCCTTTCACTGATTTCCTTTGCTCTCTTCTCACTAGAGGTTTTCAGCCAAACCCAAATGCTGGCACTTGAAATTTTTCCACCAGCCCCAAGAGGCCTCAGATGTCAGTGGTGTAACTCTGCACGTGCAGGCACGGTCTCGGAGCACGGCTGCCTTAGAACACCTTTCCACATCATCACCCCTGCACAAGTCTCTTCATAATGCAGTTGTCTTTAGCTTTTGAACTTGGTTGCTGATGATATCCACCAGGAATTTGCAGACGTGAATTGACCTGGGCTTGCACATTTAATTTACAGCACTTGTTTTAATGTGGAGCTCTCCTCCATCACAAAGTATGCTCGAGAAGTAGACTTAAAACCCAAAGTATTTGGCAAGAGAGAGGAAGTGTCCACATGCTAACCCTGATGCAAAAATGTTTAAAAATCCCTGCTCCTTTCTGTTTATTTCATGAACCTCTTACTCAGGCCTTCATAAAAGTCTCTAGAAGGAATTCATTCAGGACCCTCTCTTTCAAAGTGAAAAATGCCCTGGCTTCTACCCAGTGGAGCAAATGCTTAATTTTATATCTCACTGAATTCAAAGGAACTATTCACCTACACTTCAGATGAAGCACACATACACACAGTTCACAAATATGCAAGCTCATTCATTAGTACATACAATATGTTAATACGAGTAGAAGGAACTGCTTCAGACTATTAAAAAAAAAAAAAAAAATCAATGTAAGCCAAGCAAGTCTGTATTTCTGTGTTACAGAGAACTGTCACAATAACACTATTTACACAGTGACTACTTTCCTTGATCTGAGCATTTTCATCAAGTATCTTGTTTCATGCTTTTTATTAAACAACCTTTCTCACTCCTTTTTAAAAAAAGCTACTTCATATCCACCATGCCATACGCCAAGCAGCTCGTAAGTCTTGCCTTTGCTCTACAGCTAACATGGAATTTATTGAGGGACCTCAGGACAAGACTGTATGCCTGTTGTTTTCCAGCTACAAATGACAGGGCAATAAAAGCCACTGTGTCTCCCAGCAAAGCATATTTCCTTTATACCCTTAGACTATCACTTTACAACACTACTCCATTCTGAGAGAAAATAAATATTGCGCACTCTTATCTGTAAGCAGAGCCACACAAAAGGAAGAATTTGGCCATGATCAGCCTAGATTAACCTGCAGTAGCTTCACTTTGTATAGTTAAAAGGGAATATAAGGGTAGATGGCATTTTTAAGATGCAATGGTCAAGTTCTGGTCACGTGCTTTAAAATTTTATAACAGCAACACTTGAAATCTAGTGGTTTCAGACATAATGTACTTTTTTTGTTGTTTGAGGCCATATTGTGATAGCATCCAGGAAGCATCAACACATTTTGAAACAGAGATTAGAAGGAGCATTGATAGAACAACATTTTTGTTCCAGTGGTTTTGAAAACCCACTGCTCGCCACCCACACGAATGCTTCCAGACAAGAAGCACTGTGGATGGAAGTACAGCTGGATATGCACAGTGACATCATGAGGCCCCCACATCTAGATCCCATGAGCTATTTGTGGCCTATTCCAACAACTTATTCCTGCCAAAGCAGATGCAGGGTATGCCGAAGAGCAGCTCTTTCTGATGAAGTTCTAACTTCTTACCTGTCTTGTGCGGGCAAAGCATCTCCCCCAGGCTCAGCCCTCCCTCTAAGAAGTCAGGTATGGAATGGTCCTGTGTGCTAGACAGTCTTGCTTCAGGATTCTCAGCTCTAGCCTTCCTGCTCCTCTACGTGGTTTTGGGCTTTATGGGACTCTTTCTGAGATGTGATGTAATTTCCACAAGTAAGAAGAGTGAGAGGTCACCAAAAGCGGGACATGATTTCTACATTTACACATTATATCCTCTTTTTCTAGAAGCAGCATGTTTTCAAAACTCATCCTCCAAAAGTAGGATTTCTGGCTTGAGCAATGACCATGCTCTTCAAAAACAGTTTAAAAATAAATAAATTTCAAGTGACTAACATTGGTTTCAACTTCCTCCAGTTTAAAAAGAAAAGGAAAAAAGAAAACTTTATTTTTGTCGGGACTGGCAGGACAAAGTTCCAGTATAAAGACATCAAATTCTGAAACAAAATCCTTTCACACACCTGGGACACGATCATTCAGTTACCACTATCAGGCTCAGCACTGATAAGGGTTCAAGTGCCATATTTCTGTTTGACATTCCCCATAAACACAACCTGCTTTTGCCTCAACATACTCAAGCTCTCTCCCAGGCCTGCTCCAGGGAATACACATCATGCTCTTCCACACAGCTGCAAAAACAGTCACACACTAAACCTGCAGTCCAGGCACTTAATACTCCTCACAGGAAAACACATGTGCTAGTTTAAGCTAATAAAAACCCTCTCAGATGCCATATGCACACAGCCCATTCAGTCAGCATTTTACAGTTGCCTCTAAAATTTGGGAAGGAGAAGAGGAGAGTTATTTGACGTGCAAAATAAACGTAACTGAAGGCAACAAAGTCAGCATTTTCAGCTAAGTGGCAAATACATTTTGCATACTGAAGGCAAGTTGCTTCCTCCCGGTGCCAATTTCCTGCACCCATTCCAACCAGAGAGCACTAAACAGTTGTGGCTATCATTCAGCGCATCAGGATTAGAGCATTCCGAAACGGGAACTTAATTTATACCGACCAAAGCACGTGATCAACTCTGTGCAAACTCTCTCCAAAGCTTTGATAGTGTTCCAAAGAGACCAAACAAAACTTACATTTCAAAATGAAGATATAAGCCAGATCTCTCTGAAGTCGCATACCCCATTAACCGAGCTACCGTTATGTGCAAAGACTTATATTTTTACATGAATTCATGTTTCTATCAGTTTTGGGTCCAACATAAATAAATGGTGCAGAGGCCGCTCTTTGCAGAATTCAAAGTTACTGAAGGAGAACTGCAGCTCTGTGAAACTCCCTTCACTCACTATCACCTTTCCTCCGCTCCCTTTACAAATAAAGGACAAGTGCACTATTCATTGCTGGAAGAAAAAAAATTCTTTAAAAAGCCATGGCCTTCTCAGTAGCAGCTGGTCTGAGCTTCAAAGACATCAAATACCTCAGGAAACTAATGGTATTAAAATGGAATGAATTTTTTAAATGAAAACCAAACCAAACCAAAAAACCCCAAACAAACAAAACAAACAAACCACCAAGCTGGTATTTGGCAGAATTCAGCAACGCTATACTCCAAAACCCTTTGTAAAAGGAGGGACCTTGTAAAAGCAATGCCTAGGACATGTCAAGAATAAACTCAAGACTCTGAACAATACCAAGCAAAAGTCACCCGATCAGACAAATCCCCTCTGCAGAGCAGCACTTGAACAATTGCAACTTAAAGTAATAGGCACAAGGAGCCTGGTTTAGAGACAGGTGAGCTTCTTCTGTGCTGGAACATTGGGCAATGAAGGATAGACTTAGAAAACACTTTAAAATATACATTATTAGAAGAATCAAAACATTGGTTATACACTATAAATGCATTAACATATCAGAACATCCAACTGAGAGCAGTAAAGCAGAACTTCATATTATTGCACTCATTTTTCTAAAGATTGAGGCATATCTGCTCTTTATGTGAACTATACTTCCAGGTGATTCATTTAAGGATTTTTTCTAGGAATAGCAGAATTTTCTAGGCCCTTCTCTTTGATCTGAGATTTACTGTTGCTTAAATTAGTAATTAAACTAAACATATCTTTGTAAACCCACATTTTCCAAATAATTTTTCCCAGTAAGTGATGAAGTAAACGTCAGTCTTACTCCACAGTTAGATGAATTAGGCCAATAATCACAAAAACTTTTCTTGCTTTGTGGTTTGGATTTCTTTTTAATGTCAAAAGATCATCCAATGTTTTAGCCTACGCTTTGTATCTTCTCTGCAGTTTTCAATGCTTGCTCTTTTAAAAAGTTGATTTTTGTATGTCTGTCCTGCTTGAACCTCTCAAGATCCCATTAGATGTTAAATGTGATATAAACAAAAAACCTTAAGTCTAATCTGGACACCAAAGGCCTTACTGCCAAATCAGAGAGCCAAGATTACCTACAGGAACCAAAAATGCTCATCCCACCCAAAAATATATATGTTCAGCAGCAAAGGAACTAGTGAAAACCTACACTTGTAGCAGTTATCTTACAGAAGTGAAGCAAGAGTTTATATTAAAGAAAGGTGACCCCTTGCTTTAAAAATACTTAACCTCAGTATTGACTAACCCACAATGAGAACCACCACTCTGTGTGACTGGTAACTGAAACGTGACATTCTTCACGCCATTACTGAGAGGTGATAATGTTTTTTCTACTATAAAAAGTTCTTTAATAGCAACATTTTCTCAAAACTCAAAATAAATAATTACCAGGCAAAGTTATTTTCTAAAACTAAGTGAGGAGAAAAAAAGGGGGCGCCCTGATGCCCAACCACCAAACACTGACACATGAACAGCACATGTAAAGCTGAAACAGTTCAGCTAAAAATGACTTTAATGACAACCTCGTGCTTCCCCTTTCCCCAGCACATTTACATTTAACTTTGTCAATAGCTAGTTCTTGTTCAGGGTTCAATTCATAACACTTACATTACACTAGAAATGCACTTAAGGGACTGCCTTGTGCACAATGTGCATTTCCTCATCAGCTGGATGGCCAAAGGAAAGCAACTAGATATGAAAGTATGGTAAAGCTGTGTCCCACAACTAGATATTGGAATACTTATAAGCTATTGCACTTGGGATAGCAAAGCTGATGACATCAGTGGATGTTTTGAGTAAGCCCACCAATAAAGCTTTCCTCTTGAGAAATCTGTCCCTAGCACGATGTATCAGAATTCTGCTATCATGTACCACATCACTTGTCCAAAATGGCATGCTGATAAAACAAGAAACATTGTGCCTATTAAAACATCAAGCTTTATGGTGCTCTAAAAGCAGTAGAAACTCTCTGGTAATCCTTTATGTGGTTTCACACCTTTTGAGTAATAGTAATGGATATTTCATGCTATGAAGACATGGACTATGTTCATCTTGGATGCTAAATTACTCTGAAAAAACACTATGAAAGCCCTCTTTTTAAACACGTTGTGAATTAATTGCAGGCTCATGGAATTGAATTTGATTACTTTTTAGCTGTAAAATGACAGCAAACAACGGTGGCGGTAGAATGAGCAATCAGTTTTCAGAGCAACACCAAGCAGTTACCACAGTGCAACTCCTCACACTACTATGAGAAATCATCTTTGACTGTTTCTATATCAAGTGTAACATTAAACGTGGATTCAAATTTTTTTAACATGGAGAACAGGGTGAATAAGCTTGGGGAGGGGGAATCTATTGCAAACTGGAGGTATTTGTGTACTAACTGGCTACTGCACCAATGTTTTCCACAGAAATTCCAGCCACATTCATTTTGGCAGCAATTAAAGAGTACTTCTGGAATCCTTAACAACATTCAAGGAGTTCCTTTTAACTTCACTTCATGTTCTGTAGTTCTTTTTACTCTTTAAAGCAGGGAAAGCAGGGTGTTTTTTTCAACCTTCAACTGGTTTTACTGTTCAAATAAATACAAAGATAATTCAGTCAGAACTCGGGCTCAGAGGAACCCCACTGAAGTATTTATTCCTCTTCAGGAGCCGAGAAGCTCTTCTTTTGCTCAGGTTGTACCTCTTAGTGCTGCTCAGTACATTGTGCAACTCTGCCTGCAAGCCAACACAATCATAGGACCCAGTGATAAAAGAAGCTATTCAGAGTTTTGGCAGGAAGAATTCTTCTGACATTTTGTTTCAGGATTAGACTTCAGCTTGAGGCTTTAACACTAAGCTGTCCATGGTACCTCAGAGAGATCTGATTTCTGACACTTCTTCACTCTATAACAATTTATTCTTGAATATCTCCATCCAAGTCAATGGGATGACCACTGAAGCAAGCTACAACCCATAACAGACAAGCACAGTTGAACCTCTCTGCTGAGAAGGGAAGATTACACCCTTACACCACTTATATCTGAGTACTGAGCCTCGTAATCAACAATTTATGCTTCCTGAAAGGAAAACACAGACAAAAGCCAGCATGTAGCCAGGCATCAGAAATGCAATTGTACCATATTCCAAACACCAGCTAAACTCTTAAAAACCTCTGTGACCACATGTGATGCGTTTTCAAGCATGTTCATAACTACGAAACAATTATACAAGCAACATTCATATTTATACTAATTAACTAAATTAGTATTAACTGCCAGGCTAGAAAGTGATCTCAGGGGGACTGAAAACTCCAAGTACAAAGCTAAAAATGCATGCCTTTTCTCCAGTTAAGGGAGAGAAGTAGGGACATACAAAGGGAAATCTATCTCAAGTGCCCTAGGCACCTTGAGATGTCAGCAGCTATGATTTCAGGAGTACCTACCTTTTTCCATGAAGGGAAGCATGAATTAGGTTATATATGTCCCATGAAGGTACAGCATATATTAGGTTATACTACCTAACCTAATAGACAGCTAAAAGCTGCAAAAAATCACAGTCATCCCAGAAGAACTGCTTTGAACTCAGCTTGGAGCAACAGTATAAAAAGCAGAGGAAATTTACTATCAGTTCTCACTTGAGAGAGATGTTTGTGTGGGGTTTCTATTTTTGGGCTGGTCTCCCTAGAGAGGTCCATGTGATTACCTTGTCTACCTCCGGTTTCCCTCTCAAAACTCCCAAATCCATGAGTTGATCTGGAGAGATCAGAAGACCAGGCGTGTCAGAGGAGATTTAAACTTCCTGAAAGTGTTGTGAAAATAAGGAGCCCAGTGGAAAAGAAATACCCACTCTATACCCTGAGAGGAAAGATTTCATGTTAATAACCACACTGACCGGAATTCCCTAATTTTTATCAACATCCAGCTTTGTGAAGACTTATTGCAAGTTTCAACCAAAGCCATGTGGCTTCGTAAGAACAAACAAACAAAATGCAGAAAGGCAAACAACCACCCACCTCAAGAACCCCAAAGCACCCACATATACAAAGTCTTTCTATAATAATATATTTTTTCTCTGATTAAGAAGAATTTTTTCTTACTGATTCCTGTAGCCAGAAATTTAAAACTATGAAATCAAGAGGTTTATTTTTCCGTTTCAAGGAGAGCTCATTTACCATGAAACTCAGTATGAAGTCCAGAGTGGAAAAGGAGACTTCCTTCAAGCCAGCTTTACCACCACTCATCCACAGGCTACTTCACATTGTTAGATTACTGTTTCCAAGTAGGAAAGAGGAGCATTTTGGGAAAAAAATCTGACACCTACTTTCAACAGTTTAACTCCACAGAGAGGTGTAACTCTTGGTTCATCTGAGCATGAGCTCAGCAGACAAAGGAAACCAAAGAATCTTCATTCAGTAAGGTACATGCATTCATCAGGTAGTCAGTCACTTCTCCACTCAACTCAGATTGATTAAACTTCATTCATTAACTGATTTCTGCTCATCTGGTTTATTAACATCTATATAACCCACCTGGGGCCCTCGAACATCTGCTGCACTTGTCTGATATGGGAAGCTCAGGCCCCTTTGGTTATTATAAGCATTTCTTGGATTTCTGTTAAGGCCTTTAGATGCCCTTTAGATCTTCCTTAAGAACTACGGCAGCTAGCAGCTCTTATTCTCCATAAAATCATTTATTGCTGGTGCCCAGCAAAACTGAACACGCTTATCTCACTCAACCCCACGTGCTCAAACAGCAATCACGGCTAGGGCTTCTCAAAGACTGACAGCTCTTCTGGCCTTCCATAAACAGAGACATACGGTTTGGGCTTATGCCTGTCCACACATTCTCATTTTCTAGAGCATGATGGTCACAACGACCAAATATTTGTAACCAGGAGTAGGTGTCAGTGGCGGGTGGGGGTGGTGGAAGATCAAGCATTTCTTTGTGCCCCACCCATTTAGGAAGTTCCTCTTAGGCCTCTTCAGAGACACTTTTTTGCACCTATTACTCTTCCAGAAAAGCTCTTATCCACTACATTCATTTACTGGCATATGAAAAATACACAATGATGTTCTAATGCGCAAATGGAAAAAAAAGTTTCCATTCTTTAATTTCCTCCAAATTTCTGAGTGTTACACAGATAGTATGAGTTGATAAATGTTATGGTAAACAGGAAAACAGCAACAGCCAACATACCCAACCACCATATCCTCAGTATAGTTTCTGCCCATTGGATGCAGAATTTGTTCCACAGGAATCAGTTGGGAATTTTCCTGTATTGTACACAAGATTATGATCTGTAATTGATTTAATGGATGCTAAATAGCTCAAGACTTTGACACATATTCATTCAACAGTAATTTTGAGGTTTATTTGTAGCTGCATAACTGTTCAGAATATTCCTTTTGAAAATATTTAAGAGTTAATTGACCCAAGATTTTGGGGGAGGGGAGTGAACTTTTTAGGAGTACAGGCCGTAGTATGTTAACACACACATTATCTCACACTATATAGAGCTTCACTAAGATGAAAGGCTTAGAGGGCCCACTGCATAATAAAAAAAGCTCTTGTAAGCAAAAGAAATAAATATTTAGAGAGAGAAAACTATCTTTGAATTTGTAAAACCCACCCCACACTGAAGAATCACCTTATATCAGACAGAAACATCACCACAGGGAAGAGCAGGGGGTGGGGTAACGAGCACAAGCAATAGTCTTCCTTACAAAAAAATTTATCTTAAAGTAGTTAGATAATCTTTGACTTTCAAAACTGCTGAACCAGTTGGTTCTATCTCATGTTCAGCATCGTACTATTAAACCAAGTCAAAAGTTTCTGTGGTTACTATCAGATAAAATGAGCTAATTTCCCCAGAGAATTGGCTACACTGACCAGATGTCTTTAGCCAGCTACTCCCCAGATCGAGCAGGAGCAGCACATGCAATGCCTGCTCTGTTACTATGGAGACAGGTTTTCCCATCCACTCTGCAGCCGGGCTCATAGTAGCTACCAGCTGTTGTCTCGCCGTGTACTCCATCAGGAGAGACTGAGGAAAGAAAGTGGGAGACGTAGGGCTGAGCTTCTCCCAGCCCCAGACCTCATAAACTTTAACAGCAGCCTCCAGCCACCCTCAATCTTCCCAGCCGCTGCTTGGGCTCGTTCCTATTGTTTAAAGCCGCCTCCGGTGCTTCCTCCGCGGGTTTTGCAGCCCAGGAACAGGTCAGTGGCAGCCCGCAGCTGATGGCTGTAACGTGTTCAATTGCTGGGCTGCGAACTTAAGGATTCCCCAACACACGCTTCCAGCCCAACATTCCCATCAGAATGGTTTATGAGCTTAAATCTAAATCTCCAGCAGAAACCCATTTCAGGTTCCTGACATTATCCTCGCTCCATACTTTCAAAGAAAAACTTTGTGGATTAATGGCTCCCTATCCATCCCGCAAGGCTGGTTAATGCCTTCAATCCCCATTGCTTTTTAACTCCTGTGGAACTTTAATCCTTCTCTGACCATGCTGATGAGCCGCAGAGAAGCAACGCTGGTCAGGATTTTCATTCTTGCATTTTCTTTTTGAATGCAGCCAAGTTCAAATGTCTAATTATAACATTGCAGAGTTAATGATCAATTTAACAAAGGCTTTAGAGTATCTTTGAAGTCATAACAACAAGCCAAAGGGGGGGGTTAAAACGTTAACTGCACTGGGAGCCTAGGTAGAGAGCTTTCTTAGGATTATCTCTCTCACTTAACAAAGTTGAGTCATTTCAGAATACTTCAGCGACCCCGTGGCTCGATCTGGTTGCCACATAGCACAGAGCTGCAGCTAGTGTTTATTTTATAGCTCTGAGCAGCACCAATCATTACCCTATTAATTCAAGCATGTTTAATTCAATGTCCTTCAACTACTCAGTCATGCCTATTTGTAACTCTTAAGCAACTCCAGAAAGGTGCAGCTTGTCACCACATTTATACCTGACAGGCGCTAATCGCTGAGGTTAGATATACAATGTAAGTAGGGTATATATAAGGCTAGTTACAAGTGATATTCACTGAAACATATGATATGCAGCCTCTGCTGCTTTGGCTTGAGGCACACTTTTCTCCACTTACTGCACAGGCTGAATTCGCCTTCAGATGCACATAACTCCTGCTGATGTCAGCGTGCTGTAAATACACATCAGAGGACACACTCCGACCTGTTTACTTTTTAATCAGACATATGTAGCCACTCATATTTTGTATATATTACGCACTGCTGCCACGCTGAATCAGCACATGCAAAAATAACAATAAGGGCATGCTCAGCCTACAGCAGGACAGAGAAAGCAGCCAGACTCCTCCTTGCTTTCCTGTCACAGCAGCCCTACCAGTCAGCATCACCAGACAGTTTTACAGGGACTTTTTGTGTCCCCAGTTCAGGTATCAGACAAGGGTGAAGCAGAAAGGCGTTAACCTACCTTAAGGGTTAAGCGAGGAGTTGGGATAGCAAAGGAATTACAGATGAGGGGACAGCCACTGCTGGTCCTCCAAGGTACGCTGAGAGGGGGAAAAAACTCCAAAATCTCAGGCCGCCCACAAGATTTTTACCAATACTTTGCACTCTCTGAAGAGCAGGGCTGGACATGTTTCCTATTTTAAATTACGAGTGAGGAAAACATCTCTCCTCCTTGCTGGGGACAGTCTTTAGTGCTGGGCACTCCAAGAGGCACATTTCAGGAGTTTAACCAATCAGTGCAACATCCACCCTGTGGCTTGTGCTACGGGACAGTCGTAATGAAGAACTTGCAGGCACATAGGGACTTATATGTGGGGCTTTATCAACAAAAAACATTTACACATCTTTTTTCCTTAGTGCTGCAGTTACAGACACAATGACTGTATGGTGACATGTAGGATAACTAAAAGCTGGAAAACTACATCAGCAAAAATCAGTGTTTCCTCTCTAAATCAGGCGGTACAATCAGATTTCCTTTCAGATCTCCTGGGAGATTACATCTTATTCCTTTCTTCATTTAAACCCAATTTCCCTAGACCTTATCTACATGGCAATTTCCACTTCATGGTGAGTTTGTTCATTACATTCAGGTAGCTGCCCCCACAGCCCTGCCATAGCAAAGGATTACGGATCCTTGAGACTAAAGATCACTTAAGCTCTGAAAAAAATGTAAAGCAATAAAGAAGGGAAAGCAATCAGCCTGCATGATGCTAAAAAAGGCATTCCATGAACCCCCGAGTACACCACTGCTGCAACTAAACCTTGAAGCTGGCTTCCCATTTCGGGAGGGGTTTTCACTTTAGCTCCAAATGTTAGTCTTTCCAGAGATGATCATGGCACTTATATTCCACAAAAGTAAAGGGATATTTTTTTTGTTCTATTTCAAAGCAATTTTGCTAAAAAAAATCACATGATAAAACGGTATTCGGACATTACATCACAACCATGCTTATCCTTCTTTCAAAGTGTACTGTGCAGTGGCAGTACAGAACTGTGTGTATTTAATAAAATATAACTGCATCCAACAAAGGAGAATGAAGTATGAAATCTGTTTGCTTCATGCTGTGAAAGCACAAGGACTTCATTTAAATAAGAAAAACAAGCAAGCTCATTAGCTCTCCGGAGGATGTTTAGGACCTGGAAATCAAGGGTCAAATTACAAGGCACAACATTTTTGGTGATACAGCTACACGACAGCTATAAATAAGCATTATATCCTGAGACAAAGTCTTCACTTCACTCTGAAGTGTTTCAGTGGTTTAGCAACCCCTATCCTTCCAAACTGATATAAGGACCAGGAGCAAAATTTGCACACCTGTGAAGAAAGCTGGATTATTTTAAGCATGAACTGTCAGAGAGATGGTCCTGACAAGACATATATCAGTTGACACATACATCAGAAAGATTCATCCATGCTCCTTGGAGGTTTTAGGGGCTTGTGTTTCATTTCAGAAATATAATTATGCCTGCATTATGCCACCTCACTTTCTGTTCTTAGCTGGAAACTGCATGGCTGCATCCATAAATCTGTGTAGGAGAGGGGCATCTGCAAAAAACACACTGAGGCCCTACCTTTGACATCTCAGCCTGAGGTTAGATGTGCTCATACTCGAGCTTCAAGCAAAAGCAGCACTCAGGTTCCCGAAAGCTATGACGTACAAACAAAAAAACCCCACAAGTCACACCAAGAAAAGAGCTTTGCCATACTACTGTGAGGTAAATGCACTGATTTTCTGCCAGGTCCAATAGCAGGCATAAAAGAAAAGAGTGTATGCCAACTCTTCATAGGCCATAGAATTCTCATTCTGTTGCATTAATTTAATCTGAGACCAACAAAAGTTCAAACCAATGATTCAGGCTGTGAACAACTGCAGAAGCCAGGGAGCCACTGCAGATGACTGTGTCCTACCTTCCTACCCCTTGTGGGAACAAATCACACTCGGGGGACAAGCAGGTGAATTTCTGGCTCCACTGATACTCAACAGAAACCATCTCATATATTCCTGTTCAAAAGTTTCTTTTCCAGAAAAAAAAACCACCACAGTGCAACTCAGCACCTTACAATCCCTTCTCACATTCATACAGCTCAGATCCCAAACACCTAAAAAATTCTGAGATATTCCTCATTTTTAGGCATTATATTTTGTGGTGCAACACATATTTAAAAGCTGCTACTGCTAACTTGTCACTTTTTGTGCCAATTCATTGAGTAGCTTGTTTCTAGCAGATCATAGCTCTAAGTTTTTGGCACAAGAAAGCTCCTTAACGTATTTATATGACGACAAAGGTCTCTCTGTGTTTAAAATCAACAGTTATGTCTTTCTCTGTCCAAAAGGCACCCTGTTTTCAATAATGATCACTGCAGACCTTACAACTGCAGTAGAAGTGACAAGTAACATGAGAGTATCTCACAAACACTGAGGACAGCCTGCAGTACGAGGTTTCTGTAGCCACAGTCTTTAATATTCCCCTGCACAAGGTTGCAATGTGCAGGTGCTTGAGACACTATAAACACTATCCAAAGCTGAAATCCCTATCCAAACAGGAATAAGTAGCTAGGTTCAATATTCATACAAAAGGTTAGGCAACATCATCATTTCTCTTGAACTTTTCCTTAAATTGTTTGGTTATGTACCTAAATGATGTATTTATTGCCAAATGTGTTTTTAAATGCACTTACTAAAAGACACATACATTGCACTACTATAATTCTTGATTAATCACCAGTTTCTACAACATGCATATAACTTTTAAAATCCACCTGTTTTGATTCATCTAATGCCATGAACTACAGCAAGACAGAAATAAAACATGTTATTTAAAGCTTTCCGTAACAGTACATTTGTCAACAATACTTGATCAAAGCATTTGCTTTGACTGTGCCATATTTATTTAACTACTACTGCTTATTTTAGCCCATATAAAGAGTTCTGAAGAACATAACCTCAGTAGATGCCAGAAGAATGTAGCTTTTAAACACAACCTTACATTCAAAGAGCAAAATCAAACTCTAACAACATAAGCAAGCAAAATTCTCTCATGTACACAAACCTTTCCTGTGTGATTTTTTTTTTCTTTTTTTAAAGATTTAGTGGCAAAACCAGGATCTAAGTATTTTCCCTTATAAATAGTTCAGAAGACAGTAGAAAAACTCATGCATGATTGTTGCTATTTAGCAAAAGCTATCTGAATATATTTTAAATTTTTACTACAGTATTTTATTACCAGAAAAATCAAGCATTTCACATCAGAGTAGGTTTTGCTGGCTTCTGTGTGGCTTGTTTTCATGAGGTCAAGTCTTTTAAGAGGAGCTGGTTTGGTTTTTCACCTGATGTGTTTATCTGTTTACCAGAATCACATTCTCACACTTCAAGGTGTTTTCTGACTTTATTACATAACCTATAGGGGTGGTTTGACCCTGGCTGGACACCAGGTGCCCACCAAAGCCACTCTATCACTCCCTTCCTCTGTTGGTCAGGGAGAGAAAAATCTAACAGGAGGCTCATGGGTCGAGATAAGGACAGGGAGAGATCAATCAAACCAGTTACTGTCTTGGGCAAAACAGAGTCCACTTGGGGAAATTACTTTGATTTATTACCAATCAAATTAGAGCAGGATAATGAGAAACAAAAGCAAACCTTGAAACAATTTCCAGTCACCCCTCCCTTCTTCCAAGGCTGAACTCACTCAAAAATTTTCTGCCACCTCCCCACCAGAGGGGCTGAGGAAAAAAGGAATGGGGGTTGTGGTCAGTTCATCACACATTGTTTCTGTCCTTTTACATATTCATTGTGTAGAAAGATGAAAACACAGTTCTTTGCTCTGAATTGGCAGTAATGATGCTCTGAATCAGAGAGCAGCAGTAATTCTGTGAATTACAAAGCTCCACAAAAGGCCACAACCTTATTTCAACTACACTGAAAAATCAGGTACCAAAGGTACCATCAGGTACCAAAGCTGGATTTAAGAACCCTTCCCATGTGAGTAGGGAATCAGCATCTGTAGCTCATCTTCACTAGCAAGTGAAACTTTTGTATCTACCAAACCTAACAACAGTGCAGCAGGTATTGACATTTAGGGCTTACAAACACATTTTCAGGTCTGGTCCACATATATTCATGGTGCAACAGGCAGGGAAGATTATAACAAAATGAGCTAAAAATGCTACTTTTCAACCAATTTCAAAGTTTGTCACGTTTCACAGGGTTTCCATTGCTAATAATTAATCTGTCCCTGCCAGCAGAGTTAATTGCACCAGATGAACACAGAATTCACAGTGCAGGACTACTGAATGTTTCAAAGATCTGAAAGGTGCTCCAAATGTCAGGTGGTGACAATCACACATGGCACTTTCAGGGACAGCTCCTGACCCACAGAGGCAGTCAGCTGTTTAGGCTCATGAGTACAACCCCTCTAAACAGCACCTGCATCAAGCCCAATCTTAGTGCCAATCCGAGCAGCAGCACTACAGGGAGGGAAATCAAAACAAATACAACCCATCATTCTTCAAAGCAAACCCTGAAAGAAAGAGCCTAATGTAGCTTTTCTAGACCACTCCACTAGCAGTGTCTCTCTCCTTTGGACTCGTATTAAAATGAAGTTTTGTACAATTCCACCTCACCCATAAGTGGCAACCCAGGAGTCAAAAGCAAGCTCACAAATATTTTTGTTTCTTCTAGACAAAAACAAATCTCAAACCAGACTGCTAAGAGCAAAGGTCTTTGCAAACATAGTAAACGCCTTCAGCTGCTTAAAATACAATGTTTATTTTACTTCAAAGATTTTTAGACTAAATTACCTTCAAGCAAAAAGTGCAAGCAAAATACCTTGGTCTCTTTCTCTTTTCTTTCCCAACCTCTTAAAACATGCCAGTTGGTCTAGGCCTACGTATCAAAGGCTAACAGAAATAAGTGCATCTTTCATGAAATTTATTCCACAAACAGGAGCTAGACCACTAGACAGATGCAGCAGCTATGTTTTAAACATTCTGGCATCCCTTTTCACCCCTGTTTCCGTTTCCTTGCACCTTCCTTTTGATCTGGCCCCACCCTAGGAGTCAGTCATCTTCCCTGGGGGAGGAAGGATGTACTGGCACAGCTCAGCTCTGCCAGATGTTTTGAGGGAAGTTTCATTCCCTCGCTGCTACTTGCTCAAGAGACAGAGGAGGTACTGCTCCAGGCTAAGCTTCCTGCTCATTGGCTCTAGTTGAGCTTTCCAACTTCTGAATTAATACCTAAAATAAGAAGCCAATTCAGAAGAAAACAGAGGGAGGGTGTATAAGAGATACCCCGTTTATTTGATGGTTTGGACTTCCATCCATTACCAACCGATAATTTGTGAGGTACAAAATGAGGACAGATCTGGGGAAGTGTCCTTCAGTCAGTCCAGCCACCTACTGCTTTTATCCTTCAATACTTAAGTCTCCACATTATGTTTGGACCCAAAGCACAAAGGGGCCCTCATTTACAGCCAACTCCCAGGCACCACAAGGAGCACATGAAATAGGTGCAGCAATCACAGAAGCACGTTCTTGGAAGCTCACAGGAAGCCCACGGTGGAGATGTGCGAATTTTTCTCTTACTCACAGGCAGGCTTGTCTGCTTTCCTCCAAGACCTTCTCCAGCTAGGAAAGCATGAAATTAGTACAGGCACATTCTTAGAAAAGACTGAGAGCCATGAAGGCTCTATGGGAGGTAGAAGGCAGATTGCAAATTTTAATAACACTTAGTACGTTAACTATTACAGATCTTTCTTTCAAGAACTGACTTTGTCAGGGAGGGTGAGAACTCAGCTGTAGACTCTAATGCTTGTTCTTTGTCTTTCCTGCAATCACATCTTATCTTTCCATACTCTGGCCTTTCTTTTTTAAATCATTAAAGGAGACTGGAGAACTGCTTTTCTTGGAATTGGCCCATGAAATAAAAAGCTATATATTCATCTCAGAGACATGCTCAAGCATAATCCCACAACTTTCTGCTTTATTATCATTTTCTTGACTTTCGAGGTGAAGAAAATGAATCCAGCAGTCTGGCACAGTTTAACATGTGATACGGTTTAAACAAAATTTCTCTTGGGAAAACGCTTGTCTGGTGACATTGGCAGAACCAGTGTCTGACCCCAAGGGAAGTGGGACAGTCATACACAGATGGGAAATAGCTAGGAAGGGACTACGTGGAAGCACTGAAACATTAGACCCTACCTCGTGGCTGAAAACTCAAGTGCAAGGTCCAGATGCTAAAGCCTGAATGTGTTAGCATCACTGTTAGGGAACTGATACTAAGTGACAGATAGATCGTATTACATAAAGTTCAATTTCTGGCTGCCCACAATGACTTCTAATTCAAACAAAGGCCTGATAAGCTACTGACAATAAATAAAGTAAAAAGTACACTGCTTGGAAACTATAGCCTTATAGCTGGGAACATTACAGTAAGCTCATTTGTTAAAAGAACTGCTTGATTTTGACCTAATACTACTTTACCAAAGCAACTGAAAATTATTGATTTCCTCTGTTATGAATTGAGATGAATAAAAACCTAAGAGATCACAAATAAGAAGCTTTCTTTGTTCTGTATATCACTTCTGCTATGCTGATCAGTCAGATGCCATTGTTTTTCCTGCTGGTCCCACGGCATGTGAAAGGTACTTTACTGGGAAATAAAACAAATGAAGAGATAGAAACAAAAATATTTTCCAGGACTTTTACTGATTGTTTTCAGCCTTACATCTATGACTAATAATAAGTAAGAAAACCAGCAGCAGTACTAAAGAATTCCCCATACTGGTTCAATTTTCAATTTTGTTTTAAAATGTTCACGACACCTTGGGTCCTGGAGCCCTTTAAGATAAGGGTTGGGATTAATATCTATATAGAAGTGATTAAAAGACATTTTAATTTTAAAAAGCTGGCAGGCAAGCAAAGTTGTACTGTGCATGGGAGCCTAGATGCACATTCAGGAAGGCGATACAAGCTCCCCCAAATTTTAAATGACATTGGCTTTCTGTGTACTTGAATTCTCCATGCCTTGTAGACTGCTTCAGTCAGTAACGACTTTTAAGTTCAAGCTAGGGAAAGAATGACAGAAGATACAGTTCCATGATGAAATTTCCAATTCATTAAGAAATTATAATACTCAAGAAGTCCCTGTTGCAAGAGGTAATGGATAAACAGAAGTAACACTCCATCCCTCATCCGAGCCACCTGACATTTCTTCCTCCACCTCTCACACCTTCGCACGAAAGGTTTCACCGACAGCATCCATCACCTTGCACCAACTCTCTAAAGCAAACAGTTTTGCTAAGTGAAAAAGCCCTAACTCAACATCTCCCTTAAACAGCAGGAAGAATGGAATACCTATTAGCAACTTCATCAATGCCTCACCAAATTAGGGAGCAAGGAGAAAGAAACAGCTGTTTCAAGGAACAGACAATTCAGGTTACTCAGGTAACTGTCATCAGAAAGATGCTTCTCCTCCTTGCCTCCTTGTTCTCTCCATAATGAACAGTCACATAACACCAAGACTACCTATGATGCCCTCAGGCATTTTTATGCCATTCTACATTCCAAGAGGCATGGCAGTAGAATACCCCACTTCTAACCTGCTGTTTTCCAGATTATCACCCGTCAGATATAAACAGCAATAATTCACACATTTGTTGGAAATCTATAGGAACTACTGAGCTGAGGACTTGTTACATTAAAAAGACCCTGCTATTGGACTCTACTTAATGGAGATTTAAAGTGCTAGAGAATATTTTTCTGAATAATCAGTCGTTCCCTCTTCTAACAAAAAGCACTTAGGAACACTGCAGAGAAAAAACGACCAAAAGAAGACTCCTTACCCTCTATATTTACAAACACTAGTCTTCTTTCCAAGTGAAAGCTAACTACAGACACAAAATCAGAAGAAATCAGCAGTTTAGGCACAGATCATAGAATCACAGAATGGTTTGGGTTGGATGGGACATTAAAGATCATCTCGTTCCAACCTTTCTGCCATGGCCAGGGACCCCTTCCACTAGACCAGGTTACTCAGAGCCCCATCCAACCTGGCCTTGAACCCTTCCAGGGATGGGGCACCCACAGCTTCTCTGGGCAACCTGCTCCAGTGTCTCACCACCCTCACAGTAAAGAATTTCTTCCCAATGTCCAATCTAAACCTACTCTCTCTTTCAGTTTAAGGCCATTCCTCTTTGTCCTGTCTCTACATGCTCTTGTAAAAAGTCTCGCTCCATCTTTGCTGTAGATTCCCTTCAGGTCCTGAAGGCCACAATTAGGTCACCCTGAAGCCTTCTCTTTTCCAGGTTGAGCAAAGCTAATTCTCTCAGCTTTTCCTCATATGGAAGGTGCTCCATCCCTCTGATCGTCTTCTTGGACTTGTTCCAACAGGTCCATGCCCCTCCTGTGCTGCGGACCCCAGAGCTGGATGCAGCACTGCAGGTGAGCTCTCACCGGAGCAGAGCAGAGGGGCAGAATCCCCTCCCTCGAGCTGCTGCCCATAGTGATTTGGATGCAGCCCAGAGCACAGCTGGCTTTCTCAGCTGCGAGTGCTCATTGCACATCTATGAAGATATGACTTGGTTTTAAAGACAGAAACACCCCTGCACATAAGCTACAAAATAAATGAAGCTGCCTGCGATGTGAAAGCTCACAATCCCTTGTGTCTGAACACTTAGAAACCAGAGTTCAGCTGCTTTCCAAAAGTCAAATCATCTCATGAAACAGAAGATTCTCTTAATCAGAATTTCTCTTAATGTCTTCACTAGCATTTCAGTACCATGGTTTGCTGACCTTGAGAAAGTAAAGACTGACAGACTGCCAGGTTTTTTTGGGAATTGTTTGACAGAATGGACACAGTGTGCATTTTTGTGTGACTTGATGCATGGCTGAGCTTTTCACCTCTGACTCTCATCAGCCATTAACCTGACATAATCAATTAAGAAGAGAAAAGAAAATTTCACATTATGGCTATACTACTTGAAAGCATTTTTTCTACTTTGTAGCATGGAGTTTCCTAGTTCTGTTACCAAAATATGAATATAGGTCTCTGTTTACAAAGTTATTAATTTCAATTACTGCTGCAAACTTCTGCTGCTTAAAAGGTCTACAAGATCCCAGATCTATTCCCTCCACCTTACCCACTGTATCACAGATGTATTTGTAAGCACATACCATTGTAAAGTTGACTTCCATAGAGTCAGAACACTGCCTCTAATTTTGTTGATTTTTTTTTTTTCCTTGCGGATGAGATAGCAACTCCCTAAGCCAGTTCAGAATTAGGAGTAAGAGGAGAATTATTTCTTTACATCCTTTTTAACTCTGTTTGTTTTAAAAAGGTGCATGACTCATGGTGGTTAAATATTTAACCGTTTTACTAATGAGCTGAATCCTGACATGCGAGTATGAAAACACGTGTCATTGCTCCTGAAAAGTCCCACTCACATCTAAGAAGCTGTTTTAAATTTTTATATACATATATATTAATATATATAGAAACATACACGCTAGGAATCTGTAAGGTAAGTTGCTGTTTCGAGACTATTCTACACACATATTTAGTATTCTGTCTAGAGATATGTGGGGGTTGGGGCTTGGTTGTGTGTGGGGTTTTTTTCTTTTTATCAAAACAATTGCAGTAATTCAACCCCAAATGTGCCTGTTATTGTATTAATAATAACGATGACATAATAGTACAATTATACCCTGTGGGACTAGGCTACACTGACATGTGCAACCACGTGCCCACCATCACTTCAAAGACAGAAAGAGATTGAAGATACTACCCCACCCTGCTCCTCATTCCTGCACTTCTCCATCTTGGAGATTACCACCCACAAAGCTGAACAACCATAACGTGTTGTGGAAGTGCTCTTTGCCCTCTTTGTTACAACCACATTAAGTTTAACCGTCTTTGGTGGCAAAAATAAAAAGGGTTTCTGGAGCAGCTGGGCACTGCAGCAGACTGTGAAAGTGAACACAGCACAGTTCAATTCTGGGCACTGCTAAATCCCATGGAGGGGCCGCAGCAAAGACCTAGCAGATGACTGCTTCTTAAGCTTTTCCAGAGAGACATGCTTCTGCAAACCTACCTACACCCTGCCTGTTCTAGCAGAGTTTGATCAAAACAGCTTTTGTTTGTAGAGATGGCCTCACTGCCAAGTCAGGTTCAATAACCAGCTCTGGATTATGGTAGGCAGGCCTAGACCTGCAGGATAAATTCAATCTCAGCCAAGCTGGCCTCAATCAGCTGTCAGGCTGAAACCCTGCTGTCCTGCAGCAAAACAGATGAAAAGTAAACATAAAATGCTACTTAATTCATTATTCAGTCAAATCAATACATGAGAGGCGTAAAATAAGGGCAAAAAACCTCAGATTTCGTGGGGGAGGAAAAAAACCCACAAAAAACACTTCACCATTCTAAGCTAAGAAATACGAGAAAAAATTAATTATCTTTTCCTTTTCAATGTTGTGACTGCTGAGGCCCATCACAGACCCAGAATGCTTGGAACAGGCCAAAGCTGGGACTTCTGGAAGTGGTGTTTTCTCTGCCTCAGTGCCTGGCTGTGCAACAGCCCACTCAGAACTTCCTTCCCCTCACCTTTTCAACCACTTTGTCTGTTTAGGCTGAGAAGCCTATGAGGGTAGGAGCTATCTTTTAGAGCATGTGGCTCCCAACTCTGCTAGGTGTTGTACTTGATCTTACAGGCAGGGCCTTTGGAATGGGTGGTAATGGAAACAACAATAATGTCCTTTCTCAGAAGAATAACAGACGAGTCTGCTTGTAAATTGTGTTGCAGATAAAGTTTCCATCACACTTTTAACTATCAAAAGCTAACAAATCTTACTCTGCAGTTCCACAAACAGTTTAAGCCAACACTGTTGCCAAAAGAAGCAATCTCATCTGGCCAAAAAAAAGGTTAATTTGAACCCATCTGGGTTCTCCAAGGCAATTGACAACATAGCTGCATAAATGCTTGTGTTGGCAGAAGGAATGGAGCAGCAGGATCATTTCTTCAGGTGGCAGTGCCAGTTTATGTAGGCTGAAACCCGCTCTTGAAAGTGCAGCCTGGGTTCTATGAAGGATTTATCTCACAAAGCCAACTCAGAGTGGAAAAAGCTATGGATCACCCAATTTTACACATAAAACTGCTAATATTCACCTCCCAAGAATGCTGCGAGGTTAAGCACATTCGTGTTTGTAAGGCATTACAGAAGTAAGATTAGTAAATATTTAATTTTCTCTCCTCCCTTTCCCCCAGCCTTGGCCACTAAGTATAACTCATTCCAAGCTCCATATACTAAATCAATGACTTGGAGCAGCTCCTAGAAGGTAGCTGTCAAGCTCCCTGCCTGTGGGCCAGATGGAGGTCAGTCATCATACGCACGCAATCTGATTTAAAACCGTTCTGCAGTGCTGCAGCTAAACAGCATCTAAATGTGTTCTATCCACTCGTGCTGCAGGGACCCATGGAATAGACAAATTACCTCAACAGCAGCCATCCTTTCTCACCTTGATCTGGGGAACAGCTGCAGAGGAATAAAGGACGAGTAAGTCAACTCCTTTTGCATGCATTCCACGTATAAACACATCCTGTCAAGCTGACAGAAACAACAAGGAAAAGGAGTGTTTCTGAAAGGTACCTTAATAAGGATGTTAACAACGTGCTGGAGAAAAAAAAGAGGTCAGCCTCAGCGTCATTAGCATAAGGGAAACCATCAAAGTGAGGCAGCACATAGCTTGCTTTCACAGACTGGGTGTGAAAATAGGCATTTCGTTTATTTTGTTAGTACTTCAAAGTCTGGCTGTTTCTGAGCGCTAATAACAGCTCTTGGTTCCCCATCATCCTAAAAATATGCTCATGGTCAATGGGTTAGGTGGAAATACCTGATGTAAACAATGCACTAAGGTACAGGTCCGTGAAATCAGTGATCAATGGGGATAGCTGAGCAGTGCAGAGGTTTTAGGACATTTATCCTAATATTTAGTCCCTAGAGGGAACTCAGAAGCCTACAGAACTTACTCTGCTGCAGAGCCTCTGACTGCTGTGGCTACCAGGGTGTGTGGGCACCCATCCTTGCTTGCTCCCAAGGCACAGGACACGCCATGAACACGGAAGAAAAAACGCAGTACGTGGCAGCTCTCCGGGCTATCAAGACTTCTCCAGCAGCTCAGTACAAACAGCATGTTCTGAGCTCCACAATTAAATTCATTTATTTTATAAGCTGAGATAAAGTGTAAATGCCCATGCTAAGTACTACTAGCCACTGAATCAACAGCTCTAATAAACTTTCACAAGGCCTTTCTGATTACTGAGATAAAGTAGAATTGGGCCCCACAGTACAGGAGCAATCCTAGAAACTCTTTGTGCAACACAAATTTAACACAACTCATGCTTCAGTCATGATGACATTTTTTATACTACCAAAATAAAAGTAAATTAGATAAAAATACATTTAAAACATTAAATGCGAGATAAATACAGTTTGCAGTTACATAAATTAAACTCATGCTTCCTAGGTTACTCCTAAGTACAAGCAGACTCTGTTGAAGAAATCTTTCCTACTACATCCTGATCCTGTTAATATTTATGCACACAGGAAGCTCCACTGAAGTCATGATGACGACTCATACACACAAAGTTAAACACACTGCACAATTGCAAGTCTCATGCCATAAAAACTTCACTTATAAACGTAGAACGTAATTTAGTTGCTTCTGCACATATACATTTAAAAGAAAAAACAACCAGCATACAGTCTCGCCTTCCCCCTGCCCCTCCTCGTCTAAAGTCATGGAATAAACTCTCAGTAGGGCAGAATTGCTGGAGGCTCTACTCAATACAAATGAAATCCAGCTAGAAGTATTTTTTTTTTTCAAATTATTGCTGAAAACAGGAATGATCTATATAAAAACATATATGTAAAGAAGCATATACATAAATATATATGAAGAAATAAAGAGTATTCTGCCTATGCTTTTTTTCTCTATCTGTGCACAAAGTCAGATATTTGTCACTTTTTTCACAGCCTGGCAAGTTTCTAACAGGATTTTCATTTACTCATTCCCCTTCCAAGAGCAGTTAGTGCTCAGTGCCGAGATTCATTTTCCTTCTGTCAAACACAGAAGTCAATAAACAAAATAACAAAGCTTTTTAGAAAACAAACTCATACAAGTTTAGTTTAGAAACTACCAACGAAAAGTAAGCCACCAAGAAGTCCAATTGATTTTGGTTTTTTAGCCAGTTAATTGAACCCACTTAACCCAAAATCGCAAAATAAAGTTCTTAATGCATTCAATTGAAGTTATTTTCTCTCTGCTAACTCCTGGAACCTCCTTTCTTCTAAGGCACTGGCACTCAGTGCTTTTCTGCACTACAATTTCACCACACCTGCAGAGTTTATTCCAGTTTTGCTTACCAAGGGCCACTTAAAGCCATTCAGGAGCCACCAGCTAGTGACAGCTGGCAAATTCAAACCTGTCTCAGTAGTCTATCATATGTAATCAATTGCAAATAGAACTTCAACAGACCCATCCCATTATTTCCTAGCTAATTCCCCCTGGGAAAACAAGCCAGCAAGCTTCCACGTTGAATCATGAAGCTAGTTTTGCCCCTGTCCCTCCTCCCAGCTTCTCCCTTTCCCCTCCCTTTGCCTCAGTTTGCTGCACTGTTTCAGTTTTTCGGCTTGATATCCGTTATGTTATGTCAGCTGTTACATTACGCTTAAAACAATAGACTCCAGCTGGCTGAGGTCAGATGTGAAAACAAGGACCTAACAAAGCCAGAGACCCTCCAGTTATACTGAAATTGAGATACACACTGAATGTAGCACTTAATGACAAACTACTTTCCAGACATTTGGGCAAAGCATAAAGGAAACACCTGTCACTGCAAACATTACACACTAATCCAGATAAACCCTAAATTTAAAAATCTTCCTTTTCACTGCTTGGCTATACCATGCGCCAGTATTCCACAGTTTTAAATTTTTTTTCCGAGATGGAACTTGTATTACTCTGCTTGTTTACTAAAATAATAAATAGCGAGAAATACATATAATTTCAAAGAAAATATATTTACTACGTTGCTTTTGGAGTTTACCAAGCAAATATAGCAAGTTTGACATGGATTTAAACCCCAGAAAAGTTCAGTCAAACTTTAACCCTTAAGTAGGAAGCTTGACAAAAGTGAATAATAAATATAACTGACTGAAACATGCCTTTTTCAGTGATGGCATTTTCTTAGCTGCACCTTTGAACGCAATTTATTGGAATGTACCTATTTTAAAAAATAAAGTAACAAGTCACTGGTCTACTGTGTGACTTATGACAGCAAACACAAGCTCTTGAGAACAGGTGAAAAACTAATAACTCCAGAGAACATATCCCCTATTTATCAAAACCCCGCATACAATTTAAAAGCAATGTTTCCTGAAAACTTCCACATTACTGCATTACTCATATATGTCAGTCTGGGACACTGGCTCTGTGCAAAAAAAACAACGTGTCACCCTGCTCATTTCGGTCACTGGCAAATACCCCCATGCTGCCAGGGAGGGAGATCACCATGTCAGATCATGTGGGCCACCAAGCAGCCAGCAGACGGCACCAATCCATCACCAGTGGCTTGTGCTGGCCCACAGTCTGTCACCAGCCCCACCCTGAGCCCAAGGAAGGTTGCTCTTCCCAGAGCCTGTCTTAGTCTTCAGAGTTTGAGTCCCAGCAAATGCCTGGTACTTCTCATCCCAATGGGGAAAAATGGTAAATTCTGATTCCTTCATGACCAGTGATGTAGTTGCAGACTTTATTTTAAATGACAGTGTTCAGTTATGTCACCACACAACGCCAGGTACAGAAATCCCGGGAAATGGATTTTTCTTTTCAAAGTTCTTAGAAAAGGCAGAAACAGAAGTAATCAGTTTTCTACATCCAAGCCACTCCTTTGTAGCAGACTAAAATAACAGTTCAAACCCACAAGGTTTGGACCTTCTAGATGAAATGTATGGGGTCCATGTAAAAAGAGGTGTGGATTTTTCCATAAAAATTGCTGCTTATTCTTATCACATACATCTAAAGGCCATTCTTTGTGGTAACTTTGGAGAAATTTAAACAAAAACTTTTTATTTTATCCCAGCTGAATAGAAAACATCTAACAATACCAAGAGCATACCTGGCAGGACATAACATATTGGAAGTCTTTCAGTGTAATAATAAGTTTAAAAACTTTTTTCTTTTTCCTCCATGCAAACACTTGCCCAGTTCATTTCACTGAAAGCTTTAATAGTTCTCTTTTTTTTTTTTTTTCCCTAAAAGCCATCCACTTGATGAGCAATAAAGTAGACCAAATGGCATGAATTTTGTGGCTACCACCACAAAGTTGCCAGAGTTTTCTCTGGCACCAATGTTTACATGGCCCTTTTCTCCCATCTCTCTCTCCACAAATTATCGTTGCTAATTACTCATATAAAATTCCCCAAGCCCATGTGAAAAAACATTTATTTATTAAGAGTTCACTTCTTCCAAAATATATTTTTATCTAGTTCAGGACACCAGCCAAGGTCAGAAGCAGCCACCCCGGGAGAGCACAGCGTGGTCCAATGCTGCCCTCTGCAGACTTTAAAGGGAAACTCCAGCGCCCTTCTACAAGTGTTTGATTTTTAGCACATGTCGAAACAAAACCAGCTCATCTCTCCCTTGCTGGTCTTAGCATGCTTTCATTCCATATCACCTCTTCATTCCTCCCTTGCATTCCTCCTTAACTCAGATTTCATCTACACCAAACCAGACCAAAAGGCTTGTCTTTAATTTTTTTTTTGGCAATAAAAAACCACCCATTTAATGAAATTGGTTCAGCTGTCCCTAACAGACAGACTTATTTCCACTTTAGAAGCATCTGATTTGGCTCCCTTTGACCTGCTCAGAATGGACATAAAGCAGAATTTAAGCATGTTCATGCAACCTTCTGAACCAAATTAATTAATTCCTTTTAACATCACATTTACATTAAACACATAACTCCTCTGCAGGCCAGGGGAGTTGACAGGGGATTGCTTCGAGAACAGCTGGAACAAGTTAAGATCTTACTACCAGCAACATTTCAAACCAACGCAGCTGATTTTGCAGTGAGGCAGATTAGAAGCACTCGCGTTATCTGCCAGCACAGCTCAGCCATAAACATCACAATCAGGGGCTGAAGTGCAGCCAGAATCACCTGCGTGCAGATTCGGGGGAAGATCCCTGTTCCAGCTACTCCTTATGCTGTTACTGACTTTAATTTCTAATCATGTTTTCTGAGCCTTCAAATCACTCACAGCTGGCCTTGTTCCTACAAACTAAAATGTAAAGAAGCCAGCTTTGACTGAAAGCTGGGATTCTCCACTTCAGCTGTCAGTGGAGTGACAGAAAGGAAAGGCTGCAGTGAGTGACTCCCCGGGACAGGTCTTTCTGCAGGTCCAACAAAGGAGAAGGATTAAAGACCATAAATCCACTAGACACATCTTCTACACCAGCTGGCCGCACTTTGGGTCAGACCAGGCGACATTGCTGAGGTTACAAAGACAAATTTTTCACTTTCTCAGCTACAGTTGTTCAGAGTCTGTAGAGCTATCACCAGGCATCCTTTACAGATATTAAATCTGTTTAATATTTCAAAAGGATGAAAATGCACCAAGGTAGATTGTGAGTCTGCATTTTGGCCTTCTTAAGCAAGGAAGATAATCAGGAAAGAAAAATGCTGGAACCCTTTTAAACTGTGCATTCTCTGTGAAGACCACCTCCAGAAACAAAAGCTGTAGGTATTTCTCTTCTTCTTTCTCATAAGACCCACAAAACACTCCAGCAAACAAAAACAAAGGTTTATACCCAAACCAAAACATTATATTAAAAAAGCCAATATAAACTAGATTTCCTATGGGCCTGGTCTCTGTTCCAGTTTCTCATAATTGTAGGAATAATTTCAATGCCAGTAAAGTAAATGCTAATAAACCAAAACTATTGCTTTTTAATCTTAATTTGTATTTTTTAAGGTTTAAATACTGTTTACTCTCTTCACTAAGAAGTATGCTAAAGTAGAAAACGCACTGAAAACAGAAAGCTGGAAAGAGCTTATACTTTCATCATAAAAACACAGCCTTTTTTTTTTTTTTTCCTTTTTATTTGGTTGGAATCAATATTGAAATGAGATTCCTACCAGAAAATAGCTTTTTCAGGCACACTAAATATCCCTTGGTTCAGCAGAATATTTAATCCCCTTGGATCAGGCACTTGGATTTTCTTAGATCATGCTGAGATAACAGCATTCTGCTGTGTTCTGGCACCATAAAATCCTTGCTTATGAAAATAAAAGAAAAATACGGCCTCTCTGGGAACATACATCTCTGCACTACTTTTTTTTCCCACAGTTTAGACACTGTAGTCTCAAAATCAATTTTTACACAGATATACCACGTTCTCTTTATGATACATGGCAAAAGCTCTCCCGCACCACTATTTTACACAGGCCAAGTGTACACAGGACTCTTCAAAATGATGATGCTTTCACAGTCTTGGCTCAGACTCCAGCTCACGCTGGGCAAGTGCCAGCGAGTAACTGGAGTCAAACCCCCTCCGACAGCACCATCTAGTGAAAAAAAGAGAAAATAAACACATGCAAATTTAAACAGTTTTCACTGCATTCTGGAAACGAACAAAAGGCCAATTCTCTCCTAATCTCCCATTACAACTGCATTTAGGTATAGCTTTCATCAAGGCTCTTTGCCTTGTGAAGTGTGGTGACAAGTAGAGAAAGATTCAGCAGCTAATTGTAAGCTTTTTGTCTAAAATTGGAACACCACTTGGAACACATATAAACTTGCCCTTGTTTATTTTTCCAACGATAAGCTTATGTTTTTCTTGCTTTTATGAGAAATAGAAGCGGGTTTTAATGCTTTAAAATTATTGATAGCATAACATCATCTGTTTTGTGCTGTGGGGGGTGATATTTTAAGACAAGCAGATCCAGAATAAAATCAAAATAACATATACATAATATCAACAACTTTTTTAGCTTTTATTTTCATATTATTGTAATATCTTGTATGACTATATTAGTGAAGCATGAAATTATTTTTCATGAAAGAGGGCACACTCAGCTTCTCTCTGTAACTTCAACGTGACTAGGTTCCCTGCTTTCAAAAAGACTACCTGCTGAAATTATGCAGGTGCTCAGATCTTTTACAGGGTCAGAGCCAAATACTTTGGCTATTTGGAGGAAATAAAGCAGTATAGCTATTAACTGTGAGTGCTTTTAATGGTCTTGTTTAATTAGTTTTCCAGTCAGGAGGAAGAGATCATTCTTTCCCCAATGCATATCCTTCAATGCCACGCAACTCCAGTTTCATGGGATTACTCGAGGTCTCAAACCACAGACTCTACATGGCCAAAGTTTCTCCATTCTCACAGCCAGTTAAGCCCAAGCAAAAGCCATCTTCAGGATTCCCGTATTCCTGGTACGTTGCTGGTACACTGCTGCTCCTTTGAGCTCTCTCTCACTTAGTGTTAATTTGTTAATCAAGTTTCTTGCCCTCCTTTGCTCACCGACAATGACTGTGTTACCTATTTGAATTGTCTGGATCCAAATAAAAATCATTATTGTCAAATAATTAAAAATCCTTCTGTAGACACAAAAAAAGAAATTAACTCCTACTGCAGAGCAGTAGAAAGAGTGCCCTCCTAAGCTTTAATTTCTCCTTACTGCACCATTTGGTTTGGAAACTTGCACTGTCTTTTGCTGTTTTGTGTCTTAATCCCTACATGCTGTTACACTTTATTTTACTTCCTGCTTTCCATTTTTCAGTCTCTCTTCAACCAGCCCTCTGTGATTAAATACCCCCTAAGAATTCGGTTACATCTATTTTCAACAACTTGTAATGCTATCTTAAAGTCAAAGAAAAATCTCTTAAGAAATAAGAAACAATAATAGGAAATTTCACTGGGTAGACGCCAACAGGAATGAGATTCTGACATTTATATTTGTGTTTCAAGATGCCACAACTCCTTGGAAAGTCCCACCGAAACTGGATGGAGCAGAGAGCACATTGGCCCATCTACTGCTTTGGACTGATGGCTCCCCATAATCCCCACAGGTTTCATCCAAGTTACCACAGTTAATCCTTTAAGAAAACAACACCAGACTGTGCCAATACTGTACCAACAGACGACTGCTTATTTCCCATAAAAACCACGACAGTAGGATTTCAATTTTAGGAATCAACCACAGGTTTTCTCACTATGTAGAACAGGAACACTGATAGATCATTCATCAATTCTCTCACTGCTTCGAGAGCAAGATACTAGAGAATAGCAGAAATACACAAACCATACTGGATATTACACACACAGTGTGGAATCCTGAATGCTCTGCATGCTCCTTACACTGCCTGCATTACCCAGATACAGACAGCACACAGGATGAGCAAACAAAAAACAAGCTCCATGATTTCACAGGGCAGGAGCAGGGAATGAAACCTTACTAGTTATGTTGTCACTAGAAGCTGTTTCACCGAGACAATACACATGTAAAATACTATGACATATTGCAAAGATGAGTGAGACATTATCGGAAGTTAAATTCATCACAGACACTGGCAGAAGTTACGGATTAAAATCCCTACTAATTATGGGGTAAAAACCCCAAAACAACTCAAATGCTTAAATATGTACAAAAAGAAAACTCCAAACCACAAAAAAAAAAAAGGTACTGAATGCAGAAATAAATGTATGGATGCTCTTAGCTGGCACTAATTATGTTACACCTAAGAGTTCAAACATCTTACAAGTTAGTTAAAAATAATACACCAGGAATTAAGGCACTTCATATAGAAATAGTGTGATTGACACTAAATTTAATATGTTATATTCTTATTTTTACAGCACTCATATTAGGTATAGAACCTCAGCATAATTAATAGCTAAATAGACAAAATTTATTATAATTTGTGGTGGTCTTAAGTGAACTTTTTCATGTTAATAGTGGTAATATGCATAATGATATTACTAGAGCATTGCTACCATACCCATTTTGAACAAATATTTAAAATTGCTAGTTAGCATTTTCTCGATATAGCGATAGTTAAATAATGGTATTTCCACAAGTTAAATAATGGTATTTACAAATACAAAGAAATCAATGATTTAGCAGGGGGTATCCCACTAGTGAGGTACAACAAATTTATACAATTTTGCACATTTAAAATCATCCCAATAATGCCTCTCCAACCTCAAAACTAAGGCTCTTCAATGAAATCTAAGCTGGTAGGACACTAACACTCCTGAAGCATTTGTTGATACATTTATGTTGCACCATAAACATGGTGACTGCGTTTTCTCTACGGAAGGGAAAGAGCATAAGACAGGTAGAGCAAGTTGTCTTAAAGTCAATGGACACACAGGAGCTTTCCACTTGTGGAACAAAGCTGGATATGACATCAACTAAATTAAAGGACTTCCACTTACTTTATTCCCCTGCTATGGGCAGGTGTCTGGTCTTTAGTATGGCTGAAAAAAGTATTAATCCAAGCAATAGGAGGGATTCGAGCATAATTAGAATAGCTGTATGTGTTGGACATAGCATAGATGTCATCAGCATAGGCCACAGAGGTTACCACTTCATTTTCGGGCTACCATGATTTTTGGTGTTTCTGTAGCTTCACAGACTCATGAGGGAAAAGCAGGAAAGTCTCTTGTCAATTAAACCATAAGGAGCATTCTGCTCGATCTGGTGTTAGCTCAGGAGATCAGAATTGGCACATTAAGAACACGCATCAATCATATTCATGTGCACATACATACCATCCAAAATAATGTCCCTGTAGCAAGAGCTGCATACTGCTCAATTGTAGAAAGCACACTGAAGATAAGGCATATCAGCACAATAAGGAAGCTGTAAATAAAAAGAAATTTAAAAATTAAAATAATGTAATGCAGTGTCATAAGAACCTATAGGGAGAACAGATAATTAGGCCATCACAAATCGTCTGTTTACACTGAAATGTCATTGGTTTTGGATTATCCCAAAACACAGCTGGTAACTTTTGCACGATCCTGCTTCCTGTTGGATAGTTTATTTCTCTTCAGACACTGCAGTTTTGGGTTGGACATTACCAAGTGAAACCACATGATAACACTAGCTTTAGCCTACCTCTAAGACTTGCTGTTTCCTGGCCCCTCACGAAAACAGCATTCCTTGCTCTTTCCCATTGTAAGGATTACTATGGCTGAATCACCCTACACCCCCCAAACACGTTACAAATATTTTCCTTTTTGCTGTTCCAAAGTCTAATAAACTGGAAAAAAAAAAAAAAAGAATCACAGCTAAGCCAAAGTTTAACAGGCTCTGCCTGTACTGATAGATGCCTATATCTTTTAAAACTGATCCCTAAAAGGGCCCAAATAAATAAACTCTGACATTTGTCATTTGAAACACAAGCTAGGTCTGATTCCACCTAGTTCCAAACCCCTGCCATGGGCAGAGTCACCTACCACTAAACCAGGTTGATCATAACCCCATCCAACCTGGCCTTGTACACTTCCAGGGATGGGGCATCCACAGCTTCTATGGGCAACCTGTTCCAGTGCCTCACCACACTCACAAGAATTTTTTTCCTAATATCTAACCTAAACCTACTCTGTTTCAGTATGAAGCAATTCCCCTTGTCCCGTCACTACATGCCATGTCCCTCTCCCATCTTTCCTGTAGGCTCCCTTCAGGCAGTGGGAGGCCACAGTTAGGTCACCCAAAAGCCTTCTCTTTTCTATGCTGAACACTGCAAATTTTCTTAGGCTTTCCTCAGAGGGGAGATGCTCCAACCCTCTGATCATCTTGGGGCCCCTCCTCTGGACTAGCTCCAACAGGTCCACGTCCTTCCTGTGCTGGCCACCCCAAAGGTGGATGCAGCACTCCAGGAGGGGTCTCACAAGAGCAGAGCAGAGGGGCAGAACTCCCTCCCTGAGCCTGCTGCCCACAGTGCTCTGGATGCAGCCCAGGATGTCGGTGGCTTGGACAAGTGGCTGACAAACTTGTCCTTAGGGAGGGGGCCCTCGTTCCCAACGTAAGATTTGGGACAGCCAGAGAGCTGCAGGAAACAGCCGAACTGTCTGTAACCCCCCAGAAATCCTCTTGCCCCATCTGTGGAGCAAAGCTGCCCAGCCCTGCAGCCTCTGCCTTCAAACCCCTTCCCTAAGCAGTTTCAGCTGTGCCCACCACCCCAGAGGACTGCTGCTTCCCCTAAGGGAACATAACACATTTGGGAAGAAAGCCATTTAACATCCAAACTGGATGCTATCCACCACACACTAGGCATAGGCAGTTTCCAGTTCCAAAGAACTGCATGTTTCTTTTAAAAACACAACATGAGCAATCAACAAGACTGAAAACATCCACCTGTTAAACACAAAGTTAGTTGTTAGGGCTATTTCTCACACTTCTGTTGAGACAAGCAACACCAATCCTTTGCACACAACTGAAATTTGCTCCAAAATCCAGTAACTAAATCACCCACCCTGTTGGAGATCTCTAAAACAGTTAACCATTTTTTTAACTCAAAAAAACCCACAACAAAAAAGAATTGAAGTAATGAATAAAACTGAACTCAAGAGAAGTATTAAACCAGAACATCAGATTGGCATAGCTCAGCTGAACTCGTGTGAATAAAGGTGAAGGCTCTGGATAAGTGAGCACTTCTTTGGGTGAATCTTTTGAAAAACCAAGCACTCAAGAAAAGAAAACTGTGGTAAGGTTGACATATGCTGCACTGCTCAATGATTGCTTTGAGATACAGCATATGCAAGTCCAAAGCACACAAAGAAAAATGATGCCAGAATCATAAAGGTTGGAAAAGACCTCTCAGATCAAATCCGACCTTTGAGATTGTACTGCCAAATAGTGGAGAGAAAGTTTGTAGGTAATTAGGCACAAAAATAAAATTGATAATGAAATTAAGTTAATAGGATAGAGATTATCACGTATCAATAAAAGTACCCATATAAAAATATACTTTTACCTAAGCAAAATATAAGTATGTGGATGTTTGATTAATCTCTAAAGTCTTCTCATTTTACCCTGTATCTCTAACTTTGGGCATTCTTAAGCACAAACAGGCTGTGCAGACAGGGCAGGAGAATGCAAATTCAGTCATTGGAAACATAAAATAAATGTTCCCTAAGAGTCCAGCCCTTCTGTCTGCAATAGTCTCACAACTGCATAAGAACAATACATGTGACAATGTGAACATAAATGGGTTCAGTTGCACAGAGACAGCTGAGGCTCTCTGAATACCAAGTCCAACATACATAGAATTACCAGTTCTATGGTAAAAGCAAAAAATAAGTTGCAGGGGATGAGCAGTACCAATTCATATTTACTATGTCCCTTAATAGTAGCAGGCATGTTAGAAAGTTGAACTCAGCCAACACATGAAACCACGAGGGGGCAACAAAGCAAAGACTATCCCATTTCTGTCCTTTTCCCAAACAAACACAAAACCGTAATAAGCATCAGAGTTGAAAGCTCATGTGCCAAAGTTACAGAAGGATAAACTTAGGGTCAATTGTTTGCCAAATCTCTTTGCTTGTTCCTATTAGAGAAATTGATGGCTGAGGTAAGAACTGCACTAAGTGCACCCCACTACCTACTTTTATAGGGTTTCATGCACGTGGATCCATTTCACTCTTACTACTTTTTATTTCTTTTCACCTCCAGAAAAGCTCTTTTAATTCACTGCTGTGCTTTCTCCAGGCTGAAGCATAAGACACTTTCATAACCACAAACACACATTATGCCAAGCAAAACAAAGATGTTTGGTCAGATGCCACTACTTTGTGTCTGTTTCTTTGGCACGAGAGAGATGACACCCACAAGGTGCCAGTGCAGCACCACAGCTGAGCTACTAACCCTGTTACACTAGCACTGCTATTTTGCTTAGATCAATTGCACATAAGGAACAGAAGGTGCAAAATTAAGACATTAAACAAATGTACATGGTGTCCTCCTCTGGCATGAGCCTACTGCTTGTTGCCTTCTAACACTCAGCTCTTACCCTGTTTTTGTTTTGGTATTAGTGGCTTCCTCCTCCACCTCTGGAGTATAAAAAGGGAGTGAGGCACCAGTAAAACAGAAAACAGGAATTTCGGCACCTTTTTTTTTTCCTCTTTTTTGATAGTTATCTTCTCTTTCTTCAGCCAGAAGTGGAACACAGCTCCTCAGTTACTGCCTAGGCAGCAGACAAGCCCACAGGAACCTTGTTAGTTAAGAACAACAGTTGTAGGGACAGACTCTGTCTCAAAATTGAATTTGCTCATGCAAAAACCATCCTGGGGCAATTCAACTGGCCAGCCTCAGAAAAGAAAACATTACAATTTTCACAAAACAAGCTTGTCACTCTTACTATCACTTTCCTGTGATTGCTATTACTACATTTTCCAAAAAAATTACTTGTTTTGATACAGATGCTAAGCATGTAAATTCTTCATCCAACCAGTAAATATCAGACAAAGTAATGGGCAACTAACTCCACTACACTACATTTTTCCTCTAAAGGAGACACAGTCAGCAGAACACTGAAATTTCTTAAACGCTAGCAGTCAGACAAGGCTTCATCTCTTAGAAACCACCAGTTTTATCTCCCGAAACCCATTGCCTGTTTACCCTCTATGCACAAATGTGACCATCTTCAAGAAAGGAAGCAGAGTGATGAATCCAGGCTCTCATCAGCTCTGATCTCACTCTGTGATTGTGGGGCCAAGCAAGCATTAGAGATAAGGAGATAGCCTGTGAAGTTTTTCATATTGTCTCTCCCAGCTTACAAAGCAGCATCTGCTTGCATATAGATAAATCACAGATACTGCATCAGTACATGCATTCAAAAATAGCTTTATGGTTAAGTCACATCTAACAGTGCTATGGTTTTTTTTAACACCAAGAAGTTTGCAAGTGGCCGATTATCTCTGTACTTCTGGATGTGAAACCACAACATCACTGTTAAAGCAGCACGGACATTACAAAGCAGCAGATGTTTTCTTTCATGGACTAAGTTTTCGGTAGACTAGTACAAGAAGACCTGTGTCCTCTCAGACAGCACTATTTTACTCGAAGCCAGTTCCTCTGGTTGTCTTTTCAACTCAGTTTTCCCAGGCACTGCCTACCTGGTGCAGCCAGACCCAGAAGTGGAGCTCTTGGTGTGCATGAAACAACACCGGAGCGCAGCACTCCAGTCACAATTTGAGCTCACGCACATTCCAAGCCTGTAAATGGACTTGGGATGTGTGTCTGTGCTACCTTACTCTCTAAAAAAGCAAAGCATGAACACAGACACAGGTGTATAAAGAGTTACACAAGGCAGTGTCTGCACAGGGGGGTGTATGTGGGCAAACATTTAATAAATAATAGATTTTGTCTTGCTTCATTATGTCAGTCGGATCATTTAGATAATTTTTGGTCTTGAACAGGTTTGAGAAGTCAGAGCATTTCCACGAAAGAATCATTCAGCAGACAAGGGAACACAGCCAGCCAGCATATGTGCTATACTTAGCAACAGACAGGAAATATATTAAGAGCTAAAGGTGGATTTAATGTTTTCTGACTGTTCTAGGATATATTTTGACTTACAGAACAGACCTATGGCTTTTTCCCTGACCTCAGTGGCAGCTGCAGGAACTTGACATATTATAGGTAGCTATCAGTACTCTGCAGCATTCGGCCCTGAGCTGCTGAGTTTTCTATATTTAACTATGATTTTTGAACACTAGCGTGTCTTTTTTGTGGCTTGAAACAATGTGTAGAATGATCAAAGGAACAATAAACCACTTACTGAGAGATAACAATGCTCATTTAGTGAATGTCACAGGTAGGAGAACTGATAAAGGTTTATAAAATATGTCCAGTGATATGCCTAGGAACATTTTAAAAAAGGTGCATGAGACACGCTGGAAGTACTTACCAGATTAATACAGTCTCATGCACATGCAGCTGTTATCATCAAAACCACTACTAAAATGTGGGTAGATTTAATTCCTTCTTGCAGTGCTTCTTACACACTCCCAGTGGGAGTCTTTCCATAAACCAGGAAAAGGTTGCCATTGGGCTATAAACTGAGCTGAAACCTTAAAAACATTTAATAGAGGAGAAGGGACATGCAAAGTTCAGCTCAATTTATATAAACTCGAGCTCTAACCATGCAGGAAGACAGACAGTTTTTCCTTGTTCTATGTCACTTACAAGCTGCCTTAAGTCTGGTTTTTCTAACCATTTTTATTCATTACAGCTATCAGTCTTGAAGGTATTCAACTATCAGTGCCCTCTCATACAGAGAATATTATTTTAGCTGGTAACTGCTCGATCTGTGCTTTTTTTTTGTTTGGCATGACGTCAGTGGATAGTTGCAGTTCATCCTCTGTCTACTGGAGAAAACGACTGTAACTAAAAAAGAAATATTCTGCAAAAAAAATACAATGTCTTTTGTGTGCTTAACATTCTACCTGAGCCCCCTTCTTGAATCTCTGTCTGCCCTTATTTTCACACAACTGGATTGTCTTTCTTTGAATGCAGAGCTGTGTTTAATAATATACATGATCAGTCATCTATCCTGTAACTCAGGGGTGGTTTTGTTTTGTGGGATTTTGTTCGTTTGTGGGCTTTTTTACAGAGTAAATAACTTATTTTTGCCATTTAAGCTCCCAACTGTGACAGTTTTCTTAAGCAAACAAAGTAATATAAAGTCTAACCTCCTCTAAGTCTAGAGCTTTACAAGAACTGGAAGAATGACATTGAGAATAAACAACATGAGTGTGCAGATTAAATTTGGGCAGATTCTTATCTCGAACATCATAATTTGCAAACTATAATGCTGCTGGCATATCCAGTTCATGTTAGCTCATTAAAACATATGACAGCATCATTATTTCATCTTTCATCCCCATGGCTTACACATACTGACACTTTTCAGACTGTGAACTCAAAGGTCAATGGTATCACAAAAGGACGTTTTCATGCAGCTTTCCAGGTTACAACTAGAGTTACTGCAATGAGGATTTAGATAGACAGCTTCAGGTAAGAGACACACTGAAGACTCTTTCCTTTTGTCATACATTCTGCTGCATTCTATGCCAGTGAAGTAACTCCTTACTTAATTTACATCAGGAAAATCCTCATGAAAAACTTCAAGTTTATATTTCTACAAGTCAATATAAATCCCTGACCACCTCACACAGTACCTGATAGTCATTTCAACAGTGCAAACAAGCAAACATTCAGAACTAACTCATATCAAGTAATTTCTTACTGCAGCAAGGCATCAGGTGTTTGTTGTTTCACTCAAGGTATTTTGGAATTGCTTGAGAAAAAAAAAAATCTAATAAAAGGTAAAAGAAGGGGAAGAGGTAGAAGTTGTAAAATAAAGGACAGCTGACAACAAGAGAAGAAAGAAGTCTATGAACACAAACAGCATTGCTAGGAAGCTAATACAGGATGGCAATTTATTTTATGGGATCATCATCAAAGTACAGTGTCAAGTACAAATACCAACCAGTGCTTTTAAAGGTGAGAAACTTGGGGTTGTTTTTTTAAAAAGAAGCAGGATTTCACCAGGCAGAGAAAACTTTCATCCTTAATGAAACTCACCCAAGTAAATACCCCATATGTGTAGGTCTTACGCTGAACCCTTTAGCAAATCTGAATACTCAAAAGACACTAATCCTGTCGTGACTATGGAATACCAGAGCACAGTGCCAGGCTACTAACAGAAAGCTAAATAAGCATTTAATTATCCAGCTGGTGGACACCAGAGGTCCTCCGTCACTTACTCCATTAAAATGTAAAAAGTTTGTTTATAAGAGAATGGTCTAATGAAGGTGCATGGTTAGAAGGAAGAAGCCCTGCACTCAATTCCTCTTTGCCCATACCTTAAGCCAACTTTAACACTTCTAATAATGCATTAATTTTATCAACTACAGTAGCTGCTCATGCATTAGCATGAAAAAAAGAGAAAAATCACTGTAGCAAGGAGTTAAGAGACCAGCAACGTACACAAACCATACCTGAAGATGAAACAAGTTTCAAAAAGAATAAATACACAAGAAAGTACCTTAGGGCCAATAAAAAAAAAAAATTAAAAGAGGGGTTTAAATCTCTGGCCATGCAGGCTCTTTGCATGGTTTTCCTCTAAGGATCTGTCTTCTCTTTTTGTTTTTGAGGCAGGGGAAGGAAGGAGGGGTACAGCCCCTCCCCATCTTGCAGCTTCTCTGTGGCAGGAGGATGCCCAGCAGAAGGGGGAGTACACTCGCATTCACGCAGAGAAGCATGATTCCCTCCAGGAACTGGCTGCAACTGTTTCCTGCCCAACACACACTTCCTCTCTGTTATGTCCAACACAGGTCAAGCTCGTAGACAGGTCACTGTTCTCAGCTGTCACTTGCCATCAAAAACCCTTCAACAGACAAAGTGCGAATGCTCTGTTTGTGTCAGCTTAGGTCTATCAGATGGAGCTTCCTGTTAATATGTATTTGTTCCAGCTCCTAAGGCAAAGTATAGTTGGTGCTTCCTGAAGGAAACAATGGCATCATTTTTAACCAGCTCCATGACTCCTTCTCAAAGAAATGCTGTCTTCTGGCTCCCCTGTGAGAAAGCAGCTTTATTATACAAGAAAGTTCATACACAATACAGGGTAGTCTGATACTACGAAAAATAGGTTAAATATACAGGTAAATAGGGAAGGCTTCTATCACACTCATCTGGCTCTTCTGGGAGGCTAAAGTCTGTAAAAATGATTTAAATTACAGGCAGTGTACCAAAGCACAAAGCACACAATGAATCAAAAGTAATTTAGGATACAGCACCAGAATTATTGCAGGAAAGGCCTGTAAGGTCTTGGCAAAGGGTATGATTGCAGTAGAAATGCAAACCAGACGTCAAGATGCTTCAAGAGGAAAGGTTAACTACTCACAAAAAGCAATGTTATTACATCCTGGAACGAGGTATTGGTTCCTTTGAGAACAGGGACAGATTAACAGGAAAAAGATAAGTACTGTGCAAGAAAGTGGAAAATGAATACGCTACATTTAAAACAAGTGCATGACCAGGAGATGTGAACCACTGGACTGCAGAAAATTTATCAGCCCTCCCCAGATAGTTCACAACAAGCTTCCAATGTGCCTCATCAATAACATGAAACCCCAACATAGCAACGTGACGCCATGGAAGGGGTGAGTTCACATGCGCAGTAAGCACATCACCCAATACTAGAAATCAAAAGAATTTTTGCAGTTTTCTTTACATCAGGCTTAACTAGGGAAGAACATGTCATTTTTTATCAGCCAATTCTGGAGACATGTTCTTTTAATGAGGAAGAAGAAAAATGTTCTAGTAACTGAGTGCCACAATACAAGTAAAACTTGTTTTGTAGTTGGAGTTTTATATGGTTGGTCTATAATTTAGTGTCTGAATATTAAAAGAAAATTACTAAAAGTTCTCAGACTATAAAACACAGGTTCTGAAAAATTGCCAAGACTAGACTATTCCTCTACTTTGCTGTTATCAAACCTAAATTAAATAAATCTTTCTAAATAAAATACTCTTTTTTTGAATAAATACTTTCAATAATTACTTTCCTCAAATACATACTATTTCTTTAAACAAGTAACAATATTCACTTCCAATGGTTTCACTTGTTTGGGCTGGCTGAACACTGTTTTGCTAGCTTCATCTGACAAAGCAATTCAAGACCTCTATGTATTACCTGGTTTTTTTGTTTTGTTTTTTTTTCCTTCTATTTACTTTCATCACAGCAGTACTGCTACAAATCACTTTGCTTCCCCCATTAAAGACCAGAGAACATTGTATTGTGACCTCTAAAGCATATGCATCTTACAGTGCTGTAGAAAAATGGACATGGGCAACTTTTCAGCTCACAGACTTCTTCCTTAGGGAGCAGTTCCTGGACACTGCAGGTAGCCAAGTAAGTAAGTATCCTGCCCCAAAGAAGAAAAGCAAGGCAGAAGAAAGGAAACATTGCCTCCACACCAAAGAAGAGAGGCACTATTCCACAATCTTGTACACCTGATGTACTAGTGCATGGAGAGTTGGATGCTAATTGTATGGCAGTACCAATCAGGGTTACGGTTCTAAAAGTTTCTTTCATAAAGAAATACCCACATTTCTGGCTCTCTAAAATCCCCTCCATGACAGGGAAGCAATACTGATATTTTTGACAGCATCCTTTAATTTTTAGTTGTGAACAGAGCGAAACAGTGAAGGGGACTAAAAATTGACAGATAGATAAATATACAAATGAGGAAGAAGTAACCATAGCTTGAGCTACTGACCTGGACAGATACTTAACTTGCTTTATTCCAAATGCCACAAAAGTGATACCAGACCTGAGTAACTCTGGCTGACCACCTCACCTGATCCCCCCTAAATGCCTTTTTGAGCTCCTTTCTGCTAAAACCAGTGTCTGAAAGACACTTCCATCAGCGCTGGCAAGTAAGATGAAGACCGTGAGAAAGATCTGAAGCTGGGATAAGTGCTCTCACCAGGGTTTCCATTATGACCCTCTGCTTTAATTATTCAAAGGTAGAGTTGACAGATGCTTTCACAGAAATCAGTCTTGTCATCGTCTTTTGAGCTTTTCCACGTTCAGCTCTTGGCTGCACTTTTCTAGGGGTGCTGAGGGGAGAAACATGGCACTCAATGTATTTTAGCTCAGAAACAAGGAAGAGAAACTACATGACAGGCTAACATCCTAAGGTGAAAGCAGAGGAATTCAGCAAACACACCTATTTCCATTTGCAGGGGAGAGAAGGTATTTGCTGAGGGAAAGATGTGACGCTTGAAAGCTACTGCAACTTGACTTCTTAGTTTGCTTTAAGCATGATGGAAAGTTCAAGTGCCCCTGGAAGAAAAGAATGAAGAGAGTCGAGAAAGCCACAGGCAGCTTTCAGTTTTATGGTGACAGAGCCTTTCTGTAAATACAAAAATCTCTATAAATATATACCATGAAATACAGGAATGCTCAATACTCCATTTCCTCAAAAAAGCCTAAACAGATTAAGTTTCCAAAGTGAATTCCATGCTATGCTTAAAGAGCTTTAGCTTTGTGCCCTCACCACACAATAGACGGTTTTCCAAGCTGAAAATTATGAGGATAATTATTTCCATTATTCCATCAGTCAAGTTGGCTGTTTGTGGAATTCCAATTGTCTATCACAAGGCTAAACATCCTGCTGTATTATTTGAACTCACCTGCCCTGAATTAAACAAGGTAGCACAAAGAGAAAACGGTTCAAGAAAGTTATAATCAGTTCTGAGGCCTGCATCCAGGAGGCATTTCAAGGTGGTATAGTGTCCAAAACACATTTCAAAATGGGACTTCAAACTTGAACCCTCAACTAGCAAAGAAGTTTCTTGTAAGAGAAGTTAAGATAAAGCAATAAAAGATGTTAGATACTTCATACACCAAACCTTACAGGAAGGGCTCCTAATCAAGAATACAGTGGCCCTATGTAATAAAGAAAAAAATATAATCAACTATTAACTGGACAACCAACCCTACTGTGGTAACAGCCCCCAGCTGCCAGACATGTGCTTTACTTTTCACCTGCCCACACACTTCCAACTCTGAAAGCCATGAGGCGTCTAAACATTTCTGGGAATAGTCTTTTGATGCTGCAGGAAAAATAAACCCTATTTATCTTGTAGTGATATCTCAGATTCTGTCAGGTAACTTCCAGAACAAGGATTTATCAAAATTCATTGGTGAAAAAGACTTGAGAGATGGTAACATTTTGTGGCACACCTGAAGGCCACAGCCTCGGGAGGGGAAAGCTACCATAGTACCATAATTCTGATATACAACTGCAACAGCATAAGGAAGCAAAGGTCCAGTGCCTGAGAGCACACTGCATCACCTGCTATTCCAGTGTTAATACAGACATAAAATTATTTGTGTTACAGCTCTTACTGGGGCATTCAAACTCTACGTAACAAGCACTTGCTAACAGCATGCAATATATTTCTGAAAATAGTGGTAGAAGTCAGAGGCAAAACAGTTGTTTTGCACATTGACTTGAATTATAAATGAAATTCCAGTTTATTGTTCACATTGCAAGGCCCAACATTATACATAAAATCTTGAGTATTAAATAGTTTCAATTACATGGAGGAAAGCATGCAGTACATCTACAAATTTAGGATATCAAAAATATTAAATTACACAAATTTAGGACTCAAAAGAATTCCAGAATTCCACCTCCTTTAGGTTTTATAAATAGCAGAAAAATTTAGGGCATTAAACCATAATACATATATTTTCTGCATACCCCTTTCTAAAGTGCCAATATTTCTATGGATGTATGTAGTTTTATTTGTGGTGCTGTGCAATGAATGATAATAAACATAAATTTGTAACACGCAAAGCTAAGTACAAGGGGGCAAGGCTTGATGAGAAGCAGACCTTGGAGGGTTCGTTTCTGGAAGTCATCATTTCATGGCTAAACTACCAGGAAATATCCAACGATGACTTTCTGTCAAAGTTCAGTGCCCTTGAGATTAAGCTGCCATTTCAAGTGTACGTTTAGAACGGGTCTAAAATGTATTAATACAATCTGCCAACATATTAACAACATCCATTCGAGTAACATATGACCTCATGGCAAAGTTATGCTGTAAGATACTACTCCTGGCCCTGAACCACCAGTCATTCTAAAGGAGTATTAACATTACAGCAGCATCCAAAACCCTAAGGAAACCACGGGGTCAAGTTCAGCCACCTCTGTGACACTGCCCTAATGTATGTCCTTCCACCTACACAACTGGCTGCCAGCCATGATGTTCAATAAGAAACTCTCTGGTAGTCATTTGCTTCTTGGGGTCTACTGATTCTAGCAGCTTACTTTTCAGTCATGGGTATTTATTCTTTAGAAGCACAGTCTGTAGATTTTGGTAGCACTGCACTGAGAGGGGAAAAAAGCAGAGCTGAAATGTGCAGAATGAAACACCACAGAATCACCCATCAAGAACACTGAACTTTCTGCTTTACTTCTTAAAAAACAAAGATTTGTACAGTTATAACAAAAACTATTAAAAGCAGTCTAAAATTTTGAAGGCATTTCTGAAAGTGCATCATAATTAAACCATTACACTTCACATGCATCAAGTAATCCATAAAATCCTCCAGTGTAAGGATCAGATTTGAAGGTGTGTTCTTCATCCAGGAACTCAGCCATTATTCTTTTTAATAGATTTTTTTAACCTAAAGCACTGATCCCTTTTGGACATGTAGTTCAAGTTACAGATACTAATTGTTTCTGACCAGTCAATCCCTATTGAATTTATAAACTACAAAGTCAGTCAAGTAGAAGATTCAGGATCCTTATTCTATGCTGACAAATTTGACTGTAACTAAAAAGAGGCAAAAATTGTGATGTGGAGGATGTACTAGTCACCTTGCAAGTCACAAGATAAATAAAAGAAAATTACAAAAGAAAAATAGCTTCCCTCCCTTTTGAAACTGCAGCTTTAATAAAACACTTACTTATTTCCAAATTATTCTAGAAACAGGCTTGCCCAGATTAAAGCACAACTTCATTTTTAATGGAATTCTCTTCAGAACAGGCTAAGTCCTATGGAGTTCAGAATTTCAGGCCTGACCATTAAGAGGGTTTTTTTTTTAAAAAAAAAGCTTAATTTCCTTGAAGTCTTCAGTACTAATTGGAGGCGGAGGGGTCAGAGGGGTTACTCTTTCTGTTTATCAATGTTAAGATCCAACCTGCAATGATTAATATTGTTTTTAAAGATGCAAAGCACTTCAAAAGCTGCAGAAGACTGAGGAACACCAAAGTCATCAGTGCAGAGTAAGTCTGAAGGACAGAGTTTGATTACAGCCATTATTGAAATGGCACCTGTGCCATTGGAGAATACTTTTCTCTGCAGTTTCACCTTCGTCAGTACAAACAAAAGCATTGTTCTACTTGGAAAGTCTTTGGCAGCAGAATGGGGAAAATAACAAAGTATCTCTAATGTGCATAGCACATAACATTTGTTTCATAATCTGATGGAGCAAATTAATTTCTTGAGCAGCCGACAGGATATGCTTAATTAAAAGGGGAAAAAAAAAAAAAAGTGTGGAAGGGAGCTTTCTTAATCTATGTACTCCTTTTTTCCTTCTCCAAGGAATTGCTGGGCAGATTTCTGCTCTATGCAGTCTGCGTGTGACTTTCACCTGAAGCAACCCCGAACGTCAGAAACTCAGAGCTGGTGAAATCCTCTTGCTTTTATGCTTCTTAGACACTGTTTATATTTTTTTTAATGTTTCTTAGATTAATACAGTAGATGGTGACACACATTTTGACTATCTGCTGCTCAAAGGGCCACAACCATAAAAAACAATAAGGCAAAAAGTAAATACCAACGTGTCTTTCACATAAAACAATCACTTTTTAAAAAGACAGTATCACTGGTCCCAAAAAAAAAAAAAAAATGGACCTAAGGACAACTAATTTATAAACCTAACTTTTCCAGATTTACTTTTATATACTATTTCTCATTGCTCAACAAATACCAAAATAATGTTACTCTGAGATACCCTAATCAATTCTTAATTGGGAAGAATGATGCAATTTCACATCATCCATCTCTGACACAGACTTATGGGAAAACAGTATTTGTAATTTTAAAAATGTATTTTTGTATGACTCTGGCTCCAGACCTACATTTGAGGTCAGAAAAATCTAGTATTGCAGATCTATAAAAAGTGGGGCACACCAGAAAACAAAATACTTGTGTTTGATCACTGAACTCCCGCATAATATTGACTTCAACACAAAAAAATCAAAAACAAAAGAAACCAAACAAAAAACCCCACAATTATTCTGAACAGTGAGAAGCTTCATTATCTGAAACAACAACCCCTGAACTTTTAGAAGTGATCTATGAAGCTTTTGTGCCTTGCTTAAGTTGGCAGAGATGTTTCTCATTCACCTCAGCCACTTAAGCATAAGTTAAAATAATATTATCACTCCCACAGTAGAGAGTTCCAGAAACAGCTCCTTTTTAACCAATTAAAATCACCTGTTTGAAAGATTTGGGTTGTTTTCTGAGACTGACTCCTTTACCTAAAAGTAAATAGTCGGATAAATTGCTGCTGCTCCATACCACAGTTTAGAGACAGGAGCCCGGGAACAGTTTGGGGATGGAAAGAGCCTCAAGTACAGCATTCGTAAGAGTCAGGGAGGAAAAAGGTTCACTGGAGAAACAAATTATGTCTGCCTGGAGAAACACAGGTGTGGGAGAAACGAGGCTCCGTAGGGAAGACTCCAGCAGATGGCCCCAGAGCAACAGCAAGGCTCAGCACAGCTCATGCTCAACGAGTGCCATTCCCAGCTCCTTTCTGTACACCCAGCAAAGGCAACCTGAATCCCAGCTCCAGTTAGGTCTTCTGGTACTGATGCATTTAAGAATACATAGTCGTTATACTAAAGCCAGTAAAAGCTTTATTTAATTTTGTTAATTAGTTAAGAACAGAAATCAATACATAAAACTAAATCCAGTCAAAAGTTGTGATGGTTTAAACAGACATTTATTTTGTAAAGTTAATTTTTTCTAAGGACATTATTTCTATTTTTTATGGTTACGGAGCTGCACAGCTTTTCAAAAGCACCTTCCATTGTGATTAAAAAACTTCGAATGATTGTAGAAAGTATTTTAGGCAGATATTTCCAGTGTATTTTAGGAAGACATTTTCCAGTAATATAAAGTCAGAAAAAGGGTAGAGCACATATTTCATTGCATGTCATTACTCACACACTTCCAAACTTAGTTCTGTCAAAGCCCTTTTAAGAAACTTAGGTATGATTTCCTCTACAAGAACATTAAAAAAGCACATGCTCAAAAAGCAATGCATTCCAGTTAAAAATTACTGCATTCTGAAATGGGACTTTCAGGCCTCACATGCAAATGTCATCTCTGAATCTATTCCTTCAGAAAATGTCTCACTAAACACAACTAAAAAAAAAAATCAACCTGGCCTTCCTCTGTGTGCAGGAAGGTGTACTTGGACCCAAGGAGAAGTGCTGATTAAGAAACTTGCTGTCTAAGTTAATAAAAAGATAAAAAGATTCTAACTTGTCAATTTTTTATCCTTAAAGATCATCCAGTTCCAACTCTCTGCCATGGGCAGGGAACCTTCCACTAGACCAGGCTGCTCAGAGCCCCATCCAGCCTGGCCTTGAACACTGCCAGGGGTGGGGCATCCACAGCTCCTCTGGACACAAGTTTTAAAGAAATTCAGCAGTATCTAGTTCTCTTAGTCTGCTTTTTCCTAAAATTCCGCCACCTTCTTATTCTCCACCTATGAACTTGTCACGCATTAAAGTCTGAGACTTAAAAAATATGTTATGAACCAAGAAATTGAAATTCTGCATAACTTCTACCCCAATATCCTTTCTGATCTTGCACAGTTCCCTTGCTCTCCCAGACTGACCTTTACTGAAAGCACACTGTACTGCAAGTCTGCAGGCACAGAGCACATGCTTTGGTCAGGTTAACAATGAAAAAGAGAAAAGAAGTGGACACAAGCTACTTTCTACATCCTAAGTGCATGCAAACCTCCCCTGCAGTGACCCATGGGGCAATTATGATCTTCATTTGCTAGCAAAGAAAAATGAACAGTGGGGAGATGACTTTAGGTGACTTGTACAAGGTCATGTAGCACATGTGATGCAGAGCTGAAGATAGATCCCCAAGGATCCGGCTTCCAAGAGTGAGTTTCACACAGCTGGGCCAGCTCTTTGCACTGAAGAAGCCAGCAGGCAAGGGGAGAGCAGCCTCCTGTCATTGCCCAGTGTGACTTAAATGTAAGTCAGCACCCCCGAGCCATTCCCCAATTCCAGTACAGCCACCACCAACCCTGGGCACAGACACTGCAGATGTTGTCAGAGCAGAGGGGACAAAGCTGCTGCATGCCAGCAAATCCAGCACACCCATCTGCTTGCTGGCCACCTCCCCTGGTGCCCAATGCTGAGCACCCTGCTGGTCAGCCAGCTCGAGGGGGAAGGTCTGAAAAACTGGGACCACTGTCAAGAAAGACCCTTACCCAATCCATATGCATCCCTGATGCTCTCCTGTCTTCTGAGGAAGGCCTCCATATGGGGAGGGCAACATCTGCATACCCCACACCTTGGCAAATGGGAGACATCCTGCCTGAGCGGCAGGGGCATGGAGGATGTGGGATGAAGACTGAAACTGCTTTGGTCCTGTCTAAGATTTTCACCCTCATTTTTTAGCATCCATCTCTGTATTTTCCTGTCATGACAAACAACATAGGTGCTCAAGTAGTAAGAAATTTGCATCTTTCAGAGGAAGCTTACAGCGAGTCACTCATAATCACGGGAAGAAAGTATTTGCTTGATAATTTCACTCAAAGGAGGGAGAGCAGAAAGAAAAGTTGGTAAGAGTCCCTAAAATGGCCTTATGGCATTGAGAAAATTACAGAGTGGATAAGCTGAAGGCCTTAAAAACCATCTATCTCACAAGTCATTTACCTTGTACCTGAGACTAACTGAAAGGGAGAGACCATTGGTAATGATAACAGAACAGAAAAAGGGCAAAATTATCCAATTAAAAAAAAAAACAACCTAGGAAAAAAGCGCTTTATAGCTGCAGCATGTGTGTTTACAAGCAGAGCAAGGCTGCATTTATCAAAGATAAAACAGTAACTCAAATACAAGATAGTAATAACTTATCTAACTTTCATGTGCCAAAAGGGATCCAGAACCCTCTATCCTTGCATCTTAGAAAAATAAGAATCTGTGTTGAAGATAAAACCCCAAGTAACAATCTGGAGCATTAGGGAAGAATCAGTGTTTCCTATCAAAGGCAAGTGTGTAGCACTGTAGCCAGGTGATTTGCTGTTTTATAAATACATTGAGATTTTGCTAACAAAGGGCTGAAATGCACCATTCTTTGGAGAAGCTGTTTCTATTCCAGTAACTTCCCAAATACCAAGAGGGTATTAATTATGCACACAATTTTGCACACAAACCCATTGTTTGATTCAGGATTTTGTGTAAGCAGAGATCTCTATTTACACATAGATGAGGAGTCACACCACTGCAGAGGGCACACACAGAGATCCCTTTGCACCACTCAGTCTCTGCACAAGACAAGTCCTCACATGAGCATTCTGGACTGAGATAAATTAATTTCTACCTAATATAAGCCAGCAAACATCTGCTGAAGCTTCATTTGCTTATTACAAAACTGTGTGACCTTTTAAATGTCATAATGAGCAAATCTTCCAGTATTTCTTTCTGACCTTGTTAACATTGAACAAGTTGTGGAACTTGGCAATGAGGGAATGAGCATTCGAGCAGTGATCAAGCCCAAAGACATCCAGAGTGCCAAGATCTTCAGAGCTGTGTCAGGTACACAAGAAATCAAGTGTGAGCATGAAATATCAAAGGTGTTTTACTTCATGCAAAGGACAGGAAGATTTGGGTTTCCAATTTTATATTGGGGGAAGGGGAACAAAGGAGAGAATCTAAAGCCGTGACTCCAGTGCAGGTATTTTACCCAAGTCAGCAATAAAACCATCTTTAACCCAAAGCAATGCAAATACAGATTCACAGGTATTAGTGTACACCACACAAAGAAAAAGTGACTTGCAATCATTCAGTGTATGATAATACAGCATTCTAAGTTGTTACCACATTGTGTAGCACCAATAGAGAACAAATAGCCACTACCCAGTCGTCACCCAGAATGAAGTTTAAAGCTAAATTTGTTATGTGTTTAAGGATGGAAGAAAAGCAGGATTAAAAGCTTTATCCATACCATTTGCTCCATCAAAGATTAAGCTCTATAAGAAATTACTGTATACTTCTAAATTTATGTTAAAACTTACAGATCAGTGTCCCAAGCCAAAATTTATCTTTTCTCAGCTACACACCTCTGGTCTTAGAAGGTGAAAGACACCTTGGTTTATGGAACTGCACAGAGCCTGAATGGGAAACCACAGCATGGCAATATGCAGGCACACATTTCCTTTAGAAGCTGTGGGATTATTTTATTCTCTTAAATCACACAACGTTCTTGAAGTTTTACCTCTTGTGGTCCGTTGTCATATCGTGACATCACCCTCAGCACACTAAATATCAGTAGCCTTGGAAACTAGACAGGGTCAGGCCCGGTTACTGCTTGGACAGGATACAGCTTGTGAACACCAGATGCCACAGGCTCCCAAAGCTTGGCTAGAGTTGGCACTTGGATGCAATGCCAAGGGCATCCAGAAGAGCTTCTGCTGCTACATCAGTAGCAAAAGACTAAAAAAGGGAAACACAGGCTGATTGCTCAATGGAGTGGGGATTTGATGGCACAGAGACAGAGGAGGCCAATGCACCCAATGCCCTCTTCTCCTCAGACTCCACCAGCAGCATCTCCCTGACCTCTGTGCTTGGATGCGAGGTTCAAGGAGGAGATACCTACCAGAAGAGGAGCTACTACCTAGAAGAAAACCAGACTGAGTTAGGGATGACTTGAGAGAACTCGTCCTATACCAGGACATGGGACCAGACACCTCATCTGAGGGTCCTGAGACAGATGGTCTATGTCACTGTGATTTGTCACTCTGAGGGTAAAGAGTCCCCCTGACAGCTGGAAGAAGATAAATGTCACACCCGTCTTCAAAACAGCCAAAATAAAAGAATACAGCAGAGACTTTTCTCTATGCTACAGCTGAAAAAGTCACAGCCTACACCCTTATTTCCAGCGTCCTGCTGTAGCTAAGACTGCCACAAACTGCACTCATTCAACTTCACTGGAAGTTCACCCGCAAAAGTACATCCACCAAGCCACAGACACGAGGGCAAGAAGCCAACAATGGAGCAATCAGGAAAAAGGAAATCCCTTGCATCACAAAATTCATCTGTCTGAAACCATCTGGAAACTGACTCTTCAGGATATAAAGTTCACAGCATACTTTCTAAAGAAATGCAAGCAAAAAAGATTCACAAGTTTCCTGGGCTTTGACCCAGAATAGACTCGAACATCCTTGTCTGGTTCTATACAGTTCAGAGGAAGATTTAAGTGAGAGGTAAAAATTTTCCATGCTAAGGACAGTCAGCTCCTTCCTCATCCTTCTCCAACTCGTCCCGCTTAATCTTCTCATTTCTAAAGGAATGAAATCCTGTTGTTTCACATCTCTGGGGTGACATGGTACAGAACAGAATTCCCTGAATGCAAAAATCAGGGAGAAAGATACAACAGCTACTCCCTTCAAATCAGACATTTGGAGGAATACTGTGAGTGACTTATCAGTCACCACACAATCCGGAAGACTGTCAGCCTCAATGATCCCTGCTGGCATTTTGCAACTTCTAATTTTTTTTTAGCATGAAAGAGGCAGAGGATTCCGGGTGCAAGACTGATGATGTCAGTCAAGTCCCACAGAATCCTAACAGTCTTTTCCCACAGATTTTGCAAATTGGTAAAGGAAATTTATGTCCACCAGCAGAGAAATCCCTGCATGAATGAGTCCATTAGATTTAGCATGAGAATATAGTCACTGGTTCTGTTACTTTTGTCCACAAGCCCAACTCAAATATAGTGTGGAAGTGATAGTCACTCCCTTGTTCTTCCCATGTGAAATAGTCTTTGCCAGTCCTCATAGGGAGCAGAAAAGAAAACATATGCATTAATTTTGTAGGAAGTGGCTTGATATTTTTCTTAAGAAAGACATCATTTGTTGATGGCAACCCATCACAATAATTGCTACCCTGAAACTTAAGAGAGGGGAAAAAAAGTAAAAAAAGAAATAGTATACTTAAAAATGAGACCATACTTCAGACTAAAGAAAAGAGAATCAGTATTATGTGCTTTAACCAGCAGGCCTCACAAAGTGCCTGAGATTAAACAGGACAGACTTGTCAGGTAACTTGCAGGGGTTAAAAAAATTGCATCAAGAATTTCCTAACTACCAGTTATTCTTCCAGAGAAGATCAGCCTGGTTACTGTCAGGCCACAAACGTTCCAACACACACTCCTTTGGCAGCAGATGCTACCTAAAGGTCTTAAAGAATAGTTCAGTTTCGAGGCTTCCAGGGACCGCCTCTGTCACGTTTTGAGATATTCCACCAAACACTGTGATCAAATCCTATCCAATAGACTTGCGGCTTTTCCCAAAAAGCTGTGGAATTTAAATTCTGTCTCTGCCGTAACTTCAGGGGGAAAAGCTTGGTGATAACGTTCCTTTCTCCCTCACCCATTTTCTCATCTTCTAAACGCACTTTTTTTCCTTTTTTTCTCCTGATCTGTTACTGCTCCAAAAGGAACAAGCCAACATGGAAAAATGTCCAATTCAATATATTTTTCATGGCCCATGAAAATTTAAAAAAAAAAAAAAAAGGGAGAAGCAGAAATTTTCAAGAGGAGACTATTCAACTGAGAGATATTTGGAGGTTTTCAGTCTGCCTTGAATTTTAATTAGCTCTCTATCAGCCTATTTTAGAGTTAGGTGGTCTTCAAGATGGGTTAAATAAATGCCAACGAAGTCCAAGGGGGTGCCCACCAAATGATCGCTGTTTGGTATCTCTGGAAACAATATCCAGTATATCTGGGGAATTAATGCAACTTTCAGGCAATCAAAAATAATTCATCCAGCTTTGTCTCTTTGATGTGCTGTTGTTTATTCAGTCTCTCAAGCTGTCATCTTTGCAGTTTTGATTCTAGGTCAAGGAACCCATCGGCTCAAAGCGAGTTCCTCTTTTGCACGGTTTATCAGCTGCAAAGACGCTGTGCACACGGGGGCTCGGAGAAGAATGGGCTCAGGCACACACCGATCCACCACGGTCACAAACCAGCAAAGACAGCAACCATGGATCACCCCACAGCACGCTGGCACCTGTAGTGGGCTCTGAGCTCTTCAGATGCAAATAGCAGAGCTCACCATACTTAACAAAGGGCAAAGGATATAAAAAAGCCCTCCAAGCTCACAGAGTAACACAAGAACACATCCATTTACAGAACGCCACACATCTTTTCCTCCCAGGTGTGTTGACAGCACTCCATAACAATCCAGCCTGATGAGCACACACCAGATGAACAGCCCATCCTAGCACCACATGCTATTGTTCACACACAGGACTTCTTCCTCACGCGCTTTAAATACACAACATGGGAACTCTTGACGCAAACAGCCTTTGTTCCTTCGTCACAACACTTGCAACATTAACTCGTTAACAGTAAATATGTGAAGTGCAGCTCGTAACATCGTTTCCCCCAGATCCCTACACTGCTTCCAAACTTGTATTTTATCTGAATGGCTTTTTACCAGCAGCTCCCAAATTAAGCAAGGAAGCAAGACCAACACATTCAAGGTCACTGTTTGCATGTCCGATTACACTGATGGATATAACTGTTGTGGTTTTCCACCTTGAGAGGGCAGGAAACTAAAGGTCTTCTGGGTAATCAAATGCACATGTAGAAACAATAAAATACACCCATAAAATGATGAGTGCCAAGCTTATTAATGCAGGCTGCCTTGCCAGGAATGGCAGCTAGCTCTAAGTGTTCTTAGACACATTTTGCCTCTTTTTTTGTTTGTTTTTGGTAGTTTTCTGGGCTTTTTGGTTGGCTTTTTGAAGTGCTACAGGGGTGCAAACAATCAACGTCCCTAGATGTCACCACGGCAAAAAGGAGAAAAAAAGATATCTGAAATTAATTTCAGTATGTGACTGCTATCTGCAGGCACTGCATTCTTCACTCATTCCTGGAACATTGTGTTTAACACAGCAACAGATGAATAATGAAGGCTACTCTTTGTTGTCATTTCTGCCTGATACTTTTTAAACAAAAGGTGTTACCAACACGTTATTCTGAACAACTGGTGTGCCAAACCAAGCAGAGCATCTTTGAAGGAGAGTTTATCCATTTCTCATGCAGCTGCTTTCGCAAAACACCATATCTCATCGTTGCTGTCATTTGAAGAGACACTTATAAACTACGATAAATTATTTGCAGCCACAGAGGGTGGCAAGAAAGCACAGGGACTCCACTGAACTACACATACTTCAAGCACACCCAGATTAGAAAGATATGCTCTCCTTTGAGGAACTCAGGAGTCTAAGAAAAGAAACAACTGCAAAAAAGGAGATAGGGAACTGCAAAGCAACACCACGCAATTTGCTAGGGATTGGTGAGATTTCTGTGTCATCAGGTCCTCTTCTGGGCATCACAGAACAAAATACATAACAAAGGACTTGAACATTAAGGTAGCCTTGGGAAGAAAACATTTAACATCCCACTGGCCTCAAGAACTGACTACCTGTGACCGCCCCTCAGAAATGTTCTAAATATATTAAAAAAAAACCCAGAAAAAGTCTTTCTATAGTTTTTTGTCTTTTTGAGGATTGGGTTTTGTTGGTTTTTCTTTTTTTGTTCATTATCTGAAAGATACTAGAATTGAACTTGAATGCATACCCAAAGCTCTTCAAAGAGATGAGCACAAGTATGTACAACTTACCTAACGATGATTTTCAGTTGTTGAACAATTTTCCTTTGTCTTTTCAAACATTAGCAAGCATTTATTTTCTGTCACTTGTTTCATTAACACAGGGAAAATATCACAAATTCTTAAATTGAGCAGATTATTCTAGAAGGTCTCGTCACGAGACAAAGGCTGCTAGGATTTCTACTTGCTTTTCCTTTTCTTTCCCAATGTACCCTCCCCTAAAAGAAAGATGGATGCTGAAAATAGAAAACAAAAGGTAGGTAGAACATAATGTAGCTTATCTGACTCTGGTTTTATGTTATTCTAGAAAAAAACATAAAAAATAATCTAACATTTTGGGTCAGTTTTCACCATCAGCAAGACTGTCTTTACAAGAGCCTCAGTAGGGTGTTCTGGTTTTAAGTACCTGAAAAATAACAAACCACAGCCATTCAGCCTAGATTATTTCAATATAAGTTTTCCTTCCTCCCTCCAACTTTGTCACCTTAGCTACTGTACACCTTTAAACTAGATTTAAACATAATTGTTTCCCATCATCCCAAACAAATGCTAAAAATAAATTATATCTGAAGATTATGCAATGACAGGTAACCTTGAAGGTTTTAACTGTCAAGATTTAAGTCAACAACGTCAATGATTTCAGTCTCAGTGCAGCTTGGCAAGAAAAATCACTATGTGGCAAAATCAGAACCTTCTAGATATTTAGTGTATGCACCAGAGAAGCCATTAATAACTAAAACATTTAATTACTTTCCTGTATCAGCTGTAATGCTGAGCAGTGAATACAAAGGTGAGGACTTCAGGCATTTGCCTTGTTTTACGCATCTTTTTTTTTCCTCTTCAGTATTTTGGCGTTGGTTTTTTTAAAGTCGTTCAGGATGGGGATTTTTTCCCAAACTCCTAAGTGCATGGACACCTTTAATCGCCAGCAGAACTGTGTTGTCTAAGCAGCAATGGAAATGTCACCCACAGTTCATAAAAATCAATTTGAAAATCTGTCCAGTACACACAACATATTATTTATATTCTAGATATAAAAATACAACCACTACTTTAAGTTCATTTGTTATCAAAACCTGAAGCTTTGCTGACCCAAAAGCACACCAAAAACCAAACCCCTGGCCATTCTTTGCATCAGGCACCACAAAGGAGCTGATCTTTGCCTCAAGTGAGGCATTCTCAAGTAAAAAATTTGGAAAATGTCCCTGATTTAATAGTAGTTCATATATATATTAAGTTCCAAACCCATTTACAGATTGACCCAAAAGAAAAAAACATTGCTTTCCTCTGTTTCTGGGCACTTTCTTCCAAACAAAGCAAAGAATAGGTTCACACAGGGACTCAAACACTGTTTACACACAGAAGGAGCTAAGGCATAGTGGTGCAGACAGCAAATTTAAGCTTAGGATGCTTTCAAATGTGTGTAATGGGAGAGAAGGGGAGATAATGATCAACCTAATAGGAGTTCTACTGCAATTTCATGCATATACAAATCTATCTGCCAGGTAGCAGAAATTTACAGCACTGAATTCAAGTTGAATTATGAAAACCCTCTGCCAGCCAGCAAAAAAGTAGCCACGTGCCATTCCAAGCACACAGGACACACACAATGACCCGGCACAGCAAATAAATAAACAGTCACTGTACTACAGGGGCACGGATGTTTTAAAGGGCTAAGAGAGAATGCACAGGCAAAAATTAATGATGGGTTCTGGGCTTCTTTAAGGTCAACCTTGGCAGAATATTTTTCTTGGAGGAGGAATTAGTTTGATTTTTGGGGCCTCTTATTTACTGAAACTTTAGACTTAACCAGAGAGATGGCTCCTGCCAGCTGCCTGCAAACTGCACAGTAACAGATTCATAAAAGCCTTCCTCACACACCTGAAATCACAGCTTTTAAATGGCTCAGGAGCTAGAGGATTATAGAAGAATGCAGACAGCAGGCTTTAGGTGTGGTAGCTCCACTCAGCAAACACCAAGAAGGCTTTCCAAGCTTTTATACCCCTGCCTCAGCCTCTAATCACACACTGGAGACTTTCTGTGCTGTGGAAACGCGTAAGGGGATGGCAAAGGAAGAACGATAAACAAGTGCTTCCCAGAGTGTGTTACTGCAGTTATCTGGCCAACAATGTTTTGAGAGCTTGGAGTGCTCTTCATTAATAACCTACCTGTTGGGTTAATTTCACCACCACACTGATAACTTATCTGTTTAACTTCACTGCTTTAGCTGGTACTGCACAAACCTTTGCCCCTTCTTCACTCTCTATTTCTCCTCAGCTTTCTATCTCCTCCTGTTTTTCTTAACAATCAGAGAAAACGTGCACTTGGCAGGCCCTTGACTCGCAGGTCAAGATGATGAAAAACAAATGAGAGTGCATCTCATCAGAGAATAAAGTATACTTAAGTACTCTTTGAATGAACACTTATACAGCAACTTTTTATTACTCTTTTTTTAAATACTCAGCATTTCAAATATTGTATGACGCTGAAATCAGCAAGACTTCCACCTACAGACAGGAATTAAAGCTGAAACATAAGTTAAAACAAAAAGAAAAAAAAAATCTCTGGAAGCAAAACAGATTGTCCTGCATAACTCCCTGGAAGAGCCCAGAAACTGAGCTTCTCAGAAGCCCCATCCTGGTGGTTGGGCTGCTGGGCTACACATTGCCCAGGACACAGCCTTCAACTCACTGGGCTGAGTTGAACCAAACAAGGTTCCTTTCATAACCATCCACCACTAATGTCTTTTAGTTGCTCATGATACCTTTCATTCCATGCACTGCACTCTGTTTTGAAAGGATGTGCCCCAGCCTTAAAGACAGCTCTGCTGGAGGCTAGCAAAAAAAAGAGCAATTACTGTGGAGGCTGTCTCATGTTACACTGCATCAGAAGACTCCAACATGATCCCTGTTATTTATTGTTTGCATTGCCCTAGTACCTAGCAACCTCCACCACGCAGCAGTGTGGTTTTTTGGTAAGCACTGCACACACACACACAAAATTCATTTGTGAACGTTTAAAAGATCATTTTAAAATCAGTAAAATCGTTTAAAAGATCAGTTGTGCTCAAAGCAGATTACAGAATCTCCAATATCATTGCAGGCCTGAAAGACTGGGTGCCTTTCAACGGGTGCCAACATTCACCCAATTATTCAAAACAGGTATTGATAGCTATGTGCACCATACCTTCTGCAGAGCTCATATTCCTTGAACTCCCAACAAGTCTCCTGGCTAACAAGGCTGGGTATGCAGATGCATTTGTATTACACACAGGGTTAAGGAGAGACTTTCCAATGTAGAAAGAGGGCATGCATTAAGCATTAAAGTTTGCTCTTCAGAATTTATTTCCACACCAGAGCTTACAAGCAATTCAAAAAGTATTTGGTTGTCAAGCTGCTCACAATACAGAATTGCTGCACTGGTTATTTTATGGTAATTGCATAGCAGAGATCCGGCACCTTTATTAAAAAGCCACTCCCGTTTCGTGAGTAACAGGAAATGCTTGCTGTAGACAAAACTGCAAATCCATTCCCTGGCTGGAATTGTGAATGCTTAGAAAGACTTTTTTCTTGAAAGGTAAACACTTCCTATTTCATGAGAAAAATAAAAGCTAACAAATATGAGGAAACAGTAAAGAAAAATCAAGGTGAGAAGTGAAAAAATCCACACCTCCCATCCATCTAAGCAAAGGCAGCAGCACAGTAACACCGCCAGGATACTCTGAATTAAAAGACTTGAACTGGTGACCACTTGAAAAATCGACTGATTCCAGCTCCTGCTTCTGTTTAATCACACACAAGTAGCCAGCCAGCAATAGCTTGGCTATGCATTATTCCAGCAGGAGCATTCCTCTCCATAAGCTATATACACATAACTCTATAACTATAGACACATCAACAGCTCAGCATTTCATAAGCCAAGGCAGTTTCAACTATGAAATTCCTCATGCTGGGCTGCTAAGAAAAAAGAATTTAAAAAAAAGAAACAAAAAACCCAAAAAACCAAACCAACCAAACAAAAACAAAAACAAACAAAAAAAGAAACCAAACAAAAAATCAAAACCAACACAAATCCTGGCAACTGGTAACAAGGAAAAGCAATTTCCTTCCACTTCAAGTATGGACAGACTTTAACACAGAAAGTAAACAACTGCTCTCATTGCTGCTTTTCCTAATCTAATACACAACTGCTCTCCCAAGAGTCCAAAGAAGTTCAGTCACACACACAACACAGAGAAACAAAAAAGAATTTCAGATCAAGACAGATACATATACAACAATAAAAAAAAATAGAAAAATTGTCCTTTCTTTGCTACTTCACCTACCAGAAGTGTAGGAGTTTCTAGGAGAGGCTATGGTATCTATTCTCTACATTTACATGGGGGGGGCACCAAAATGAGGATGCCCTTATTATCAATTCTTTTAAGTGCCACCAGGACTGTCCTGTACATTATTTTTGTTCTCCTTCCCCCGTTTCTCTGGCAATAGACAGTTGCCAACAAAACAAGGGGCTCCCATGACCATCTCAACAAGAGGATGAAGCATTAAATGCAAACAGCCACAGTCACACTCCTAGAATTGGTTATTTCTGGTCAGGTCTCATTTAAAGACTTTCAAGCTGCTACAGAAAGCAAGTTAATTCAGGTCTCATTCCAAGTCAGCTAGGGACATTCCAACATACCTTCTGTAGCCGTGTGTGAAAACCATAGCAGAGGCAGATGGGATACGTCTGCTACTTAAGGAGTAGACCTGAGATCAGAGAAGTAGTTTCCATTGCAGCTACTCCTGATTAACTAACTGCTGTCAATCTGCTCCGTGGCAGCTGGCATAAAACACACTCTTTTTAAAATATCAGCTTCTTATTTTAAAGTTGCAGTTCCAGAGTAATTTTCAAACTAAAATCCAAGGAATTTTCTTGCTACTATTTTGTTTAAAAGTGGTTCAGATGCACTTCTAATTGCATTTAAAACACTTTCTTGGCAGTTTGAAAACCTGCACATCTGCCAGTTTGTACTGATCCAGTTGTAGACCCACATGGAATCTGACAACTGCTCAAATCCAGCAAGCTGACTTCAAAAGCAAAATCTCACAGGCAAACCCATCTACAAATGTTGATGAAACTGTTCAAAGTGATTTTCTCTCTGTCCCAGTTCCCTAAAGGTGGCATGAATTTTGGCTAATAGTGTGTGCCATGAATACAGGACCATTCAATGTACATCAACTCAGAAGTTTTTCTCTTTTTAGTATAAATGCATAAGCACTACTGCAACATTGAAAAATGCAAACGAAAAGGATTAGGTAATACAGAACCAGTTTCAACAGCAATGAAAAGTAATTACAATATAGCAGCATCTATACTAATAAACCCCAACTTTCTAAAATTCAACATCTTCACATTGTCCTATGCACCTCCAGTCAATCTGTTCTTAACACTTCATTTTGGATTTCTTCACCTGTTGGATTCAATTGTTCTACCTGAACACTTCCTGAAAACAAAGGATTTCTGGTGAATTTAGTTTTGCATTCAGCAGAATGTTGCTCACCACGAACATCTCTGCAACACGGTGTCAGAGTTGCTAACACAAGACGACGTTAAACAAACGGCAGTCCTCCGCTGCCCAGCAATTAAAATTGATAAGAAGCCTGTGTTCTCCAGGACTTCTTTTCAAGTCTAACAGAAAGCTCTGGAATTGCCAGGCAGTGGAGGTTTTTATGGCTTTGCTTTTTATGAATGCACAGCCTAGCAGGCGATAAGCGCTTTTGTGCACTTGGCTGGTGTTTGCCCATGATCACGACTGTTGATGGGGGTTTTATTGGTGTGAAAGATGCCAACAACACCCCAAGGACAGACTGGGACATTCCAGCACTTGTCAGAGAGGTGCCAATTTGCCCCTAAATCAAACATGCTACAGCGGTGCTGATAACAGCTTTAGACACGGGTGCCAGAGGAGAGAGCAGTCAGATTGTGTTATTTACCACGTCTAGAACAAACAGCCTCCAACTTCCATTGAACTTGTGACTCAGGGGGTAAGAAGACTAAAAACCTTATTTATGTCAGCCAGTCCCGGATGCCACTGCATTCACACTTATCCAAGGGTGCTGAAAGCAAAGTGCTCCAAGGTACCAGAGCAGTACCAGGGGTAAGTTCAGAATCACAGACTGGTTACCTAAATGTATTGTCACTTCATCCTGGAGGCCATAAATATTCCCACAGCACCAGATGATGTAAGGACGCACAAGGCATGAAGATCCCTGCTCTAGAAGATCACGCTGTAGCAGTGTATCTACCCAGTTAGGTGCAGTCACAACCCCTGTCAGGCTTTGGTCTCAGTGCCAGCTGGGATTGTTGGTGCCTACCTATGCTAATAAGCCCTTTGCCAGCACAGGCACAACCCTACACTGCTGCAGCTATTGAGCTTTTGGGCCAGAACCAGCTCACACCCTGTCAGCTGGTACAAGTGCAGGGTTTGCACATGAATTCCCTCTAGCTCCATGATTAACACAGCTTTACCCAGGCTGATCCAGCAGGCACAGCTCAGTTGTAATCCACATCTAGGTCCAGAAGAGCAGCAGAAAAACTTTTAAAATCATCTGTATTAGTATCAAATTTAGTAGAGATACAAAGTGGAGAGAAGGTTATAGCCAGTAAATCTCATAGTTTCATTCAGGTCCATGGGATGCTGATGGAGTTCCTCTTGTCCACTCTTCTTCTATAAAGGGATACGAGGCAGCCAGTAACACTGATTTGGAGGAGCTGTGAGGAAGAAGTGAATTTACAGGTGGTCCTTATTCCTTACTGTCTAGGCTTCCTCCACTTCATTCCATGAATTCAAACTTATTTCAGCTCATTACTATAAAGCAGTCACTTTCACACTTCGGGAAAGAAAGTGCACATTGCCTGGCTTTCCCATGACTATTTATCTTCCTTGCATTGCAATAGCAGTGTTGTTCCTACAACTATCCCGTAAAAACCATTTCATTCTTCCCTACATTTATCACAAAATAAGGCAAATGAAGAAACTACTTGCATTACCATGCCATATCCTAACTGTATAGGAAAACCACTTATTCAAACCAGAGATCAATTACTAAATACCTTTTAAAAGACATGCCCCATACTACCAGTTTTATTTTACAAGGTATGTGCTAATCTCAGTGGTGCAGCCAAATTTTATTCTGGTTAATCATTTGCTGCCTATGAGATGCTTCACTCCACTGAGTTAATTTCTGCCTCCAGTTCCTGTCCTAAACTCGCACAAGTTTCCCATGGCTGTGGTATTTCACAGCCACTGATGACTAAAATTCAACAGAAAACAAAGTCTCTTCTACACACTGGAATGTCTCAGACACAGGGAGGGTGGGGAGCAGGCAAAAAGAGGCACCATATGAAAAGAACAGTGACAATGAAGTCTGCTTCAAACTAACAGATGTGTTTGAGGGGGTGGAGAGACACTGCAATTCCAAGGAACACACAGCACTTCACTTGAGCAATCAGACAGAAGCATCATCAGATTGCATTTGTTGCAGGGAGGTGGAGGAAACTAAAGATACACACGGCTGCGGGTTTTGACCGGTTCGCATTGACTGCTAGCACACATTGTATAAACAAACAGACTGATTTCCTCTAAGTACTTAGAAACTGTTTGATTACTCACCAAGTCATTTCCAGCAGAATTCCTCAAGAAAAGAATCCCATGGCATTTTGCATATATTATTTCAATAACAACAAACATAGATCATATACAGGTTTCCTGAAACAAGCACTGTTTCTTTCAAGAGAAAGGCATCTGATAGAAAACTTTCCTCAGAAAAAGCAGACAGCCTCAGCACAGGCTAACAGCTAGGATCAAAATCTGCTTGAATGTTATCTCCACTCTTTCACGTAAGAGGTATAAGCAGGTGTCCCTTTACTCCTACAGATACAATCCACTGAAAATTTCTAGAGATTATGCTCTTCTCATAGTACATCACATTTTTGCAGTCAGTTCAATTTCTCTGTTTCACTTTAGAGTGAGACTTGATGGATGTGTAACGTTTTCTATTAAAGCCACACAACAAAAGACTGCCACAGAAGTCATCAAGAGATAACCTCTGTTTGAAAGAGTGCAATAAGCAATTCACACACCCAAGAAGGGTCAGCATCAACACAGTACACCTACAGCCTAGCATGTGCTGCACTATGTCAAAGCCCTGTTTTCTCCCTCATTCTTGTAGCATTTTTCTCATTTCTGTGGTTCAAATATGTAGTTGCCCAAAAACATCATGTCACAACATTAAATAAAATCTACAAAGAGCTGTTTTGAATGAACAGAACGATGAAGGCATACAACTGACATGACTGTGCAACACTTAGAAGTCTGTGCCTGTCATACTTTACATGCTGTTGAAACAGGATGCTCAGACAGCTTAGTGCTAGAGTGCAGGATGACCTGTTGACATAGAAAACATCAAGTGAGCAGGTTTATTTTGTGTGAAGTGCTGAGATAACCAATTATCAATACTTTCTGGGTCACGGCTAAGATAACAGCATACAATCACATGAAGTTTACTCACAGTACAATAAAGCAACACATGTTTAGTTATTTACTCATTGTCAGGTTTGACCACATTTTAGTGTCTTTTAAGACAGGGGTGAAAAACAGCCTCAACCAGATCTATTTAGGATGAACATTAGGGAAAAAAAAAAACAGGACCTATTTGCTGAAGTTTGTAAAGATCAGATAAAGCCATTGTACAGAATACAAACACCACTGATTCTTAACAGGATCGGCACAGAACATCATCTACTTCTTGAAGCCACAGGATGGAAAATGTTTGCTCTTGTCTCTTCCCCTATCTCCACTGCCCTGCACAAATAATTGGACACAGGCATTTGAAGGGTGTAAGAATGAGATTAGCAGCAGCAACCATTTCCTGCATTCATTCTCCTTTGCTCTACTTGTCAACATCCGTACAAGAGACGAGGCACCTTTACTTCAACCATGGTGCCCTCCAGCTTATTGTGAAAAAGAAGATTCCAGCCAATTCCAGCTCATTTTTAGATGACATGGGGAAGGGGGTAGCTGCTGCAGGAACAAACATATTCTTTGAAGGCAATTCCTTACTCTGCGGAAAGAAAATATATTCACTTCAAGGACCCCAGCCTTTGTTGTACAAGGGATGAGCAAGAGCTCTGTAATCCTTGCCTCTGCTATAAAACCTGGTGTCTTTGGAAAGAATCCAAGAAAGTTACCTGGGGGGTGATTTACATTCTGTCCTCAAACTGTGACCCAATTTTCTGTACTATCCAACTCATATAAAAGTATGAAGTATTAGCACTGCAATGAAAAAATATTGTAAAATATTGAAATAATTTAGAAGTATCCCTGAGATTTCAGGAATTCATTGTAGGTTTGCAGAGGAAACCAGCAACTTCTGAGCACTGAATTTATACACATCCAAGCCTGCCCAGTCTCCTTGTGTCAGCTCCAGCTGTCTGACAGTGAGCAGCTTGTTGCAAGGGTGACCACACTCGGGTCTAAACAAAGGGGACAAGCCTGTGTCCTTGCCCAGTCTAAAACTCATGCAAGTAGGGAGCAACAAAGGGAAGACCACTAATTTTTAGAAATCTACAACAAAACTTCTGGTGAGATGGTAAAAAACCCACATGCAAATGTTATGTGATTTAACATATTTACTACAGACAGGAGACAACAGTCACCCGGACAAAGTAAAAGCTCATACAGAATTAGCACTGTAAGATACTAAGTGTTTCAGAGAAAAAAAAAAGCCTGATTTTAAATAAAATAATTTAATATTATTTCTACGCATCCAGTGCACAATGCCTGGCAAGTAGTTTCAATTGCCCTAATTTTGGAGATGAGTATATGCAAGATTGTCTCTTTAATAGCTGGTCCTTACCTTTTACCTTTACTAATTGCTCCCACTAGAAAACAAATAGCTGTTCACATAGCTAAGTTAAACACATGATGATAAATTCTTAAGAATCGAACCAAATATTACTCAAAAAAATGTATTATATTTCCTATTATTGCAAAAGAAAATGTATGTTCAATTTTTGGGGGGATGTGTTAAGAGTAAAATTAATAGATTATGATCAAGAGCACAACTTGTTAGGATAAACGAAGTTATTTTCTACTATTCTAAGATCTTAGCTCACTAAAACCAGTATATTCCTCATTTGAAGTAAATACTAGTGTAGTTATACAACAAAGCATTTACTTTTTAAATAACCAGCAGAACGCAAACAAGGATTTTATAGTTAAGAGTAAAAAATTCAGTTTTCTATTACAAATGTGACAAAATTGTGTTGTTGAATGAGGCCTCATAGGTCCATTGGCATTAGAAAAACACACGTAAGATGTATGTTCCTACTGAGAGCTTTAATACAAACTTCAAAGATCAACATCAATCTTTGTGGAAGCAGAAGAAACTTAAAAGGATCCAGAAGCCCTATCCTAGGTTTATTTTGACTTTGATTAGCATTTTTCGTAAAATATTAAATCATGACATTGATTGTGAAGAACATATGAGAGAAAATAAAAATATGTGTTCTGGGCACCTTGCTAGGAATATCGAAAGGCCATCTAAGAACCTGCAGTATAATTTCCTATTTTTGGCAGTTTATCACTTTCAAAACGATGAAATTCCAAGGCTGCAGACTTGGTGCTTGATGTATTCCTTGCAAAAAGTACCAGACATTTTTTTTTCTTAAACTCAAAAGAGATTCAGTCAGTTTTGAGCAAATGTGTATTCATTATCTCACACAACTGGAAGTTCTGACACTAAAGCAGTTCAGAGAAAAAAAACCCTGGCTTTTGTCATAGTAGTTGTACTAAGCTTTAATAAATCATTGGCTTCCCCTGTGCCTATGTTTTATTGTAATGTTTCCAGGTTCCACATTTTCTGTTGTAAAGTGTGGTTGTTAAGGAAGGAAACTACCATTTAGGAAATGTGGAGCAGTATGTAGGGGTTTTGATTGAGTTCTGGTGTTGGAGGGTTTTTTTATTTTAAACTACTTACACTACACTTACACACTTACTCAAGCCCTGCTTCTCCCTGTGTGCAATTTCCTACAGCTCCTTGAACACAGAAAATAGCTGTTATTTTACTACTCTGTACCATGAAGGAGGGAAAGAAGAAGAAAGTCCATATATCCTCAAAAATTGGTCATGTCAGACAAGGGAAAAGCTCACACCAAGCACCTCTCCAGTCCTCCACGTATGCACAGTCTGGAAGCCAGAGAAAACCCTTGATTTAGAGCAGCTTAAGAATTTTCTATTAAAAAAAAAAAATCACTGTCTAAAAACATACAAACAAAAGAAAAATTAATATTAAATTGGATTACTAAAGCATTGAATACTCCCACAGTTATTATATATAGAGATAAATATACTCTCACATATATATCTTCCTGGTAGGAGGTAAAAACACATCAACTACTGCTGTAGCAGAGGCTTGCAAATGCCTCTGCTCTCCCATTACCATGGCTGGTATTATAATGGTTCTCACAGGCCATTGTGCCAGATGAAGCATGACTGCACAAGGGGGGTTAGTTCCTCACCTAAAAACCTGCCAGTCTCTGCATTCTGCTGTAACTCAGCCTCCTCACCAGGTTTATTTACATCTGGCAACTCTCCAAGACGTTTGAGACACGTTGGACCTCTTGTTGGCAGGCAGAAAACACCTTGCCCCCAACAAGACACTATTTTCCATCTGGAACTGAATGAGCAAGTGCTCACAGCTTTTGTGTTCAGCCACTAATGCACACTAAACAATCTATTAACACACCAAATTAATGAGGTACTGCCAAGTTTAAAGTCAGCTCAGCACTGTGCCTGTGCACAGTTCCCCACAGCATATGTTGGCACCGTTGTTTGTAACACATCCAGCGCTCAGGCATTTGGAGCTCAGCCTAATTAGTTCACTGCAATTCAATCTCAACTCCAGCCTTGATTCAGCTGCACTGAAAGTTTTGAAAGAGGCCTATCTCCACAGCCTTGCACGTTTTTTCCGTAGCACTTGAGGAGCCAGGGCAAGGAAGTGTGCCAGAATTGCCCAACCAACCATCTGACAGACACACAGAAATGTGAATACTGCACTTACTGGTTTTCTTAAGATCATTCAACTTTTAAAGGCAGGATAATTCTTTTCCTGGAGGAAAGCAAACATGAGAGAAGGACTTGAAATGTCATACTCAAGGATGATAGGAAAAGAGAGAAGGCCTATCCCAGGAAAGCCTGCCCAAATTGAAAAAATGCGTAACTTCTCTGCGTGCATTTCACAGCTCTTTATTTCTCCACTGCACACAACCTGTCTTCACTGAGCATTAGTGTTTGCCACTTTACAGCCTTCTCCTTCCATTGGTTATTAGAAAACCTAAACATCAGTACAATTACAAAGTCTTTTTCCTCCCTGCAGAACTTCCTTGACTTCCTTGACTCAATGAATTTTTTTTCAAGTAGCCAACCACATCCATCTATGCACTTCAGAAGGGAAATTGGATTTTCCAAATTATTGCTAGAGGCGCCTTAAAAAGGCATTTTAGTTAGAAGATACCTAGCTTTTCACCTTCCTTCCCCTTCAACGATCAAAATATCTTTCCACAATAATTTTCATGCAGCAATCAGTGAATGTGACAAATAATGAAAAGATAGTGGTTTAATCAAAGTGGCTTCCAGGCATTATCTACTAGTGCTGGCATTGAGAGGCTCTGGTTTCTCATACTGCTTTTCTTTCTGATGACAGTCAATTACTAAGTAAACTTGGATAATTTTATTATTATTATTTTTAGCCAATTACTCAGTTATTTGTATCTGCATTTCTTAACCTAAGAAGTTCTACTGTCCCATTGGAAGAGAGAAATTAGGACCCCTTCTGATCTCTAACTACACTGTCAATCAAGGTTTTCACGGGCACAAACTTGGACTGGTCTCAGTCACAAGACAGCCAGACAGCCCGCAGCAAAAATGAAACTTCTGACAAGTAACAGACTGGGAAACAGGGCAAGAGTGGGAAGCTCTGTACTGGCCAACCCAAAAAATACTATTTCAATCACACAGGTCACAAAGAGGAACCTTCTCACAATATTGTAGCTAAGGGGCTGCAGTGCAGCATGCAGCAGGTAAGGAGGGAGCAGAAAAACCTGTAGGTCACTTTGTCTCACTGGCATCCAAAAATCTGCCAAGAGCCCAAGCTTCAACATCTGGCTGATGAACAAAGAGGGCTGCCCCTGCAGCAGCAACCCCTAAACATGAGCACACTGTCTTAAATGCACAACCTGCTATGACAATGGGCAGGCAAATGATCTTCCCTTTTTTCTGGGAATACTTAAAGTCGGCTTTCCAACCCCTTTTCCTCCCAGATAAAATTGTTACCAAGTACACTGATAGATACATAGTGTCAGGTTGCAAAGATGTCTGCTCTACTGCAAAGTTGCTTCAACTAAACCACTTCAGTCTTGATGAGACAAAAAAAAAGCTAAACCTGGGTCTTCCTGCTATTGACAGCAGCAAAAAGAATATGACCACAATCAAGTCATATTTCTTTCTTTCCACTTAGAAAAGCCATGCTTACTTTGGAGGATTTATGTCTCCTTCTTTAAAAACAGAAGTAATAATCTGGAAGTCTGATTTCAAGCCACAAAAATCTCTAAACATTAAAATGATCGTGTCAAAAGCTCAGTACTATGGGTTTGCAACTCTTCTCAGGCTCAAAGAAAAGTCACGTGTGAGCACGTGCATCGCTAATTATTTTACGGATCTTTTTTCTCCTTAACAGTTTACACAACACATATGAACCAGTAGGTTTGGAAGTATGTTTACAGAACGTCTGGAAACATGGCAAAACCAGGATTTTAAGTTGGAGTTATGCTTTTTTCTCACAATGTAATGTACGGAAAGAGCACTGTGTAAACACTGCATTGCCTTTAACAATTGATTGCTGCGAGTCCTGATTCAGGCAGCTGGAATATTCTATCTACCCTCACTTCCTATCTCTGTGTGCATACACATGCAGCCGTGCTTCTGAGAGTTTGCCTGTTTCCAGAGACCAGTTTTCCAAATCCCAACCACTGGCCAGTCCAAGCTTATGTAAACAACTTGGGATTCGAACAAACTCAATGACAATCATTGCTGTTTAAACCAAACTTATACAAAGGCAAAGTAAATTGAACCAGGTACAGGCATGCAAAGATAAGATAGAAGCTGATTATCTTGCATGGCAACAAAGGAGAGCTGCCACAATAGAACAAACCAATGGTCCATCAGTTTCCAAATTGTTCCCTCTGGTTACAGCCAACACTTCAAAGAACACAAGGAGTCAACACTGCCAGAAGTCATTATTTGCCATACCAAGAACAAGAGAAATCAGTTCATAACTTCGGTGTCTTTAAGCACATTTTAAGATGTTTATTTTAAAATTTAGAGGGTGAGAAGAAGCTCTTCCCTTGAGCACTTAAATCTAAAATAAGTCTTTTTAACATCTGGCACCTTCACTTATTCTTTACAGTCATTTCCAACACTGGGACAGTACCCGAGGATTTCAGCAGGCCACTATGAGGGCAAAATTTAAGTTTCTTTTTCCACCTCTCCTCTCAGAGGCTGAAAACTTGATTTGTTAAGCATGCAGAACGTTTCACCTCTCAAAGCTGCTCTCTCAAGGTGCACTGTATGATAAGTGTGATAAGATGCCCTAGCCTGGAAGGTCACCGAGAACAGTGGCGCTCAGTCATTCCCTCACTCTGACGGCCAAGGCGGGTTTGGTGGCTCTGGCAGGACATTGCCATCCATCCAGCCACACCACAGGGCAAGCTCTTGCTTGCAAAGTCCGAGTCTCCAAGCAACTACCAACTGTGTTTGCAGAAGCCATGCATGTAAATCCTCAGCCATCAAGCACAATTTACTTGCCCCGGTAAAATTAAGTGTATGTATACTGTATGCTTCATCTATTTAAATGAAATTTATTACGAAATCAAATCAAGTCAAGCAGCTGAACTAAGAGGTTCTATCATCTCCGCTAGTACTTTAAGGCAGGTTTTTGGAGTGGTAAATTAAAAGCTGATTACCCATTCCTTCTCCCCACAGAGGCCATTTCCCTAGGCCTCAAAAATCTAGTGTAAATGACACAGAGCAACTAATTTCCCGTTCTGCTTACTTGAGATGTTTCTCCTCTTTAGTGTGAGCAAATAAGACGAATTCTTAGAAAAGACCTGTCTAGAATTAAATTGATTTAATCAAAGACTGGGGCATCAAATTACTCTGGAAGATTGAAAGCATCAACAAGACAGAGAATATACATTTTGCATAGTGCAAAACAGATGTTTCAGACACCTTCTGAAAGAAATAATTCAGAAGAAAACACATCATTGGCCTCACCTGTGCAAGACAACCAGATTCCATCCTGTAATTCAAGGGTATATGAGGGGTATATTTTGCTGCTTGCCAGAACATACAGCAATCAAAACAACATGAAACAAACATACCAACCTAGAATCTGTGGATTAAAGCTTAGTGTTCAACCTCTCTTTCCTAAACATATAATATAAAACCGAGGAAAATCAACCCTGAGTATCAGTTCTTAGCTATTAGTATTCTACATACCACTGACTAAGATTCCTGAGCAGGAAAAGGGTGTGACAGGCAATCAGTAGATGTAGCTCTTATCACTTGATAAACAGTGTTTTAACAACCAGCCAGAGATACAGGTCCAGAGCAAGTTACATGGACTATTCCAGGAGCTGTTTCTAACTGTAGTAATTCCAGCACATAATTAACAACACAGCCACACACCCCACACCACGTAGAAAATAGAAAATTAAGCCTCCAGTGCTTGTTGCTCCCATCACTGGGCTAAATCTTGGCCAGGGCTCTCTACTCAGCTTAGGTCTTTATGCCCTGATTTAACACCACTCCCGTTTCCTTTCCTTCCCCTCTAAACATTGAGGACAGCTACCGAGACCTCCCAGGCAGCTGAAAGCCCCCGGAACAAAGCAGGAGGCAGACAGCAGAGGGAGTCAAAAAGACAACAGGCAAAAGTTTCTTAAACGCGTTTGGGCAGGAGAGACAAACACCAGGGTCCTCGCACGCCCCGAGGTAAAACGCATCTCAGCGTTCTATGAATGACTGTTTGTATGCCGACAATAGAACAATCAAGTACTTCCTCCGCTGGGAAAGAAGCACATGCACCCCTCTGTGTGTGTCTTATGACTCCGAGTCCTTCCCGGCTCTGCCCCTCATCCCTTGTAACCAACTGGCTGCACAAAGCAGGTCCCACACCTCCTCCCGAGCAGGTGCTGACACACAGCAGCTTCTCTGAATCAGACAAATCTGCCTTGTCTGTTCATTTTAGTAACAGACTTCTGCTCTGTAGCAACTATTCATCTGCCAATACTCAGCACCTGGCTGGCAGGGATTCTACTCCAAACGCAGCATTCCTTGGCACAGCAGAAAGTTGTTTTGGGAGCCCAGAAAGAGAGCTGGAAAAGTATGGATCAAAGATCAGTAACTTAAACCATCATTTAACGGGCACAAAAGCTTATGTTCCGCAAAACGAAGGAGAAAGTGGGATGGCTGAGAACAGCAAAGCCTCAATTCCCTCTGCTGGTGGGAATCAGAGTGAGGCTGCCTAAATGGTACTTGCAGATTGCCTTGCAAGAAACATACGAGGGTGTCAGTACCCTCTTGTGTCTCTTCAGTGCCCTAAGGAATTTGAACAATGCTTAGTAAGTGGCTTGAAAATATTTACTGCCACTGTCATTCCTCATTGCGTCAGAAGTGTTCTGGAAAGAGGGGAAATGCTGGGGCTAACGCTTACACCATGGTGTGTGTTGGGGAGAGAGACAAGCAATGACTTACATATATTACAAAATCTTAATTCTTGCACAGGTAGGATTAATCCACACTGCTAACACTTGCAAAAAAAAAAAAAAGTTAAAATTTCTAGAACCTTAAGAAGACAAAGAAATATAACCTTGGTTTTTGTTTTTCAGAGTTTTCCTACACTCGCTGTTACGATTTAGAGAAGATTAGTTAAGATATTAAACAGTTTACTGCCCCTTCTATACATAATTTGAGACACCTGAAAGGTCAGAAACCATAAGAGATGGCTGCCTAAAAGGGGGAAAAAGGAGCTCTGATTCCTGAAAGTGTTTTACATTGTTCAACCGCAACTATTAGGCACTTCATAATTACGGCCATTACTCATTTTCTCATCTGATGGCATTATCATAACGCTAAAGAGAATGGAGCCCACAATTATCTCAGCAGTTGCACACAGTCATCCCCCAATTACATAGACTCAGAGGACAGCTGTTTCCCCTCCACTAAAATAAAGTTGGTACCACTTAACCTGACGACCTAAACACTCCAGAATCCTCAAGTATGGAATAGGTGCACAAAATCCTGAAGTGACTTTAGGTAACAATTACTTAGAAATAGAACCTAAAATCAGAATACAATAACTAAATCATAAAAACTGACTTTGGTGTCTTTTGTCTTAGGATTTTGACCAGAAAACGCCTTTCCCTCTAGCTGTTGGAATGTACACATGTAATAGGTATATGTACACATATATGTTTGTGCATGAATACAATAAACACACACCACGTTCCTACCTGACCTTCTTACCTACATTTAACACACGCTGATTACCCAAGGGTCACACAAGCCTTCAGCAACACCTCGGTGGAAAGGCACCGATTTCTCACGGAGGCACTCGTTGGGGTGCTCGTGCATCACAAACCTACCACTTGCTGGTTTGGGTTTGGCACTGCACTCTACAGACAGCGTTACAGAAGAAGCAATTCTCAATCTGCCCGCGGTTAAACAGCACCCTCCATACACCATCTCCTTTTTGTCGTCATAGGCAGCACAAGGAGCTAGAGACAGAGGCAATAAAAGGGGCGAGGAAAAGGAGCATCACCTGTTTCTCATCCTCCCCTGACACGGCTGCAGCGCTGATAATTGATAGCACCTGTTCAGTAGCACCTGTTCAATCAGAAACTGCTGCTGCGCAGTGAGCATCGGCATCACACAGATGTCACTACATGAAAGCAGGTGTCATGCATCAAAAAATTAATAAAGAATGGATGACACTGCTGCCTACTTCATTTCCACGTTCAGTATGAACAATTTATTTTAACTCCCCAGGTAGCCTTCTGAAGAAAATTGCCTGAAATCAGCTCCTGCTCTATCTCATAGGTACACCTTAGGGCTCCTGACCTGAAATACAGCATTTCTGTTAACTACAAAGGGAAACTTTCCCCCGGAGGGTGACTTTTGTTTTACTTCACACCTGTAGGGAAAAAAAAAAAACGCAAACCACCCACAGCCCAAAAGACCGTATCCGCACGATGTTCAAGCCCAGAGCACCGGGATGGTCTGGAAGGCTCCGCGCCCGAGGGGCCGCCGGGGCTGCCGCTCTGCCGCCTGCGGGGAGAGGACGAGCGCCGTGCGGGGCGCGGGGAGGGGGCGCGGCGGCAGCGGCTCCTCACGGTGCGGATGAGGGCGGCCCCTGAGCCCCCGGCACCGACAGGGCAGCGCTCCAGCGGCGGTAACGGGAGCGCGGAGCAGGTGCCCGGCGGCAGCGGGGCGGTACTCACACGGTGAAGTGGTACACGAAGCACTTCCATCCCGTGGGCCGCTCCAAGAAGTTGTAGACCCTGCCCTGGACGCTGCTGCGGCTCAGCAGGGGCTTGCGGAGGCTGTAGATGGAGACGCGGGGGTCCAGGCTGACGGGGGGCCGCGGGCAGTCGGCGCTCACCACCACCACCTCGCTCCGCAGGCGCGGTGCCCGCTCCCGCTCCGGCGCGGGGCTGCGTCCCGCGGGCGCCTGCCCGCCCTGCGCGCCCGGCAGCGGGGCGTAGTGGGCATTCGGGGCGCTCTCGGCCAGCTCCAGCGCCGACGCCTTCTTGCTGGGCGTCATGCTGCCTCTCCTGGGCAGCGACAGCCGGCCCAGGCTGCGGCTCTTGGGCTCGCCCGGCGGGGAGCTGGAGGACATGGC